>RJWJ010000474.1:0-229654 GCA_004363605.1 Indri indri
TGGGGGGGGGAGGGGGGCAAGGGCAACATACGTAACCTAAACATCTGTACCCCCATAATATGCTGAAATAAAAAAAATGCTATTTCCAACTAGTAAAATACTGAATGTGCAGAGAATATTACAAAACAGTGCAATAATAGTCATTGCTGTCAGATCTATTACCTTTTGCCATTAACTATTAGGTAAAGTACAAAAGTGGCAAATAAGTGACCTTGATTGTGTGCAATTTCTCAAATGCCCTCTGGGGAAGGAATTATTATTATCTCTTAGTTTGGAAGGAGATAAACAAACCCCACCTTTGATTAGTTCACTTGCTTTTAAAATTAGATTTCCTACTTTGGATCGAAGACACTGCAGGCAAGGGCGCGTTGGTCTAGATTCAGATTCCAGACTGGCAGAGGAATGACTGTGCTTCTAACCCGCATTCTTCTGTCATTTTCCACCCGTGACATGGATCTGCTTTTATAATCTCAGGCATTAGCGCTTCAGTGAGTGAGTTTCCTTAAAAGAGTCCATCTCTATACAACTTAAATAGAGAAGGGAAGGCTATCAGAAACAAAGATCACGCTTCCTGGGCAAAAGCTACATGAAGCAGTTTTTTTTTCCCCCTGGTTTTCATATTAATTTTTCTTGCACTGAATAAGGAAAAAAAAGAGAGAGACTGAAGTATACTTCAGTCTGTGATTATAATCCCTTTGACAGAGACTGTCAATATTACTCTAAAACACTTGGTCACTAAAGTGTGAGTTTAGGAGTAGAATTAGAGAGTTACAGAAACCATTCATTCATTCGTTTATTCAACAATGTATTATGTATTCAAAAAATATTTAATGTGAATGCATGAGCGAAGGGTTTGTACATCTACCTAATTCTGTTTCTTCTAAAAAATCATTTGAATAAAATATATTTTCCGAAGAGTGGTTGTAGAATGTTCGTTTTTGCCAATAGACGCTTACATGTACAGGGTGTATGTTCATGCCATGCCCTCTCTACTTGCATCGCCAGCACAGTTAAACCTGGTCAGATCTCAGTGTGTCATCTTGTCCTTGTGACAGGAAATATGACTGGAGCGCCGAAAGGTTTTTAATTATACTCATGGTTGCCTCAAATAATGACAGCATGCTTGTGGGCACATGTCTTGGAGGAGAATCATAGTCTGTGCTCGGTGCATCAGACAGATTCTTTCATTTCCTTTGCCGTTCGCTTGAACCAGAAAAATGGCTTAGAGAAATTCATGCGTAATTCCCTACCATCCCCACCCGGCAATGGCCAAAGCATGCCATATAAGTCAGTGTGAGGAGAGTTTCAATACCGTCGGCATCTTTGATACTCCAGACTCAGGATGAAAATGGGGTGAGTGGGAGAAGTAGGAATGAGTAAGTGACCCTGTCAGAAAAATGCTGCAGACTCTATCCTAGAAAATCCTCTGTGCTTGATGTTTCTTACTCCTTCAAAGCTGGTGAATTCCACTTTTGAGGAGGGAGGGTGGGGAGAGGAAGGAAGGGTGGGGTAGGGGAGATGATATGTGCATGCTGAGTCCTTTAAAAACTTCCCCCAAAATGGTCTCTGCAAATCTTATTGGCTGCCATTTCCTGACATTCAATTTGCCCAGATACATTTATTTTCTGATTGTTGCAAAGCCACTTAGTGACCCACCACGAGAACAGTGTGACACTGATGCTAGCATATCTTCGTTGGCAGAGAAATTAGGAAGACTTTGAAAACCAGAGATCATTTAATTTTGCAGTATAATGGGTGGTTTTATAGATCTGAAATTGAGATCTTTTATATAATTAAATCTAGCTGTTATGAATTCATGCCAGTGAGAAAGCATAGAGAGCTGGGTTTTCAATACCTGAAGGAAAGAGGCAGTCATTTCATGGATCGAAGACTCAGAACCCTCTTGTCTAGAAAAAGGTCTATAAAGACAGACTATCTTCATTCTTTCAGCAACTGCATTAAATCTATCGCAGCTAACCTGCTGGGGAGTATTGTCTGAATGACAATTGAACAGGCAGTGGGGATAATCATTTCCAACTTAGATCTTTATTTAATAAAGCCTTATGCAAAGTATAAATTTTTAAGTGATGATGAATTGAAGTAGTGAGACTATAATCATACTTGAGCGGAATTAATGAAGTGATGCCATTTCACAGCAGGGGAGGTGGGGAAGGTGGGGGGAAATAATAGACTAGCGGAATTTGAGGGTGTTATGAATTCAGAAAGCAAATGTTTTCCCCTTCTGATGGGCCCTCTAGAGACAATTCTTGGAACATGGCCCACAGAAATTCTGTACAGCCATAACTCCCTCTCCTCTCCAGCAGCAGCAAGACACTGCTGGGGCAAGAGCGTGGCGCCTTCTGCCCAGGCTCTAATTCATGCCTGCGGAATAACAATCTGCTCTTGGTGCACCAAGCACAATGCAAGCCCTCTAAGCTGCCACTCATGCAGGGCCTGCTAACACTCCCAGCCCTTGTTTCTGATTCCTGGCATTGTTGGGGCAGGGAGTGTGGGGAGAGTCACACACTTCCATGCTGGGAAAGGCAGGGCCCCTAGCGGCCCAGCAAGTCGTCAGATGGCCTGGGCAATAGCAGCAGCCAGATGAGCTAGAAGGCTGCTTATATCTCTTGGCAAACTTGCCACACATTCAGGAATTTGGGGATTGTGGTTCCAAAAAGTCTGGTCTCCTGCCCCCTCATTCTCCAACTTAAAACACAAAACAAAACAAAAAAAATCCCCGAGCCCCTACCTCATTAAAAATTCTTTTGCCACAGCAGATTGCTACAAAGTCTGATTGTAGTGCTGATGTCTTCCTAGCACCCTTCAAACGACAGAGCTAACAAATTCTCAAGGAGCGCTGGGGCAGCCATCAAATTACATGATCTTGACCTGGTTGGATAAAAAGTGATGCTAGCAGAGGTATATGATTGAGGATTATGACAAACAGGCAGACGACATGGTGAATACTGGAAGTAGCAAATTTATTGCTAATGTTTACACTGTAGGCAAATGAAGTAACATGACAAAAGCATCACACTTGGACTATTTTCATTACAGGAGAGAGCAAAACATTCTTAAACTCGTAGTGTAGCTGCATATCATAGCTAAGCCTTAAAGCCTGTTTTTTTTTTTTTGAGATAGAGTCTAGCTCTGTTGCCCAGGCTAGAGTGCAGTGGCATCATCATAGCTCACTACAACCTCAAAATCCTGGCTACAGGCTCACACCACCATGCCCAGATAATTTTTCTATTTTTTTTTTTTTTTGGAGATGGGGCCTCACTCTTACTCAGGCTGGTCTCAAACTGTTGGGCTCAAACAATCCTTCCACCTCAGCCTCCCGAAGTGCTAGGATAACAGGCATGTGCCCGGCCTCAGAGTTTGTTTTAAAAGAAAGATTGGCGTTGCTTCTCAGCCAATTTAAAGGGTGAAAGGGGCTGCAGGACTATTCTATGATAAAAATAATAGCTACTACTTTTTGAGCACCATGTTCCAGAGATTTTTAAATCCATTAACTAATTTAAACCTGATGGCAGCCTTGCCATGTAGGTACCATTGTCCCTAATTTATATACAACTGAGAATTCTGAGGCTCGGGGTAGTTAGAAAGTGCTTCTAGATTCACTGCATTAAACCACTTCTCTGGGGCTGAAAGGAGATACAAACCTGGGGGCATGAAATAAGTGGATTTCTTTTTCAAAAGAATTACCATTTTCCTTGATCTTGGATAGAGCTTTACTTTTTTATTTTTTTGAAATGAAGTCTTACTCTGTCGACCAGGCTGGTGTGCACTGGTGTCATCACAGCTCACTGCAGCCACAAACTCCTGGGCTCGAGCAATCCTTCCACCTCAGCCTCCCAAGTAGCTGGGACTACAGGTGGACACCACCACACTGGGCTAATTTCTTTATTTTTGCAGAGATGGGGTCTCGCTATGTTGTCCAGGCTGGTCTCAAACTCCTGGCCTCAAGCGATCCTCCCGCCTCAGCCTCCCAAAGTGCTGGGATTACGGGCATGAGCCACTGCACCTGGCCAGATAGAACTTTATCTTTAAAAAGTAACCATGGCTGCTCTCGGCAGGCAGACAAGACACAGCAGCATCTAATATTGAGAAAAACAGTGAGCATTTCCATTTCTGATGAACAAATCAAAATTGGACCAATAAAGTCTAGCCTTTGTGACAGTTCCTTGTCTCCTCCTTGGCTGAGAATGTCTGGACACATTGAGTCAGTCAGAGTGTCAGCGCTCTCTTGACCTGGCACACAACTTACTTAACCTGAGTCACTAGAAGTATTTGAAATTTAGGGTGGGAAAAGGCACTGCTGTCAAGTTGGTACAGCTAAAAATATTCGGGCGTCAACTCTGTATTCCCGGATGGAGCTTGTTCATTCATTTGTTTATTCATTCAATAAACATTCTAATCTAATCTCTTAAATACAAAATACTGGGTAAAAAGTTTAATTAGTAAAAAAGTAATAGACAGTGAAGAGCAAGTTTCTCACCTTGTTCCCCCAGTTTCTCTGCTTAGGGACAATCACTGTTAGCAGTTTCTTGGGGATCCTTCTAGAGATATTCTTGGCGTAAATGTACCTTTCCTCTGGTTTTCACACCTGTTATTGCATCCCTGCAATAGCCTGGGCCCTGGTTTATATAAAGTGATGACCAGGAAGTGGGCTCTGCCCCTGAGGAGGAAATAGATACATAAACTGATTTCTATTGTACGATTGACAAGTGCGTTGATGGAGGTACTTACCGGAGTAGTGGTGGTCCGAGTGGATCAGGGTTGAAATGTCAACGTGTCTGATCAAGTGTCACAAGTAAATTGTCACTAATAGTGAAGTGCCAACATTTATAAATTATTTTTAAAAACAGGTTAAAACTTACACCTGTGATAATCACTTTCACTTGCATTTCGAATGACAGAGAAAGGTGTGGAGATCAAGCTGGTGCACTGAGAATTGTGCGTGCCCCCGGGCACACCCATGGTGCATTCTCTTGTGAATGCGATCTGGTGCACATTCCGGGGAGAAGAAAATTTCGGGCATTCAGGGCACAAGAGGGGCGTAATTTCTTCATTTTCTAGGGGACCACTAAAAAGCTTTCCCTGAATAGTATTAATAGATGCTTCCCATTTAGTTGGGGCATTGGTCTCCCAGTTGCCTGGTTTCAAAATTCCATACTTACAATGGAAGGGAAGCCGGCAAGTGGCAAAACCTCCCATCTGGAGTGAATACAGTTCAGGACGTGGTTTGTACACAATGAGGCAGATAACACTGCAGTTTTAAGAGACAGCTGAATGTGATGCATGTGGATGCAAGCTACTGCTGGAAGGCTTGGAGCAAAGCCTTTCAAAGCAGCTCGGATTTACGGGAGCTTCTCAGGAGCCTTAGGCTTTGAAGAGGGGCATACAACGGTGATTTGGTTCACAAAGAGTTCATGTTTACTTCGGTTCACCAGGATTCTCACCCCGTATTGAGTTTTACTTCCAGTATTCTTGTAAACCAACTCCAGACTCGGATGCAACCTCTGCTTAATGTCTGATAGGGGGTTAAAGAGAGAAAATATAAAATGGCATAAATAAGTTTCACATGATTTCCAATCTAAGCTATGAGCTGGCTCTGGCTCACTCAATCAGCCAGGGGCAGAAAAAGTTTTGCAAACTTCAGTGACCCTTGCAGAAAGCCTGGTCTACATCCTGCCTTCAGGAGAAAACCCAGAACTGGTTAGATGTGCCCTGTTTCGGTTTCTATGGCAGCTCGCCTTGCAGCCGTCCTAGGAGAGAATGTGGCCCAAGTACATTCTCCTCTTGATCTTCCAAATGTGCCCCTCTAAGGGGCAAGAAAGTTTGCTGTTTTTATGACATATGAGGCAAAAATGCATCTTGGAATGAAGTACAGCTGAATTGCTGAGGGCAGGACTGTAAAATACAATAGTTCCCAAGGATTTCCTTCCTTAGGAGCTCAAATGGCAGCTCAGCTTGACGGCAGGGGCTCTATGCTGACTTAAGTTTTCGTTATCATGTCAGAAAAATATAAATATAAATCTCTTCCCACACTAAAGAAACCCGTAACCCAAATTTGTACAGTTAATCAAATTTCAGTTGAAAAAATACTGAAATATGTTACTACCCTTTTAAAAGTTAACTGTAAAATGCTGTGATACAGGCTATAGGGTTTGAGCGGGTTTTTTTTTCCGTCTTCCTTCCTTTCTTTCTTTCCTTCTTCCTTTATTCTTAAAAGTAATATGAAGCAGAGCTACATCTGAGTGAAATCTCGCCTTTTCACCCAATTTTTTCCCTAGCCGAGTTAAATAAAGCACAAAAAAGAGTACATTTTCCCAGTACCTTATGAGATCCTGTCAATTTGTTTCTTCCCCTTGCTTTGAAAATGACCCCAAAGAGATAAAATTACTTGCATTGATTCTTACAGAAAAGCTGCCAAGATTTTATTAAAAACACCGTCCTTCATACTCTTGCACATTTTCTTTTTCTTTTTAATATGGGAGGATATCACATGTAAAAAAAATACAAATGTACAATACTGCCCCTTTCATCTTTGTTCGTTTCCCAAATCTTCCAACCCATTGCCTATTTTTCTTTATTAAATTTTAAAACTGAGCAAGTGGGATGCTGGATTTGAATTTCGAGGGGATGGGGGACTTTGGTGAGGGGCTATCTGCACTGTGTCACTCATTTGATTCTCTTAAGCTCTCCACACCCTGTACTGGGACAGGCAAAACATTTTTATATGTTAGCAAACACATTTAGACTAACCGGTTTCTTATACAACTCAGAATTCTGGAAGTTCATGTTCCTTGATGTGACTGGATTCTTTCATATGTAAGAAAAAAAGATGCAAAAGTGTCATTGATACCCGATTGACTAAATAAACTTTAAAGCAAGTTCAGGATTTCCCTTCAACTGCATTCGATGTATTGTAGAGTATTTCTTGGACGAGCAATCCTCCAAAAGACACATGAAAAATAATTTGATGATGAAAAATAATTTAATAAAAAAATGTGATGACCTGGATTTCTTTTTTTTTTTTCCTTCAAATTTCAAGCTTAATTTTTTTTTGCTAACATGTGTCCCTGTTAAAACTCACCTCTAAAAGCCATAGTTACGAAGCATACTCTGTAGCGAAATGGTGGCAAAATGTGCGTGATAGCAGGTTAAGTGGAAAAAAAATTTCAGAATTTTGTTTTAGTGTTTTTTTAAAAGAAACACACCAAACACACACAACTAGAATTATTTGTTATGTTTTTCTTTCTTCTGTTTGCATTCTGTCTGTAATTTGGGAAAATTACTTTTCTAACAGCAATAACAGAAAGACCAACCATAGTCCTCATAATCTTTAGTGGGTCTGATTTATCCTGGACTGTCCTGTACTTGGAGATGCAGACCTCTGACTTTTTTAAAAAAGTATGTGCTTTAAACTCAGAATAGCTCATCAGAAACAGTAATTATATCAGATGAAATCTCAGCTGTAAAAGAAAAAAATACTGGGGCAGTACAATACGTGCTGGGATAAACATTTTGAAACCAAATGAATAATGAGGTCATTAATTCAATGATGAGCACACCTGAGTTTTGATAAGTATGACCCAATAGCATATGGTGCAATCCTGGATCCACAGAGAGTGTCTCATCTTTACTAAACTCTCCAGAGTAAGTATTTAGTCCCTACAAAGCGAGGTGCAATAAATCAGGGGAAAGCTGCAGATCCTGTCAGACCTGCTTGCATTCCTTTCCCCACAGTGATTCCTTAGTTCAAGAGGGTTCATCCTTTGGGAATGTTTTAACACCCTTTGGAAACAGTGCCAAAGTCCAGGGCTTTGACAGCTTGATAAAAACCTTATTTTATCCTGAGATGGAGAAAAATCTGCCTCTGGGAGGGGCTAAATTATCAAAGGCAATGCCACGTAGCAGTAGTAAGTTAACTGGCAGATCTCGGGGAGATGAGAGCCCCTTTGAACTTGCTGGGAAGTTTAACAGCAAGAGTGCAGATTCCTGGGAGATCTGTTACTAAAAGAAGATAAAAACCAGTAAGTAACTTTCCAGCTGGACAAAAAGGAAGAGACAGAATCCGTTCGGCTGCGGAATCCATGGTTTTTACACTGAGGGGAAGTAAATGCAGAGAAATGTATGGGATGGTGTTGAAATAGATATCAAAAACAAGAAATTAGGCAGATTAATTTTCCTTTAGTATTACAGAGCAGAATTTAAAATATCAGTCTGAACAGAAAATTAATTGAACTTGGTGGGATGACAAGAAGCGAGCTATAGGGAATCTGTGATTCACAATGCCAAGGCCGGCTCTCTTCCTGGGGACCCTCTTTGAAGTCGGGGGATGTTGGGAGCACAGCGGGTGAAGGAGGGAATGGGAATTAGGGTGAGAACTGGCTTTGTAGTGGTATCATTTCTCCAAAACATTTATTGCTTTTCCTCTCCTCATTAATTCAGCAAATACTTCATGACCTTCTGTGCCTGGTACTCTGCTGGGCACTTGGGATTCAAAGATTATTACTGGAGAATTTATGCTCTTACAGGGTCTGGAGATGATTTCAAACACTGATCAGCTTCCTATCCCTATTCTTATCAAGAGGAGCAGCCCTGAAGAAGTGATGCATTGTCTCATATTTCTGTAATCTGATTTCTCTAATTTCAAGACATTTCTCATTTCACGTAATTTTACTGTTTTTAATAAGGGCAAGTCATTAAATATGAACACATAAAAGATGCTATTTGTAAGGCTTTTACACCTAGATAAATTCATCTGTTAGAAAAGAAAATACTAAGTTGGACAGACCTTCCATTCTGATTGCTTTTTTTTTTTTTTTTAACAATATGACTTCTATATTGATTTCATGAGCTTCCTTTTCCAAGTGTTAGAATCCATGGTTAGTATTAGAAAGACATTTGACCTGTTGGGAGAGATGGATTATTTTTAATTAATTTGACATCTAGCTAGTCTGAAAACAAACACTAAAGGGTTTTTGTTTGCTTGCTTGTTTTTGCCTATAAAAACATCAACTGGCAGCCATACAACCAAAGTATAAAGGTTTCATTAAAAAAAAAAATTCTGTTTTGCCTACCCAATCCTCCCTGAAGGGAGGGGAATAAAATTCTGTAACTTTCCAAGAAGCAAATACCAATTAACATTTTTAAAAGTCACATCACACTCATAACCAGTAATATATTAAGTTTTCTTAAGAGCCATTTCTGATCAGTCAGAATATAAAATAGAATTCACATAACTATTTCCTTGATAGGCTTAAACTGCTTTGACTAATAATCTCAATATTTCTTGCTTTATGGAAAAATTTAAGTTTCTCAAGGATCCTATGGGAAATGGACATCACGATATTTAAGGGCCCACAATGATCCCTGCCTCTGGATATTTATGCTCTGTCTACTCCCTTCCCACATGGTATCAGGATCGGTCTGTGTGACAAAAGAATATGGCAGAAAGGATAGTCTGTCTTTTCCTAGGCATAAAAGACATTGGGGCTTCTGTCTCTCTCTCTCTGTCTCACACACACACACACACCCCATTCCATCTAGGGGAAGTCAGCTGCAGTGTTGGGAAGACATTCAGGCAGCCCTGTGCAGAGGCCCATGCGCCAAGGCATTGAGGACTTCTGCCAACAGCCATTGGAATGGCCATCATGGAAGTAGACCTTGTAGCCCTGGATAACCTTCAGATGACTACAGTCCCTGCTGACAGCTTGACTGTAACCTCATGAGAGACCCTGAGCCTGAAACACGCAGCTAAGTCACTCCCAGATTCTTAACCCTCAGAAACTATGTGAAATAAATATTTATTGTGTTGAGCCTGCTAAGGTTTGGAGTAATTTGTGATGCAGTAATAGATAACTAATACAAAGACCCTTTCAAAAGTGAGATTAATTGATTCTCTGCTTCTCATATCAGACTGGTAATACCTGCATGTGAAATATTCTTACCAGGAACCTTGGGAAGTTTTAAATCTCTCTAGATTTAAAGCTGCATATTACATGCATCAATTAATACTGTGCCTATGTGTATGCATATTTATAAAGTTAATGCATTTTTTTCTAGCATTTTTTGAAATTCATTTTCCATTTTAAAGACAACACATGCTTATTAAAGAAAATGTGAGGGGAAAGTTCAAAAAAATTACCCATAGTTCTAACACCCAAAGACAGGTACTGTTAACATTTGTTAACCCTGTTTTTCTTTCAGGGTGTTTAAAAAGCAGTTGTGATCATATACTGTATACCATGTTTTCACCAAGCCAAATCCATTTTCTTCAATAACAAAGCCCAATAATGTGCCTTGATCATCCTTGTCATTCAGCTCCTTGCTCAGAGTGACAGGTTCTCAGGGAAATCAGATGCAACTGTGTCCTGAGTGTGCAGAGGGCTTGTGAGAGTGTTGTGTGGTTGGAGCCAGGCCCTGGCTGGGAGTGACCGGTGCCTGGGGGTGCCAGACACATGTAAGGTAAATTATATCAACTAGCAGTCACCCTCTGTGTGCATTCTTTTTATTTTAAGTACTAGCATGCATATGAAGGGCCACTCCCTGTCCTTCAATAACTCATATTTATATCCAAATTTATATTCATTAATATCCATATTTATGTACAAATTTCTTATGGGAATAGAAACTCCCTAATACTCTGTTTCTCTTCAACTAGGGCTGCAACGCTGACAAAGTGCAAGCATTAGGGCCATTCCAAGGTCCTGGGAGGGGTCTCACAACATGTTTGTATGGTCATACATTTTTACAAAATTTGCAAAAGAAACTTTAATTACAATTGGTTAAGACTGTCGCTTCTTTCCACTCTGCCCCCGCCCCCAACACCACACATGTATTTTCCTTTATGTAGGGTGGGGTGAAGTGGTGATGCAAGGGCATCTTATTTTCATAATTTTATATTCTTCTTCTTAACAGAGTTTGAAAAATTGTATTAAGTTCCAGGAACTAAAAACCTAGATATACCTCGTGGCCTCTGAATTGGGGGGTTGGGGGTGGGGTGGAGTTTAAGCAGCTTTTTCAATTGCTTTGTACTGCAAACAAAACTTATTTATTATTCGATAGCCTTATTTGTTAAGTCAGTGGGAATTTCAAAGCCTTAAGAGTTACAGAATGAGAGGATTTCTAATGAAATTTCAATATGTTCTAAATGGTTTTATATAATTCCCAGGGTTGTGTCGTAAGAATCCATAGGTTCACAAGAGCCACTCTTCCTTGTGCTCGCAGAACCCCATTCATCGGCACTATGGATACTTTGTGCAAAAAATGGCTACCTCTTCAGTTGTCCACTGAGACCCCTCAATTAAGAAAGAATCAAAAAAATTTAACCTACTCAACTTGACACCTTTGAACGAAAAAGAATGCAAAATATATAGTACCAACCAGGTGGGCGTTCAACTCTACAAAAGACTGCTACTCTCTGAACTTTTATTCATTTCACCCGTTGATCAAAGGAATTTATTCCTCTTTTGAAAACTTTTTGAAATTTTGAATCAAATCAATACCTGCTGGCACCATGGAGAAGCACTCTTCAGATGTCCCTTTACGAGAACCTGCTGAGGGGTGCGTAGCAGAATGACAACCCAAGCTGCCAAATCTTTGGGTCCAACGCAGCATTCATGCTGAGCCACCGCCTTCTGGGCTGCTCCCAGCCAGTGACTGACACGTGGAGCTACTGGAGCACAGGTGCTGGCCCATCCTGCCTGACACAGCACTGCTCTAGTGGGCAACTTCTGCTTGGACACTCCCTATCAGCCCGGCCGGTCTTTCTCAGAGCTGCCCTGAGTTCCGAGGCTCTTCTGTCCAACCTTGTCTTCCTTCTCTCTCTTCACAGGTAGCAGACCTGGTCTCGGTCTGACCTCTCTCCCTGTCCACTCCTGCCCCCTCCCCTTTATCCTTCATCCGTTATTTTTTAATTTATTATGTATTTTTACAAATTTGTTGTATGTATAAATATATATGTAAATATACATATTTTTTGTTTATTATTTATTGCCATAATATGTTTATGCCATGCCTTTTTTTCTTTTTTGACCCTTGAGGTATAATTGACATACAACAGACTGCTTATATTTAATGTGAACAGTTTGATGAATTTTGATATTTATATATAGCATGAAACTATCTCCACAATCAAGATAGTGAGCATAACCATCACCCCTGAAAGATTTCTCCCACCCCTTTATAGTAATCCCTTCCACTTCTCTGCTCTCTCCCTGATCTGTTTTCTGTCACTACAGATTAGTTTTCACTTTTTTTAGAATTTTATATAAATGGAAACTTACGGTACGTACCATTTTTTTCTGGCTTCTTTCAGTCAGCATAATTAATTCGAGACTCATCTATGTAGTAGAATGTATCTATAATTCATTCTTTTTATAGCATAATTTGTTTATTCATGCATCTTTTGGTGGACATCAGGGTTGTTTCCAGTTTGGGGCTGTCACAGACAAAGTTGCTGGGAACATTTATATACAAATGTTTATGTGGATCTGTATTTTCTTCTCTCTTTCCTTTCTTGGTGGCCGTCATTCTTTATTGCCTGATGTCCAATGTCTCGAATACCATTGTTTCATGTATTTTACCTGATATTTTAGTTGTTTCAGGCACAATGGTAAATCTGATCCCTCTTAATCCATTTGACTGGAAGTGGAATTTTCATATACCTCTTTAACTTATCATCACCTTCCTTCGAGTGATCCAGTAGCACTTCATGTGTAGTACAAGCACCCCAGTATACCTCCGTTTTTTTCCTCCCAGCCTTTGGCCTATGGTTGTCACACATTTGCTTTTATCTGTTATAAACCTGTCAATAGGCCAGGCACAGTGGCTCATGCCTGTAATCCTAGCATTTTGGGAGGTCGAGGAAGGAGGATCTCTTGAGCCAGGAGTTTGAGATCGGCCTCAGCAACATAGCAAGACTTTGTCTTGACAAAAAAAAAAAGTTAGCTAGGCATGATGATTGCACCTGTAGTCCCAGCTACTCAGGAGGCTGAGGCAGGAGGATCACTTTAGCAAAGGAATTTTAGGTTGCAGTGAGCTATGATGACGCCACTGCACTCTATCCCAGATAACAGTGCAAGACCCTGTCTTGAAACAAACAAACAAAAACTCCACCAACATGTTATTATTATTTTCCTATTTCTTTAATAATTTTAGACATTATCTGCTGATTTCTCTGATGGTGGATGTATTAATAAATTTAGCTCACTTATCTTTCATATGCCAAACCTGGCCTTTCTTTTCTCCACTTCCCTATAACATCGTGCCACTAGTTTTATATTCTTTTCACAAGAATATACTCACATCCTTATTTCAAATTCCATTAACTATTTGAAAGTATCTCTTAATTTTTTACTTCGTGAGGTGAAAGTACGAAAGTCCTTACCTTTTCCTTCAGCTCTCCATTCCTTCTTATCCCAATTAAATGCTTAATTTTAATTTATGTTGTAAAAAAAAAAAAAAAAAAAAAAGGACACGAACCTGGTTCTGCAACTAGACCTAAGCCTTCCTTTTGCCTGGTCTGTGGGTTGATTCTAAGAGCTGAAAATTGATCAACAATGTTTACAACATTATGACTATGTAAAGATTGTTCACTGCTCAGCCACATAAGATACTATGATAACTTATCTTTTTTCTACATAGCTTTGTGTTTTTCTTGGAATTTCTAATTGTTTGCTTCTCTCTGTCCTCATCTCTCGCATTGCTGTGGGTTTTTTTATAATGTGATATTCCAACTTCTTAAAGATAGTATCAAATCTATGAATTCTTTCTGCTCATATACATTCTCTTCCCAGATAGCTGCCTTTTTTTTCCTTTTTCTTTTTTTTTAAATCTAATATTTCCTTGAATTTATTGGACTTTAGGGGCCTATCTCCTGTAAAATGGACTTAGATCCTGCAAAATATATGAAACTCAGTTTGGCGAGATACCTAGGCCTTCCCACAAATGTGCCAGTTGGGATGCTTGTCCCCATATGGCCATTAGATATATAAGAGATAGATGCACAGCCAGCCCCCATGTGAAGTAGAAGCCATTTTCTGGGTTAATTGTCCATGATACCTTGGGCCTGCCTATGACTTCTCCACTCCAAGAGAGAAACCCCTCCCTTGCTCTCCCTATATGATGGCTTTTTTCCCCTCTCTCTTCTCCCTGTGCCCCAGACACTGTCTTCGTCAGTCTCTTTTCTCTCTTATCACCTTCCTGCCTTGCCATCAAAGATAGGGTGGGGTGTCATGTGTGTGTACGTGTCTCTTTTGCATGCATGCTTGTGTGAGTGCGCACATGTCAGTGTAGACAGAATTGCTCAAAGCTGGGCCTGGAGCAACAAAACCAGCATCTCTATAAATCTGTATACCAAAATAAATGGGAAAGATTTAAGATTTTCCATAGTTGGAGATTAACCTCCAATCATCCTTCCACCAACTCCTCTCAGTCCCTCGTCTGTCCATCCCCCCATTTATGATCTGTATGCCAGAGAGACACCTGCCTTTTAAAGTCCTTATCCCACCAGCTCCAAACTGACACAAGAACCAATGGAACGGAACAGGGAACCCAGATATAAATCCACACATTTCCAACCAACTCATCTTTGACAAAGGTGCCAAGAACTCACAATGGGGAACAGACTGTCTTTTCAATAAATGGTGCTAGGAAAACTGGTTAACTATGTGTAGAAGAATGAAACTAGACTCCTATCTTTTACCATATATAAAAACCAAATCAAAATGGATTAAGGACTTGAATCTAAGACCTGAAACTATGAAACTGCTAAAAAAAAAAAAAAAAAAAAAAAAAAAAAAAAAAAAAAAAAAAAAAAAAAAAAAAAAAAAAAAAAAAAAAAAAAACCAAAAATAAACAAACAAAAAACCCCAAAACACTGGGGAAATGCTTCAGGATATTGGTCTGGGCAAAGATTTCTTTCTTTTTTTAGCTGGACGACCTGGACATCTAAGAGATTTTTTTGTGGAAGACTTCAAAAGCATAGGCAACCAAAGCAAAAATAGACAATTGGGATTGCATCAAACTAAAAAAGCTTCTGCTCAGCAAGGGAAACAATCAGCAAAGTGCATAGACAGCTCACAAAATTGGAGAAAATATTTGCAAAGTATCCATTTGACAAGGGATTAATAACCAGAATATATAAGGAACTCAAAACAACTCAGTAGCAAAAAAATAAATAATTCAATTAAAAATGGGCAAAAGATCTGAACAGACATTTCTCAAAAGAAGGCATACAAATGGCCAACAGTAGATGAAAAAAATGCTCAACATCATCACCCATAAGAAAAATGCAAATCAAAACTACAGTTAAAATGTAACAAAAAGACAGGCAATAACAGCTACTGGTGGAGAAAGGGGACCCTTCATACACTGTTGGTGGGAATGTAAATTAGTACAGCCACTATAGAGAACAGTATGGAGGTTGCTCAAAAAACTGAAATTACAACTTCCATATGACCTTGTAATTCCACTACTGGGTATACATCCAAAAGAAAGGAAATCAATATATCAAAGACATATCTGCACTACCATATTTCTTGTAGCACTCTTCACAATAGCACAAATATGGAATCAACCTAAGTGCCCATCAACAAATGAATGGATAAAGAAAATATGATATATATATATTTGTATATGTGTGTATACATATGTATATGCATATATATATATACACACAATGGAATATTATATGGCCATAAAAGGAATGAAATCCTGTTATTTGTAGCAACATGGATGGAACTGGAGGCCATAACGTTAAATGAAATAAGCCAAGCACAGAAAGAAAGACAAATATATTATGTTCTCACTCGTCTGTGGGAGCTACCAAGAAAAGTGGATCTCATGAAAATAGAGACTAGATTGGTGTTACCCAAGGCCAGGAAGGGGATAGGAAAGGAAAAAAATATTAATATATAAATGTATTTATTACCACTAATCTGTACACTTGAAAATGGTAAGGATAATAAATTATATATGTATATTTTACCTCAAGAAAAAATTTAAAAATAAAAAACAAAAAATGAATAAAAAATAGATGTGATTATGAATATGTGTTTGAGTCATATTAAAATAAAAATAAATAAAACTTTTTTGAGGTAAAAAAATTATTTACCTTAGAACTTCGAAGGCAATGTTCTGTTGTCATATAGCATTCAGTATTGCTAAAGAGAAGTTTGATGCCAATCTGATTTTTTTAAAAAAAGACAGTTTGTTTTATCCCTTTAAACATTTTTTGGATTTAAAAAAACTCTTTGATATTCTGAAATTTCACCATTCTGTGACTGGACATGGGTCATTTTTCATTTATTGTGTCTAGTATTATAGTATTTTTTCTTCTTTCTTTCTTCAGTCTAGAAACTTATTTTTTTAGCTCTGCTAAATTCTCTTTTTATTATTTCTTTGTTTATATTCTCTTCTCACTTTATTCTCTCTGAAGCTTCTGTAATATTTATTGGACATTAACCTCCTGGATTTATACATTATAATTTAGTCTTTCTTTCACATTTTCAATCTCTCTGTATTTTCTACTTTCTTGGAGATTTCCTTGATTCTATCTTTTAATCTGTTTATTGAAATTTTTCTTAAACTACCATATTTTTAATTTATAAGAGCTCTTTTTTACTTTGGGTCATTTTTTTTATAGCGTCTAGTTCTTGAATTATAACCTTAGTATTTTTTAACTTTCTCTGAGGATGCTAACAGTTAAAATATCATTTTCTAGTGCACATTCTTCAAATGTGCAAGTTTGTGTATATCTTGCATGGACAGTGTGGACATGTCCATGAACACACATTGCTCAAGTGCTGGCATTTTAAAAATCTAGTAAGATACGTTATTTTTCCTCTTGGTAGGGTATAATTTTCTTCAGTGTAAGCTTAGTTTTCAAAATACAGAGCTCACATGTTCAGAATACATACTTCCTCACTGAACTAGACCAGTTGCTGTATTGAATTAGCTCTAGTGAAAGTTGTTTTTCTCCTTTCCAAAATTTGGTTTGTCTGGAAAAGTCTTTATTTCTCTGCCAATTATGGAACTCAGTTTTGCAGGATACAAAATTCTAGGCTGGCAGTTGTTCTGTTTAAGAAAACTGAAGATGGGGTCCCAATCACTTCTGGCTTGTAAGGTCTCCACTGAGAAGTTTGCAGTTAGCCTGATGGGTTTTCCTTTGTAGGTCATTTGTTGCTTGTGTCTTGCTGCTTACAGAATTTTCTCCTTCACTTTGACTTTGGCCAGGTTGATTACTATGTGTGTTGGAGATGTCCTATTTGTTATAGGAATCTTCCTGGTGTGCGATGACCATTTTGTATCTGGATGTCTGAATTTCTGTCTCCTTTCCAAAATTTGGGAGGTTTTTCTTTTTTATTGTGTATTTAAATTCTACGTGTCTGTTGATGATCTGAGGCCAAGGGACCAATATTGGTATAATGTATGACTAGAGCCAAATGAGGATACTTAGCAGCTAGGACAGAAACTCTTGCAAGTGTTTGGAAACTGATGCTTCCTCAGAGTGGTCCTGGAATGTGGATGCAGTAGGAGGGATGGGAGAAAAATAGTTGGCCCTCTCAGCATCTACTTTCCTCCAAACAAACTAGCTGGGTGATCTGATTGCATGGTTGTTCAGAGTCTTAAACATATATGCAAATTGACAAACTGTGCACCAAAATATTACCATGTTTATTGCTGGCTTTCAGAATGTGGGGTATTTTTCCTTTCTGTAAAATATTTTTTTTCTAAATTTTCTACAATGAACACGATTACTTATGTAATAAGACAACAATTTATTTTAAAAGTGTATACATAAAATTTTCTTCTGAATTTTTATTTACTATATTGAAAGTAGCAAAAACACAAATAAAGCAAAATAAAGTAAAATACAAATTTTAACTCCAGAGCTGATGACTATATGAAAGATGAAAAGACTAAAATCCTGCCATGGAGAGGACCAAATATATGATAGAGAAGAGACGGGGAGGGGAATCGGTGAGAATGTTGTTTGGGAGGATATGGTGAAGGAGGTGGGAGTAGAGAGGAGCCTCGGGTATACTCTTCTGCCCTTCTCAAAGCTCACAAATGATGGAAGCATGGCTTTGGAAATAGTCTGGATTTGCAGATGGAAATACAGTTGAAACTGGGCATCTGAACTTTTGGTATTATGGTGGTACATACCCACGAGCTAGGTTTCTGTCCTGATATAATAACTCAGAAGGAAGTTACACATGTGGTTGGATGGTATGTGCATCACTGACTACCCATTTAAACAGGCAATATTCAGATCACCCACACCACCCAAGCAGCCTCTGCTTTGAAGAGGGCTTTTGAGAGAAGGCTGGCTTCTCCCAACTGAACATCTATTCATTTGTAAAATCAGTGAATGCAATGGGACCTGTACTGAAATTTTTACTCAGAGGCCAGAATTTAAAATACTGTCAGGATTGAAAGGAATGTATAAACCACATTACCACAGAATTGCATTCGTGAATGATCTGGGAGATGGACTAAAAGTAAAATGTTGATGTACTCTTAAGAGAATGAGAGAAAAACATTGGAATACAAAACTGGCTTTTGTATTCTGCCTCTGTTAAAAGAAAGATAAATGTTATCCATCAGAGTCCTCTCTTTTTGTGGGGATCCCTACAATTCAGGAACTTGTGTCTATAAGCATTATTGGGAAACACTTATGTTTGTAAATCTTGTACCTTGAATGGCTTGTTGGGCTATATCTTAACCTGTTTGAGTCACACAGTGACCAACTGGTCAGGGACTTACTTTAAAATTATAAGTCTAGAACATCTAAGAAGACTTCGAAACCAGCCTTTAAGAGAGGTCAAATTTCAGAATTGCAAAATTCAAACTACAATCTTTTATTGTACAATTGATTTAATGATTATTACTAAAAATAAAATAACAATACCTAATAATAAATCAAAGGACAAATTCTAACTGTGATGTGCCTCTCAATATGACATACCCCTCAAACTGAGTCATTCTCAAGCTTATGATGAGTGCAATGTTTGCTATCTCTTGTCATACCTTTTTTGTATTATTGGTGTCAGGAACTGCCACTTTTTTCATTTTGCTATATTCTGAGAACAAGGATTACAAACCCTCCACTCTCTCCAACCACTCCCATCAAACAAAAAATATACCCAAACAGCATACTTTTTGCTGACTTATTTTTTTAAGGGTGATATCTTAACATCTTAGTATAACAAGATTTTTAGAAGCATAGTAACACCAGCTAATGTTTTTGAGTGCTTGCAGTGTGCTAGGCACTGTTCTAAATGCTTTACATGTATTAACTCATTTCATCCTCACAGCAACTGGATCAGATAATATGGTTATTACAGGTTGAATTATGTCCCCCAAAAGAAAATATGTTGGAATTCTAACCCCTCAATACCTCAGATATGACCTTCTTTGGAGATAGAGCCTTTGCAGAGGTAATCAAGTTAAATGAGGTCATTAGGGTAGACTCTAATCCAACATGACTGGTGTCCTTATAAAAAGAGAAAATTTGGACAGAAGGAGAGAAACACATAGAGGAAAGATGATGTGAAGAGACACAGGGAGAAGCCATCTATAAGCCAAGGAGAGAGGCATAGAACAAATTCTTTCCTCACAGCCCTCAGAAGGAATCAAACCTGCCTACACCTTGATTCAGATTTCTAGCCTCCAGAACTGTGAGTTAACAATTCTGTTAAGCCACTCAGTTTGTGGTACTTTGTTACAGCAGCTCTTGCAAACTAATACAATAGTACTATTATTAGTGCCCCTATTTAACAGTTGAAGAAACCGAGATCAGAGAGGTTAAGTAACTTGCCCAAATTTTCATGGCTAGTAAATGGGATAAGAACCCAGGCAGTCTGGCTCCAGAGTCTGCTCTCCTAAATGACTAAGATATTTGACCTTTCTGAATTCACTTATTACAGACAATGCCCTTGGTTCCAGCTTTCCCTGCCAACCTCTTTCTACCCACTGCAGGGCACTATTATGATGAACCATTGATTAAGGTACACACAAAATGAAACAAAACAAAACAACACAACAATAAAATAACACAACAACAAAACACCTAATGCATATAGTGAGCCCTAGTGTTGGGCACTTATTATGAGGCAATAAGTGATACTATGAAGGAACTGATTCTATGATACCAGGAATGGATACTATGAAGATAAAAATATTCTGGTCTCTGTTCAAGCTTTCACACCTTAGAAGGGGAACACACTGCTTCATTAGGTTGAGAGAGTCCCATAGGGGTTTCGTAGAGGACAGATGAATCACTTTGGCTTGGGAAGAGGCTAAAACCTCTATGGAAAAGATCACATATAAGAGATAATCTTTAAGTTGGGCCTTGCTAAGTGGAAAACATTTGATAGGTGGCTAAATAGAGAAAGATTTGGGAATATTTTCGTTTTGGTGAATGTAGTTGGACATGTAGCAGCTCTAATTTGGAGACTATATGGAACACTGGAGCTCCAGGCAAGTGCTTGGTAAGACTACTTCTGTCAAATGAGAGAAGAGCTGTGGATAATAGCTATTTTCTGTTTTACACAGTTATACTAAAGGCCATTGCCTTAAAGTTTAATAAGCCTGAGTGACCTAATGGGGGAAAGTCTTGGGAACCTTAATTGGATTTGCAGGGGCAGTTGAATCTGTACCAGTTAAAACTGGGACCAGTAAGGGAGGCTGATTAGTCTCGGGATCAGGGTTATATTGAAGTAGAGGTGGCAAACTCGTAGCCATGGGGATAGGTCTGGATCACAGTCATGTTTTGTTTGACCTTCACAGTATTGCTAACACTGAATCAACAGCTTTCTCATAATGTTCAGAATTTCTGCCTTTCTTCTCTTAAAAAAAATTTTAAAAAAATCAAAAGATTTGGCAATATACTTGACCGGGATTCCTATAGGGGTGGTGCTGTCAAAACAATAGACCCAAGCACATAATAAATCAGTCCTGGAAAACTTTGTTTCTTACACCTGTCAAAATCCACGTGTCAATGTAATTTAGGCAGCTCTTCTCCAGGTGATGGCCCAGGAACCTAGACCTATTCTGTGGCTTTACTGTGTTCATTGCCTGGCTTCCAAGATCTCCCTGGGTATCTTCTCCACTTCACTCGGGGGGAAAGAAAGAGTGAATGATTGGGTGGGAAATTTTCCATGGGTCAGGCCTGGATGTATCACTCACTCCTACTACACACATTCTATTGGCCAGAACTCAGGCACATGGTGCTAACTAATTATAAGGAAAGCTGGGAAATATAGTCTAGCAGGAAGAAAAGGAAATAGAGTTTGGTAAGCACATAGCAACCACATATGTGTTCTCCAGTTCACCATAGTTCCCACGCAGACTTCTTCACTAATTTATCTACCTAGCTTCTGCAGGCATTTGATTTTGCAATCCCCAATTTAGGTATTGAGAGTTGTAGTGGAAATTATTCAAATTTGGAGTTAGGTAGACTTGTTTGAAAATTGATTGTATACAGTATTGTTTAAGATCATGGTACTTTAAGAGAAACCAAAACACAGTGGCATAAATTAGATAAAAGTTTATTTCTCCCTCACTTAAAAGTCCAAGTTGATAGTGATCCTAGAATGTAGGGCTGCTGTAATCATAAGGTCATTCAGACACCCAAGCACCTTCTATCCTGTTGGTCTAACATCCCCTGAGGTGTTGTCCTGGTCCATGTGACTGAGGATGGCTCACCGTCACCACCAGTAGGAAGAAGGAAAGAGGAACTAGAGGGCATGACCTGGAAGTTAATCACATCCTTTCCTTCTGCTTACATTCCATTAACCAAAATATAGTCATATGTCCCACAAAACTCCAAGGAGGTCTGAAAAATGTAACCTTTTACTGTCAGCCATGTACTCAGCTATAACTTGGGAAATTCATTTACTAAACAAGAATGGGGGGAAAAACTATCAGTAAGCCACAGCCACTTACTATTTGTGTGGCTTCAGAAAAATACTTAATCTCTCTGTGCCCCAGTTTCTTTATTTGTAAGCAGGTGGTAATGATACTTTCCTATATGTGTTAGGAATGCATTTGGCTACATGTAACAGAAAACCTCCCTACAGTGGATTAAACAAATAGGAGCTCAGTTTTTCTTATATAACAAGACATCTGAAGGTAGGTTGTTGTTTATTAGGTTCATGATGTTTGGGAAAATATTTCAGTGAATTTTCTTTTAGCTCTCCTCTCGTGATTCCAATACAATTGTTCAAGCTTCAACCATCACATCAAGTTCAAGAAATGAAGAAGGGGAAAGATGTACCATTTGTATCTTTTACATTTATCAGGAAATATAAATATCTTCCCAAACTCCCAGGCATTCTGTGAGTGATAAATACATACTATCTCAAAAGAGCTATTTATTTATTTAAACATGTTTTAGTTAACACATAATAATGGTACATATTTATGGGATATAGAGTGATATTTCAATGCATGTATGCAATGTGTAACAATGAAATCAGAGTAATTAGCATATCCATCTGTAATCATTCTGAGCCCTCGTTTTCCCATCCATTACATGGGATGCTAACACCTGTCTCATGGAATTGCTGTGAGAATCAAGGAAATAATATTGTTAATGTGTCTAGAACACTGCCTGACATATGATAGATGCTCAATGAATGGAACACATTATTTTTTGAGGCAGTAGAACTTTGATAGTTCTGTGTTTGAATCCTGGCTCCAAATCCATGTGACTTTGATTAAGTTACTTGCCCTCTTTGAATCTGTTTCCTCATCCTGAAAGATGGGGATAATAATACCTTCTTTACAGGGCTGTTGTGAAGATTAAGTGGAGTTATATATATTAATATTAAGCACCTGGCTCATAGAAGCAATTCTTTCAAAGTGTAAGCAGGAGCCACCCTTCACTTACTTGGGGTGAGTAGGAGAGGACAGATGTTGGGTGTGTATTGCTGGGCTAGCCTCTCCCAGCACACTCACAGAAGGAAGGGGCTGTGTGCCCATGATGGGTACAGCAAAAACACCAACAGGGAGGCATGATGGGAAAAGCCAAACACAGGTCAGGTCAATAAAGGAAACATAAGTCTGGGGGCCAGTTCACTCTTCTGCTCTGCCCAAGACAGAGACAGCTAGCGAGGGGAGTTTGAACAGGGCTCTGGTTACCTGCCTCGGCAAGAGACCAGATCCTTCTCAATTGTACAGGAGTGGTGAGCTCTGATGGCTTGGAGGTGATCGGGAAACTCTGACAGGACCCTGTCAGTGCCACCCCAACCGTCTGTTCTTAGGGCAATAGAGGGTTCTGAAGGATGTCTGTTTCAGCAGCATGGCTGAGCAGCTGTGGTGGGGCAGGAGGATGTGCCAAGCAGATGCGGGTGAGGTCGGCCTCATGAATTACAAGGAGGTTGGAGGTCATGACTGGCTGTAAAGGCTTTGGTCCTTGGGGGCAAATTTGGCTAAAGGAAGAGGGCCTTTCCTCCCCCTAACTCCTGGGAGGGATTTGTTGGGGAAAGAGACATCCAGGGGGCAAGATTAAGTAGTTTAGTGTTTATCCCAACCAGTCTGCTTCCTACTCTTTTTGTCCTTCTTTCTCCCTCCCTCCTTCCATTCTTTCCCTTCCTTCCATTCTTTCTTTCATTTGTTCTTTATTTCTTCTGTAATAGTTTTATTGAGCTATCATTTATGTACCATCAAATTCACCCACTGAATTGTACAATTCAATGGTTTTTTGTATACTCACGGAGTTGTGCAACTATCACCACGACCTAATTGCAGAACAATTGCATTGCTCCAAAAAGAAAACCAGTGCCTGTTAGCAGTCATTTCCCATTCCCCCAACCTCAGCCTCTGGCAATCATTAATCCATTTTATGTCTCTATGGATTTGCCTATTCTGGACATTTTATATAAATGGAATCATATAATATGTGGCCTTTTGTGACTGGCTTCTTTCACTCAGCATGTTTTCAAGGTTTACCTATGTTGTAGCATGTATCAGTACTTCATTATATTACGGTCAAATAATTTCTCCTTGTATGGATATACCACATTATATTTATCAATTTGTCAGTTGATAGACAGTTGGCCTCTTTCCATCTTTTGGTTATTATGAGTAACACTGCTATGAACATTTGTGCACAAGTTTTTCTGTAGACGTGGTTTCATTCCTTTTGGGTATATACCTAGAACCAGAACTGCTGGGTTATATAATAACTATGTTTAACCTTTTGAGGAACTGTCAGAATGTTTTCCACAATGACTGCATTTTACGTTTCCACCACTACGTAAGAGAGTTCCAATTTCTCCACATCCCTCACCAACATTTGTTATTGTCTTTTTATTATAACCATCCTAGTAGGTGTGAAATGGTATCCTACTGTGGTTTTGATGTTCATTTCCCTGATGAATGATGAGTATCTCCACCTTTTCTTAAGAGCAAGCTGAGTGGCTCCTTCTGTAAGAAACAGCATATAGATCATGCAGCTTTGCGGGGAGGGCAGAGAATCGCTATCCCAGAATCGCTTCAGAGAAGAGACAGAGCTTGCGCTGTTATTTAGAGAAGGACTAAAGAATTGGGAAGAGGTGCTCTGAGGCTGCTGACAATTTGCTTCTGGTCTCTCAACTTGCATTACACAGATTTTTATTCTCTCTCCAAGGGCTGAAGGATGGAAGGTCCAGCTGTAAGTGGAAAGTTGTTCTAAAAGGCAAGGTGGTTAATATAGTCAGATATTCAGTAGTGTTAAGCTGCTCCATTTAACTTTGCTGGAAACAAGGTTTATGAACAAAGTCAAGAATTCATCAAGTGCCCTAGCAAGCCTTAGGCAGAAAAGGATTTAGCCTTTAAAGCTCTGGCTCCCAGCCACTTGCTAAGTTCTTTTCTGTGAGCTCAGACTGCTAATTAAAGACCCCAGATTGCTGAAAGTAAGTGAGCAAAGAGTTTCCATGACCATCTCCATGGAACTAGATGGAACTGCTTCCTTCTCTTCTTGTACCTAGACACCAAGGTCATGAAGAGGCTGCTGCCCCAAGCCCCGGGGAGGGAGAGGAAATGAGTTATTTCAGTCTGTGTGCTCTGGGTTTTAAAGCACCAAATTCACCTCTGCCTTCTTCCCCCACGATTCCCACTTTTTCTCCCCTACGACTACAAAACAAGGTACTAGATGTGAGATATACCGAAATCTTGCCTGAAGTGCTCTTTATAAGGAATCTTCTTAGGCTAGTTCAGGGAACTAGGAAGGAAAGAAATCCTCCCCCTCCACTCGGACAGAGTAGGTGAGATGGGAAAAGTAGGAATGCCACTTTAGATTCCTGGTGGGGAGCAGCTCTCCAGCAAGAAGCAGTAACTCCTGGCTCTGTTGGTTGTTCTTTGAAGTGGAAGAACCTGGTATTTTCTGAAAAGCCACCATTTCAAACAGCATTCTTATGACCCCTCTGACAGTGTTTAGAAGGATTGGGTGGGGAGGATACAAGCTGGTCTGCAAAAGGAGCGCCAGTTGTCTGAATGGTCTGCTTCCTTGAAATGCCTGGAATTTTATTCTTTAAAAAACTGCTAAGTAGAATTTGGCTTTCAGGTATTCTGAAAACTTCCCCAGACTTTCAGCAACTTTCCTGGATTGTGTGGAGACCACTCCAGTACTTATAAAAACGATAATCTGTAATATCTATCACACTCTGTGTCTGTTTCTGGTAAATCCCCAGCCGTGAAAAGTGTGAGTCATGCTCTGTGGAGAAGGGAGTTGGCTGCGTCTCCCGCTTTGTTGGTCAAGGATGAGGAGTAAAGGCAGAAGGGATTTTCTTACAAGTCAGAGAAGGAAGTGGACATGTGCATACGCCGCAGTTCAGAGCCAAGAGATTTCATGATGTGCTCTTGTATGGCCTAGGACGAAATATGCTTGTGGTGAAAAAAAGAGGACAGGAAAAAGTATTTTTTCTGGAGTATTCTTGGGCAGGTAGTAAGTGAGGTGGAGAAAAAAGGACAAATGTTATCACGAGAACATGTCTTTGTGCTGATGACCAGTGCTCTGATGGAGAAATGAATGATTTAATCCCAAAACTACTGTCAGTGCTATAAATTTTCCTAGAATCAAGAATTCATGTTCAATCTAAATTTTAAAAATCTTCTTATTCTTCTTTTTCCCAAATGTGTTCTGTGCCTCAAACACCAATAGTTAGTTGACTATTAATTTCTCCTGAGGTGGTGAGGGGACGGAGGCAGCAGGAAGAGCCGTGGAGAATCTACAACCAGTT
Source organism: Indri indri (assembly GCA_004363605.1). NCBI lineage: Eukaryota > Metazoa > Chordata > Mammalia > Primates > Indriidae > Indri > Indri indri. Next base: position 26,241 of record RJWJ010000474.1, read on the forward strand.
TGCAATGTTGCTGTGGTCAAGGAACTCGGAAGTCAAAGACTTTCCTGGTTATCATTTTATTATAATTAATTCTTTTGGATTTTTGGAAAGATTAAAATAATTTACATGAAAATGTTTCTTTATCAAACTCACCTTGTTAATCTACTTGGTGGAGGAAAATCATAGTCTCACTAAAAGTTAATAAATTCTTAGACTGAAAATTGGAATGTGTGTAACATATTTGTAACATTTGGCAGAACTATGTGGGAGGTTAGAATGCTGTAACTATACTGATTATTTAAAAATAAAACTATTTACATGCCCAAGTTAATATAAAAGCATTCCTCTGCATGTATAAGAAAATAAACATGCAATATGCTAGAAGAAGTTGTATAATTGTTTGGTAAAGAATTTTTCAATGAGGATAAAGTCATTTTTAAATATATATATGATCATAGATATATATATATGATCATATATATAAATATGTATATGATCATATATATATATAATTTTTTTTTTTTTTGAGACAGAGTCTCACTCTGTTGCCTGGGCTAGAGTGCCATGGCGTCAGCCTTGCTCACAGCAACCTCAAACTCCTGGGCTCAAGTGATCCTTCTGCCTCAGCCTCCCAAGTAGCTGGGACTACAGGCATGTGCCACCATGCCCGGCTAATTTTTATATATATATATATATATATTTTTTTTTTTTTCAGTTGTCCAGATCATTTCTTTCTATTTTTTAGTAGAGACAGGGTCTCGTTCTTGCTCAAGCTTGTCTCGAACTCCTGACCTTGAGCGATCCACCCTCCTCGGCCTCCCAGAGTGCTAGGATTACAGGCGTGAGCCACCGCGCCCGGCCTTGGATAATCTTTTATTGAAATCCAAGCCATTTTATTTTGCAAAGAGATTTGGAAAATTATACAAATTGACATAATTGCCAAGGTATACTTAAAAATCATAAAAAGTGATGTTAAATTGCTTGTGTCCATTATAAATATAGCCAGTGGCCATATGACCATAGTTTTAAAACCAAAAGCAGGACACACAGTTTGCTAAACAGTCTTATATAATCGGTCATTTCACATGCATTGCTTGAGTGCCTACTGTATGCCATGTGCTCTACTTGTTTCTGAGTATACGGCAATGAACAAGAGAGAGAGAGTAACACATGGCGATTATAGAGCAAAATATTTAAAACTGAACTGCCTCACAAAATCTAGATTGCTGATTACTGTAATTATAAATCATGACTAGTTGGACATCACTGCATCTCTTCATTGAATTTAATGGATAATTTTTTTCATGTGACAAAAATGTCAGTATTCGTACATAGGTTTCCACACAGGGTATAAAATAGTGTGTATATGTTGCAGTTTATGGGCTTTTGTTAATGTTAAGTCCCTGAAGCCTACAATTTAGAAATGGCTTACATTCCAGAAGTTTGTTTACAAGTCACTTGTTCAATGGTTGGTTTCCAAAGCCAATCAGCAGAAATCTATTTAACCTATAAAGTTGCTAAAACAAAGCACTGGTCTTATAATTAAAACTAACCACTAGGTCTAACCAGTGTTTCTGAGGTTGAGGGCATTCGAAGTTCAATTTCACATTCCCTTCAGGAGCACATTATTCCTAGAAGCGGTATGGAAATAGGAGTGGGAACATTTGCCTAATTCCAGGATAATCAAGGAATTATCACCCAAGCAGGGGCAGGTCCACATATTATGGTAGCCTGAAAATTACGTGATTTGTGGGGGGGGGCCCTCTTGAAGAAAGAGAATTCACAATTATGAATATAAAATTAGATATGGGACCTTGGACGGGACCTGTGCAAGCTAGGACACCTGAAGTTTAAGTTTCATTAGTGTCCCAGTAAATCTGCCTCTACAGCTATGGCCAGTTCAGCCAGGGGTACCAACTGATGGATGACAGATGTGTTAGAGGAAGTGAAGATCAGTGGGAAGCAGTTAAAGCACTAAGAGGTGGATGCTTGGACCCTGACATAGACAATGTAGGGGGATGGGACATTTAACAGCTAGGGTTATTCGTTCCTGCTCCAGGGGTGGTGTCACCCTGACCCTCAAGAGCTGGTGTTAAGGGCATGATGTTGTAGGGACAGAGCCTTTGGGGTGGCAGGATGGGGCCATATATAGGACATTAATAGGGTCAGTGAAAGGATGAGTGGGACTGGCCCAAAGGACAAAGTGGAGAGAAGGGGATGGGGACAGATTCTACAGCTGAAGTGCGATGGGGCACAGTTAGCTCCATATTGCTGCGATTATCGAGTAGGAAGATCATGTCAGCATTAGGAAAGAGGGTTGTGAGGGGAGAAGGGAGGTGCCTTCTCACCTGCAGCAGATGGAGAAAGAAGCCACTGGTGCAGGGTGGTAAGAAGGGGTGGGGTCCCCTCGAGTCCAGAAGGGCAGTGATGTAAGAGCCATACATAAATCAGAAGCCACGAGTGAGACACAGCCTGTAATTAGGAAGAATAATAACATTGAAACCAGGCCAGAGTATGATTTGGATACCTATGAATCGAGAAAACCCACTCATTTCAGATGAATTAGAACAATGTGTTAGAAAACCCACATGAACCTGCAGTGGTTAGGCTTAGGATAAACTTTAGTGCGCACCCTGTGGTGACAAGAGAGAGGCCTATGACCTTTAAATGAAGGCCACTGGCTTGGCTGAGAATAATTGTCTTTCCTGAGGACAAAGGGAAATGGGATTTTGATTTCTTATACCAGCATAGCTTGAAACAAAGCCAGTTGAGAAATGGAGAACCTGTACTGGAGCACAACATAGTCAGTTCCCCCAAAACCTCTGTCAGGGAGAAACTCAGAATGTGAGCCTTCTCCAATAGCTCTGCTGTGGGTCCCTTTTGTGGCCCCAGGCAGCATCCCAAGGGGTTTGATTAGAGAGATTCCCACAATTAATGATCTACATGTACTGGTTCTGAAAAGAATGCAAAGGCTATTATGCCTAAGCATGTATCTAGAAATGGTGTCCTTTTGAAAGCCATCTACAGCATTAGGCAAGGATAAAGAGTAGTGGTTATGACATACAGGGCTGGAGTTCAAGAAACTAACCGAATGCTAGTATGTTAAGAGTCCTACAATCCGAATCTAAGATGATACATTATAGGAGAGCCCTCAGGTGTCTTTCTTATTCATGGACAAGGGTGGTTTAAAGCCAGAAACAGAGAACGTGATGTATCAGTCAGGCTCTCTGGCCAGAAAAGCAGAAGCCATTCCAGGTTTTTCTGACAGAGGACATTTCATAGAGAGCATTGGTTACCAATGAAATGGAAGGGCAGAGAAGCCAAACATGGAATACAGAGAGAATTCCAGAGATTAGCCACAATCGGAAGCTGCTCCCACTTTAAGACTGGAAGGACAATAGGAGAAGGTGGCAAAATCAGACCTCAGACACCAGGGCCGTCCAGTGGGACTAGAGCCATAGCAGAGACTTCCCAGGGGAGCTGAGACCACAGAGAGGGTGCTACTGGTGCTGGAATTACCACAGGGAACACAGACAGAAAAAATATCCTGGCTTCTTTCTTCCTTCCGCTCCTCATTCCAGTGCCTGTGACTTCCATTGGCAGCACCGTACTGGAAATCAGAGGTCAAAGAAACCTGGGAAATGTAGTTCCCTGCAGCCACGCAAGTACTGGATTTCTATGAGAGCAAACTGGAAATGAACTGCACATCACAAAAAAATTAAGTTTTGCATAATACAGAATGTTACCAAACTTCCCTGGAATTAATAGCCCCTTATATGATCAACCCTGTATAAGGCGATTAGAAAATCTTACCGCATCATCACTGAAATTCTTAAATTTAATTTTCAGTATTTTCAATATAAAAATTATTTGTGAATAGGTAATACAGGCACATGAAATAAAATTCAAAAATTATAAAAGGTTATGTAGTGAAAAGCCTCAGCCACTCATGGCCCTCTCACATATCTATATCTATAGCACGTCTATATGTCTGTTTCTTAATCTGTATATGTCCTTTCTTCTATTAATACATATGGAAGATGTATATTTTCTCCCATAAAAATGGTAGCATACTATATGTGCTGCTCTACTGACCTAAACTTTAGAACTAATTGTGACCTACCAATTTAATACCAAGGATATTTCTTCTCTGTGGAAATAATGGGTGTGCCTATTGGGTCAGACATGTGCCTAGGTGATAAAGGGCTATAAGTCATAAGGCTTGCAGACATCCAGCATTCAACCAGTCATGCGAAGAATTCTCCAAGGCAGTAATTCAGTGGAAGCTTTGGCAGGTCCATCAGAATGATTCAAGGCTTTGGAATGACTCATTGGGGCTTGGGTTAAGTAATCTTGACTTAATCATATCACTGGAAGTAAAGGTAAGTTGAAGATTTAAATCCTGGCAGCTCATTATCTCATCTAGATATTGGCAGAGTAATTATCAGCCCAGCAACAGTTTCAGAGTCAGAAAAGCAGCCTCAAATGCCTCATATTATATACCAAGATAATGTCTGTGTGAGTTAAAGAGTATGTATATATGTATATGTTTATGTGCATATATGCACATGTACAAAGTCATACATATATTCACACATATATTCATACATCATACACATATGCATACACATGGAAAGAAAATATATTTAAAAATTTCTCAAATCTCTGGAGCAGAGACACCTTTATATGCTTAGAAATGATAAAAGTAATTACAAGAAGAAAAACAATTGATTATAAGAATACTGATGTTCTGCACATAAAAACAGAAGAACACTAAAAGTATAAAACAGTCAGGAAATACTTTCCTTATAACAAATATGACAAATAAAGGGATGATATCTTAATTATTTAACACATTCCTAGGAGACCGCATACTGTAGTGAGAATAAGAGCCTCAGCTCTGCTGTTAGGCTTCCTATGATGTGAACATAATTGGATTTCAGTCTCTTCATCAGTAAAATGGTGCAATGGTAATATTTATTGGAATTTTGTAAGGTTTAAATATGGTATGTATGTTAAGTACTTAGAACGATGCCTGGCACTTGGCAAACACTCAGTAGGAGCCACCTGTAATTATTAGAAAAAAAATTTTTTAGCTAAATAAATGGAAAAAAACCCTGAACGGTCAATTGCAATTAATAAATTAACACAAGGGAAATGTTCAAATTTATAATTTATTGTCCTACTTAAGTCAAAATAGTTAAAAAATTAATACCCAGTTCTAACAAGGATGGAGTAAAACCAATAAACTTTTCGTGGCAATAAAATTAGAATTATCCTTTTGAAAAAAAAATTGGCAGTATATATTAAAAGACATAGAATGTTTAAATTCTTGTTTAATAATTTTGCTACTTAGAATTTTCCTTAAATATATAATCCAAAGAGATGACATGTTATAAACTAATTTTTTTCCTCCATTATTTATGAGAAGAGTATAAAGGTCAAGGCAGCCAATACGTGTACTTACACAACAATGGATTATGTTCTGGTCCAACAATTGTATGTACAGGCATCAATACCAGATGACAGTTATTTGCATTGTATGTGAGTGGTAATTCATAGATTATATTAAAAATATGAAATTCAAAGTTATGATATCATATAGCAACATTCTTATTATATGGTTTTGCAATTTTATGTGCTTTCCCCAAATTTAGACCCATGTTAAAAGCCTGGAAGGCAATACACATAAATGAAAATAGTTGTGTTTGGGTGACACAATTACGAATGATCATTTTTATTTCTTTTTTGTTTTTAGTTCTTTAAAAATCCTTAAAATGACTTTTAAATTCCAAAAGCAATACATGCTTATTGTCAAAAAAAAAAAAAAACAGAGTAAACATTGCAGAGACATATAGAACAGAAAGTAAAAGTTCCCCAGTATTCCCCTCCCCCACTTTTCTACCCTCCCATCTCTATTCTCACTCTTCAAATCTCATTTCCTTCTTCAGAAATGACCACTTAGGAATATGTCCTCCTGAATACTTCTCTATGTATTTACACACACGCGCGCGCACACACACACACACACACACACCCCTACGCATGTACCACACACATTTTTCTCATATTAATGGGGGTTCCTACTATTCTGCAACTTGCTTTTTTTGCTTCATTAATGTATTTTCTTTGATCTAATTCCTTGTCTGTTCAAACAGAATTGTACCATGATTTTTAATCAATGGCTACATTGTATTCCACGATATAGGCATACCATCATTTGTTTTATCAACCCACTATTGATGAATTTTTGTATAGTTTCCAAGTTTTTGCTATTGGAAATGTTGTAATACTTACACTCTTCCTGCATATAGGTGACTGTTTCTTTAGGGTAGACTTTTAGAATGAAATTGCTGGGCCAAAGATTTGCACATTCAAATATCTAATAATAGTTGTTACTTGTGCCTACACCTAATTGATTTCCACACCAGAGGTAGGTCATTGAATTTTGGTTTTGCTCTTTCATATATCCTCATGAATTTGGCTAAGTCATGATTCTACCATATCCCCCACCCCTTTTTTATGTTGAATATACTTGTGATTATCATCTAGTCAGAATCCCCATTTCTGGGTTTGGTCCTAGAAGTGTGTATGAACTGGTAGATCATTCTAAAGATCAGTAACTTTGTAAATTAGGCTAGTTTTTACACCCTGTTCCTAGAGCTGCTGGGTACAGTTGTGCAGGTTGTGCGCTACCAAGGAGGCGAGTCAGTGCTGACATCCAGTCTGTGCTCCACTCATCAAGCCCTGGAATACAGGCAGGGGAGGGCAGAGTCCACCCAGAGGAATAGTTCCTTTCCAAATTCATACAAAAATGGCTTATGGGGTCTCAACTTCCCTGATCACTCATAATTAAAATTTTTTAAATTTAACTGATTCTTCAGCCCTTAGTAAGACTTGTCATATTAAAAGGATAATGAAAAATTTATATTAACAATTAGCACTAGGATTTAAAGTATAGGAATACTTCAAGCATAGTTGGGTATTTGGCTATGATGAGAAAAAGTTTTGGTGAGCTAAGGAGCCCAGTGGGAATGTAAGCCATTAGGAAAAGAACTATAATTGAAAATGCAGGAATAGTCTGATAATTTCCTTATCATTGATAGATTTTGGAAAATCATAAAAATTACACCTCCTATGTATATACAGCCAAATAATGAAATAAGACAGGGCTAGGATATATTTAGTGTATAATTATTACAGCTATTGAGTATGGTTCCAGTGTTAAATATCTTTTTTTGTCAATTCCTAGTTGAGATATTTTCAAACAGATGTGATTATTACTGTTCAATAGATGTTCAACAAGATATTTTATCTCATCTGTAATGAGGCACAAAGTAATAACAATTTCTGTGGTGAGCCATCTGATAAGTTGTGGATTGTCTTCCAACTTAAGAAGACATCCTCACTACACTTTATGCTGTTTAAACTGGAACACACACCGTGTGCCTGTAAAAGCAGTCACTAGTGAACAATTAAAATAGAAAATAGTGAGGGACTGATGTGCGTAGATTGGGCAAGGATCTCACAAAACTCTTAGCATGGGTTAAATTCTGTGGGCCTAAATAACAGCAAAAAAGTTTTAGGTTAAATCTAAAGGAAAGAAAGAAGGAAGGAAGGAAGGAAGGAAGGAAGGAAGGAAGGAAGGAAGGAAGGAAGGAAGAAAAAGGACAGACTTACTGAGAGAAGGTCTTATTAGGTGGAGTTTCCAGGGTAATAAAATCATCTTTTTGGGGGATATCTTTATGAATAAGACACATGAGTTTATGAAAGTAGGCTTTTTTGTTTTTGTTTTTTTTATTTTTGGTGATGGCAAGAATGTAAGCTTTGAAAGAGAATGAATGACTAGTTTTTGATTTGGGATTCTAAAATTTCACTAACTAATTCTTGACTCTGACACTTGGCAGGTATATTCTTTTTTTTTTTTTTTTTTGGCAGTCAGCTATTTTTTTTTAATTTCAGAATATTACAGGGGTACAGATGTTTAGGTTACATATGTTGCCCTTGCCCCCCGCCCCAAGTCCGAGCTTCAAGTGTGTCCATCCCCCAGATGGTGTGCATCACACTCTTTGTGTATGCATATACCCATCTCCTCCTCCCCCTCCCCCCTCCCCTCTGCCCGAAATCCAATAGATGTTATTCTTATATGTGCACTTATGTGTTGATCAGTTAATACCAATTTGATGGTGAGTACATTTGGTGCCTATTTTTCCATTCTTGGGATACTTCACTTAGTAGAATATGTTCAGGCTCTTTCCAGGAGAATACAAGAGGTGCTATATCACCATTGTTTCTTAAAGCTGAATAGTACTCCATGGTATACATATACCACATTTTATTAATCCATTCATGTATTGATGGACACTTGGGTTGTTTCCACATCTTTGCAATTGTGAATTGTGCTGCTATAAGCATTCGGGTGCAGGTGTCTTTTTCATAGAGTGTCTTTTGTTCTTTTGGGTAGATGCCCAAAATGGGATTGCTGGATCAAATGGTAATTCTACTTGTATCTCTTTAAGATATCTTCGTATTGCTTTCCACAGAGGTTGCACTAGTTTGCGGTCCCACCAGCAGTGTATAAGTATTCCTATCTCTCCGCATCCACACCATTTATTGTTTTAGGACTTTTTGATAAAGGCCAGTTTCACTGGAGATAAGAGATATTTCATTGTGGTTTTGATTTGCATTTCCCTGACGATTAGAGATGTTGAGCATTTTTTCATATGTTTTTTGGCCATTTTTCTGTCTTCTTTTGAAAAGTTTCTGTTCACGTCCTTTGCCCACTTTTCGATAGGGTTGTTTGATTTTTTCTTGTTGATTTTCCTGGGTTCTAAGTAGATTCTAGTTATCAGCCCTTTATTGGATTTGTAGCATGCTAAAGTTTTATCCCATTCTGGCAGGTATATTCTTAATGGGCTCTAATAAAGGTAGTGATGAGTTTTTAACAGGGAGAATTATTCTTGCTTTGCTCTCTGTGACTTTGGATCCACTCAGGAAAGTGAGGATAGTTTGGGTATATACCACAGCTCTCAGACCCCTTCTGGCAGCTCTAAAACCTTCAGAATCTGTAAGGATCCCTATCCTTGGCCACATGGGGAGTTTAGATCCACTAACCTGAAGTCTCGAAGTCACAAGAATATCAAATCCAGCCTAAGCCCAGCTGTTGAGTGCATGAAGGTCCCAGGCAAAATGAAAACTGGTAGGACTGGTAGGAACAAAGCATTAGGTGCATGGGCAACATCAGATACATGTGCTAGAAGGTGGAGAGGGGAGGACACACATGTCAGCAACAACTATTTGCCAAATTCTCTGAGCTTTGCAGCAGCTTTGGGGCAAGCCCTTCTGAGTTACTGGGGTAACAGGGATGGGGCTGGAAATGTAAAGCCACAGGTAGTTCTTAAATTTTGTTTAAGCCTCAGGTCAATCATCTTTCTTGTCAATCTACTAAACGGGATCAGCTTACAGATAACATTGGACTTGTCTCACCTCGTCAATTCTTTTTCTTTTTAAGCAAGAGTATTACCTGCCATAGAAAATAGTCTGTTCATTCCCACCCCATTTGCTAAAAATGGGGGTACAGTAAGAGCGGTGTCTGTGGGATGATTCCCTGGTTAGCTGAGTGGAGTCTACATGTTTTTATCTAGAAGTCTAGACCCTGAGGTCAAGTCTCAAATCACGATTAGACACTCGTAATTTACCACTAGACAGTTCAAGGATCTCAATCACAATGACAATAAGAATAGTCGACATTCATGGAGTGCTTATGGTGAACTGCACACTGTGCCAAGTGCTTGCACACATTGCATAATGCAGTATGGACATTTCATTTGAAATAGATAGAGACTCATACTTATTATCTTTATTATATAGTGGAGGAACCTGAGTAATAAAGAAGTTAAGAACATGCCCATGATCACATAGCTAGTTAATAGCAGTAACCAAGATGTTTTGACTCCCGTAAGAAATGACTAGACTATATTTTCAAACCTAAAGAAATCCTAACACTTGATATATTCAAGGAGCAGACTAGATCCATTTACCTATTGTAGTTTCCTTTTGGTATCTTTATTTATGAGTACCAACTGAACATCACTCTGGAAGGATAGCTTTGAGTTGCATTCCTCCTATGCATATGGTATACACATTAAGCAGTATACACTAATAACATAATAACATGAAAGACTGAACACAGCAGCCTGCTTAGCAGACTGCAGCCTTTGAGTTTGCTTGCAGGATCCCCAAAGCAGAGTTCTCTCTCAATCACACAGTGCAGTTGAAACACTGTGAGTATGTAACCCATGACACATAGTGAGGGAGGAAGCCAGTATTTATCTATGGGGATCAGCTCCCAGTGATAAGTTACAGTATGAGTGAGGCTCTTTCTTTCCTCACGGTTGGCAGAGGTCCAATCAAGCTGCCATCAGCTCCTCCCGTGGCTAGAGACTTAAAGGAACTTCCAAGTCTTAAAAAAGAAAGCTAGGTCACCCAACAGGTAGAGCATGGCAGCTGACAGGTTACACACCCTCTGTACTGTGTTCACAGCCTGGCTTCCGCAGTCCTTTTGGCTGGGACAGTATATTTTACTCTCTCAGCTTAATATTAATATTGTCAATTTTGGATGGGACATAAAAGTGTTAATGTAGTGTAATGCCAGCTCCATAAAGAGGCACTTAATTCAGAATGTTCTCCCCCCCTCCCCTGGGCTAGGATGCCTGTGGGTCAGCATTTGAGATACAGTTAGGTTGCAACTAGCTAGTGATCTGGAAAATGTTTATGACACCTTGTTAAATGAAAACAGCAGCTTATAAAAATAAAGCAGTACATTTGAAATATGAACAGAAAAAGACTAGAAGGGTAGACACCACCAAGGTAACAGTGGTTATCTGCGGATGGTAGGAATATGGGGGATTTTTTTTTCATTTAATCCTTCATGCAGACATTACTTAAGTGTCTACCATGATTGAGACATAATAGATTCTGAAAAAGTATTTTCTTTTATGTTCTGAAATGCATATACTATAAGAACACCGGTTCCTTCCGTAATGAGAAATAAGCTATTTTCCAAAGACTACCTCATATCCCTTAAGAAAAGTTTTACCTCCCTGGAAGACAATCCAATGCAAAAAAATCCTAAGCTTAAATGTAAATAAACTGTGATGTGGCCATTCATTCTATGTATGGATCCACCACATGGTTCTTTCAAATGGAATGCCCTCTAGCACTCAATATCTGATTCAGTTTTCAATAATTTGCCTCAATAATGAGGGAAATGTAAATTCAATCTTTGTAAATTGGGATAAAATTATTTACATGCCTTTTGGCTTAGCTTTTTGATCCAAGTTGAAACAAACAAATGAGAAAAGTAAAGTATGCAATGAAATATTCTTGTCCACAGGATGCAGATATGCTTGCAGCAGAGGTACCCCCATCCATCAACATCCTTAACAGGCTTTGGTGAACTGAACTGGCCTCAGGGACTCCGCCGTGCCTGCCACCAACCCCAGCCCTTCTCCTGCTCCTACAGCCTTTTTGCTTTCTCTCAGTCACAAGTGCACTGGCTGTGCTGCAGGCCAGTGGACTATGAGGTGTGTGGGAAAAGAGGAATGATGCCCTGTAGCCTGGTATTATGGCCTAATGTTTGTGTCAAGAACAGAATCAAACAGACCTCGTCATTTTCAGGGTTAACTGTAGAACCTGAGCATCTGTCAGAGGGGATTTTATGTGATCCGAGAGGCAGGGGAGGCCTTGGGTAGAGTGAGGGGGTGTTGGGTGCTCAGACCCCTCCCTCTGCTCCTGTGGGGGTGGAAGCAAGAGAGGGTTGAGGGATAGACCCAAGGATCCGCCCTATAACCACGGACACTAGAAAAGGTGAGTTACACCAGGACAAGTGTGTCAATAGTGGCTTTGTATGCCCATTCGAATCCGCTCTATTCAGTTCCTATCAAGTGCCAGGCTCTGGGCTAGCATGGGAGATACAAGCGTTGTGACTCTCAAGCAGCTTACGGGGCAAGGCAACATAAGGCTTGCATAAGTACACGAATCCTGTAATATTGGAAGAAGTAAGCTGTGGGCTGTGGGAGAAGTGTCCACAGAAAGTCTGAGCCTACAGAGAAGACTTCTTATAGGAGGAAAATATTTTCTGGAGTAGGTGGCATTCAAGAAGGTCAAGGATTTTGAGAGGCAGAGAAGGGGAGAGGGATATCAGTGCATGTATCAGCTTAAGCAAAGGTGTGGAGCTGGGAGACACCATGTGCTCCTGTCTGGCTGGAGCCTAGCATAGAGACAGGAGCATGGCGATGCCACCTGTGCCCAATGCAGGGAGAGTGCCAGCTACAGAAGTAACAGGGTTTGTTGGTTTTCATTATAGGAGATATATGTCCACGGGCATCTTTTTTTGCTTGCTTTTTAAAAGTATACAGTCAGTGCAACCATCACTACTGTCTAGTTACAGAACATTTTTATCATCTCAAAAAGAAACTTCACACTCATTAGCAGTCTGTCCTCTCTCCCTAACCTTGGCAAGCACTAATCTACTTAATGTCTCTACAGATCTGCCCATTTTGGACATTTTATATAAGTGCAATTACACAATATATGGCCTTTTGTATCCAGCTTCGTTCACTTAATGTGATGTTTTCAAGGTTCATCCATGTGGTGGCATGTATCAGAACTTCATTCCTTTTCATGGTCAAATAATGTTCTACTGTATGGATACACCACATGTTGTTGACCATTCGTCATTTGATGGACATTTAGGTTGTTTCCACCTTCTGGCTATTGTGAATAATGCTGCTGTGAACATTTGTTTACCCGTAGGCATCTTAAATAAATACGTGGGAGCACCCACATGAGTGACTGAAGTTCCTAATATTTTCTTCTTTACCAACAAATCTGGAGGTTTTTCTAGGCGCTTTCTCTGGCTCAGCCTTCACAAACCTTTATAAACTTTTTGAGGACCAACTTGGCGGGCTTGCTCTTGCTGTAGGGTCTGGAGAGGATCCATTTCTGGATTCTCACTTGGTAATTTCTTAAGCTAAGAACAGGCATTGCCTTCTCATTCTATGTACAAACAAGGCTCAGGCTGCCACCCATATATGCCAAGCTGGGTTTTTATTTTACAGGGGGAATTCCAGTTCTTTCATGCATGCTGCTCTGCTCAGGGCTATCTTGAAAGAGGTAGGATTTCCACCATGACACAATCAGAAGAGAAAAAAGTCAGACCTCTGGGTATTTTTAAACCATCATCAATGAATCAGAATGTTATTTAAACACTTACTTTAAAGAAGGAAACATTCAGAGATATTGTTTAAAAATACTCACTGCATGATATTCAAAATTACACTTTTGTTCTTGTAATGCTTTTGAAATGTATCTGTCTAAAATGTAAACTCAAGTCTAAGACAAGTAATCTTGGCCTGAATCTACAGATCACTTCTTAAAACTACTCTTCTTTCTCCTAACTTTTCTTTTGATCCCCTTATCCCCAACCACGGCCCTCTTCCTCCTATTCCCTGCTCAATAAATATAGACTCTCTTTTCAAAAAGTTCCTAAATCATAGCCTCCCATCTTAAAACTCCCCTTCCAAACCACAACCCCTGGCCTTTTCTTTCTAGTTACCTCATCCTTCAAACCATAGTTCTCCTTTTCAAAACTTCTCTTTAAACTCATTTCCCAAATCCAGTCTCTTTCCCCAAATCCACTTTCCTGAGCTATAGTCTACTCCTCGAAACCAAAAGACACACATGTTCTTCATTCATGAATGGGGCTGGACTGCTTCAGGAAGAGGAGAGAACAGGGTGCTATGACCCTGGTCATAGTGGAGAAACACAGGGAGGTTGCTGCAGACAGAAATTCAGAAATTTGAGAACAGTGATTTCAAAAACCCCTGGGTAAGCCTGGGGCTGTGGGAAGCTACCTTCATTTGGCTGGACTTTGATTTTCCCATCTGGCATGTACTATGCCTCTCTGGTTCACAGGAGGTGCTCCAGAATATTTGTTGACTTGATTAGTGGTCAGTTGAAGGACTAAGATGAGGTGACCTCTATGTTCCTTTCAGCTCTAGTAAAACCCTAATATGCATGAAGTTAAGATGAAGAGGACTGAAAGTTTGAATTAGCCCATCAATTACTTTCATTTTGTTCTTTGCTTGTGTAGGTGAAGTATTTTTTTTTTTTTTTTTTTTTGAGGAGGAAAATAAATGGAATTTTACTGGGAAGAGATACAAGACTGTTACTCCCTGCTTTGGACTCCAGACTCCTTGATTGTATATCTGTCAGTGTGCTGCTAATGAAAATAGCTTCAGTTCTACGGGAATGACCGTGAGGACAGCGGAGTCCAGGGATGGATGCTGGGAGTACAGGCTGTCCAGGCAGGATTGTTCTAAGTGCTCAGAAGGTAGTAATGAAAATGAAATGCCGTGGTTAATAAATATTTGTTGATTGATTAAAGTGCATGAAATGCTGGGTACACCTCTGATACAAATATCTTGTAGTTCTAAGCTTGTAAGCCAGGGATCAAACGTAAATGGGCATGCTGGTTCTAATTAACAAGTAACCCCTTTCAAAAAGTTCTAAAAAAGATTTAATTCAAAGTGGGTCACAGACCAAAATGTAAAAAGCAAAACTATACAACTTTTAGAAGAAAACAAGAGAAAATCTTTATGACCTTGGGTTAGGCAAGGAATTGTTAGATAAGGCGCCAAAAGTATTATCCACAAAAGAAAAAACTGATATATTGGTCTTCGTGAAAATCTAAAACTTTGATCTGTAAAAGAGGCTCTAAAGAGAATGAAAAGTTATAGAGTAGGACAAATTTTTCAGAAATCACATATTCATAAAAAATTTGTGTCCAGAATGATAAAGAACTCATGAAAATTTAATAAAAAGAAAACAAACACCCAATAAAACTGGGAAAAAGATTTGAACAGATAATTTACCAAAAAATATAAATGGATAGTAAAATTAGTACACGAAAAAATACCAAAAAGTATATTAGTCATTAGGGAAAGGTAGTTTAAAATCAAAATGAGATACTATTACACACTTCTTAAAGTGGCTAAAAATAAAAACAAAACTGACTTCCTGCTGGCAAGAATGCTGAGCAACTGAACCTTTGTACATTGCTGGTAGGAATGCAAACTCATATAGCCACTCTAGAAAACAGTTTGGCAATTTCCTATGAAATTAAACATACCCAAATGGCATGACTCAGTAGCCCCACTCCTAGGTATTTGTGCTAGAGAAATGAAAACTCAAATTCACACAAAAACCTGCACCCAAATGTTTACAGCAGCATTATTTGTAATTACCAACAACTGGAAACTACCACCATGTCCTTTGATGGGTGGATGGACAAACAAACTATAGTCCGTTCATGGAATGGAATATTACTCAACAATCAAAAGAAAGGACTATTGATATAACAGCAATATTGATGATTTTTCAAGTGAATTATGCTAAATGAAAGAAGCGAGACTCTGAAGGTCACACAGGCCGGGCATGGTGGCTCGCTCTATGCTTACTCAAAGTAATCCCAGCACTTTGAGAGGCTGAGGCGGGAGAATCGCTTGAGGCCAGGAGTTTGAGATCAGCCTGTGCAACATAATGAGACCCTATCTCTACAAAAACAATACAAAAGAATTGGCATCGTGGTGTGAGCCTGCAGTCCCAGCTACTTGGAGGCTGAGGCAGGAGGATCGCTTGTGCCCAGGAGATTGTGGCTCCAATGAGCTACGATTGTGCCATTGCACTCTAGTCTAGGGGACAGAGCAAGACCCCATCTCAAAAAACAGAAAAGGTTACATCATAGAATTCAATTTATTTATTTTTATTTATTTATTTTTTTTGAGACAGAGTCTCACTCTCTTGCCTGGGGAGAGCGCCTTGGCGTCAGCCTAGCTCACAGCAACCTCAAACTCCTGGGCTTAAGCAATCCTTCTGCCTCAGCCTCCCGAGTAGCTGGGACTACAGGCATGCACCACCACGCCCGGCTAATTTTTTTTCTATACATATTTTTAGCTGTCCAATTAATTTCTTTCTATTTTTGGTAGAGACGGGGTCTCGCTCTTGCTCAGGCTGGTCTCGAACTCCTGAGCTCAGAACGATCCGCCCGCCTCGGCCTCCCAGAGTGCTAGGATTACAGGCGTGAGCCACTGCGCCCAGCCATAGAATTCAATTTATATGACATTCTGGAAAAGACAAAACTGCAGGATGGAGGTATCAGAGGTTGGAGGTGGGTGGAGAGTTGGATTCCAAAGGGGAAGTGTCAAGGACATGGGGTGAGGGAATTGTTCTGTATCCTGAGTGTGGTGATGGTTACTGACTTCACACATTTTTTAAAACTTACGGAATTGTACACCCACCAAAAAAAGGTTCATTTGTTGTACGTAAACTAAAAAAAAAAAAAAAGTTCTGCAAGTAATGGAAAAGAAATTAAGTCATCAGAGAATTATCCCAGGTTAGTCATGAGGCTCTAATTTTTATTCAAAATAATCTTGCTTTTGATGCTTAACTAATAGCACAATAGGTACAAATAAACATTTTCCTGATACTATATTTATTATACATAGCAGCTCGGGCAATCTTTAAAGGCATCCCCAAACAGGGCAGCTGTGTTCCCTTGCCTTTCCTAACCAAGCTATCTGACACTCAAGATCCTGTAACCTCAGAAGAATTATGACTGCCCAGCCAAACAAAGCATTGATAACACCACACCCTGCACTTTTCACCTGAGCAAATGTCACCAAGATCTCATGCGCGTCATCTGCCTTGGTGAGTATGCCGGGCTGAATGCAGAGTCCACTGAGGCTTCCACGACCTCCTCACCAAGTCCTCCCTGACCTTGCCCCACTAATTAGACCCTGCTTAGATGACAGGTGAAACCCAGCCTTGCTGCTGTCCTGGGCAGGGCTCAGCTTTGACAAGACCGATTTAGTGCTCCATTTTTTTCCATACAAATCCTGTCTTTAACCTTGTACCATTCATTGTTCAGGAATTCAAGGTCTCCTTGAGAGTCTTTTGTGTCCTTGCCAACCCCTTGCCAGGCTTTTGCCACTGCTGTTCCTTTGCCAGATCGAGGTCACTCTGAGGCTCTAGGAACATGAGAGAGAACTTCAATGCTCACACCCCATATTTTACTACTTTATGTTCTAGAATTACCACCCACCTGAAAAATCCTCAAAGTCCCAGGGAAACATCATGGATCCCCTGCTGCCCAGGAGGTTTTTGTGTTTTAGTGGTCTTCCAAAGTTTACTGTATGAAATATTAGTGCTTCATTGGAGTTTGTCATATGTCTGGACAATGAATAAGTTTCAAAAATGTAACTAACAGAAGTTCCGGCTGAATCTCCAAGGCTAGTAGAATTGCGTTCTTCCTCTCTCTCTCCCTTCCTCCCCGCCTCCACCATGTGCCACAGCATATATTCAAAGCTGACGTGCCAAACCCGCCTCGGAAATGGAGCTAAGATTCCAGGGGTCCTGGCCTTGAAGAGAATCTAATCCAAGAAGACGAGCGGAGCCGAGAGGCCTAGGAAGACTTAAAGTTGAAAGGAAAGAATTCACAGCTAATTTGGGGGATAAACAGAAAAGTAGTTCAGCAAAATGTGAACACATTTTTCCAAATGCTGCAGCAGAGGAAGGGGATTTGGGATGTTCAAGGAGGAGAACTGTCCTTCCACCTTAGCTTTCTTCTCTCAGGGTCAGCATTCAACAACTAAAACAGCCACAAAGAAGAGGCGTGTTCCCACCCCCAGGGTTTATGTGTAATAGCTTTATTCCATTCATACAAGGCAGGTAGCTAATCATACTAGGGCTTCCTATCCATTTTTTACAATTTCATTTTATTGCTCAGGATTCCCTTTTGGTACTTTTATCAGCTTTGTGTCCTGAAATTTCACTTCGTCTGGCAGGCCCTCTCTCTGCCACAGCTAAAAGAGAACTCAAATGGACTTTGTCTCAGGAGTGGGACATCACCTAGCCATCTGGGGTAGTGTGTTCCTTCTTGCCATCAATTGTTCTACTGATTTTTTTTTTAAATAAATTTTTAAAATTTTTATATATTCTAAAGGTTAGTCAAGTGAAGGTTCTATTGATTTTTAAACTCTTGCTTTTCAAAGGAAATGTATTATAATTCTTATGTCTCTATCTCATTTATGCTCTATTTAAGAAAGCCCTCTTTCCTAAGTGCCGTGTGATGTCCAAATAGCCTTCTTGATACGTATGTTCCTTTTCAAGAGCCTCTTGAAATCTTCTGCTTCTGAAGTCGGAATGATGTTTTCTAACAGTAAAAGTATTTAAGAGCATTGAAATTTTAGAATCTAGGAAAAGAGTTTGTGGCGTGTGCTAGCAATTTGCTTCTCTGGTGTCAATAAACTCTGACCCTGCAGCAAATCCTACCACTAAGAAGCCACACATTTGAATTCTGTAGGTCACCCTAGTGCCTTGTAGCAATGCCAAACACATGGGCTCTGGAGCCAGACTACCTGCATTTAAATCGTACCTTCACTTAAGTTAGTTGTAAATATTAAGTGAGTTAAAACGGGCAAAGCACTTATCACAGTGCCTGACACAGTCACTACTAGTCCAATAAGCCATGACCACTAGCTTTTGCACGTTGCTCTTGGTTCTTATTAGGAATAATATAAGAAATTACTTTATCACAGGAAGATGTTTTTGCAATCTTTTAAAATTTTTTTTAAAAAAACTTTTAATTATTATAGGCATATAACAGTTGCATATCTTTATAGGGTACATATGATGTTTTGATACAGTCATACAATGTGAATTAACTGAATCAGGGTAATTAGGGTATCCATCACTTCAGGAATTTATCATTTCTTTGTGTTGGGAACACTCCAATTTCACTCTTTTAGTTATTTTAAAGTTTATCCTGCCTTGTTGTTGATAAGATACTGCTCATTTTGCCTTTCAATATCCGTTATTTCCCGAAGGAAAATAGGCCTTTGTTGAGAATTCATGTTAGATTGCTCAAGCCAGACAAACAGAAATGGGCCCCTCCTAATTAACTGATAGGTTTCCTTTAATTTTAATATGGTAAACGCAGATGGATGACTGGCTTTTAACTTTTACATTATTCTTTGCTTTGGCTGCCAGGAAGTTAGGGTATATGTTCAGCTGTAGTGGCAAACCTGAATTTAGTAATAATAGCTAAATGAAAACTAAAAGAGGGCTTTTATTGCTAATATATACACCTGAAATTAATCAACAGGAACTTTTTTAGCCACTTGCTTTATTCCTGTCGTATGCTGACCTGTATTATATCCTTTTGCGATAAACTGGATGAAAGTATACATAGTCTAACGTTACAGATTTCAACAGCTGTTAAAATTACACAGTAATTGTCTGTTCACACTGTGTAAAGTTACACCATGGTGAATTTGCTGCTAGTGCACAAGGAAGAAAACCAACATTTAGGCACTGATGAGTAATCATTAAATCAGACACACACATACACAAAGTACTTTGATTGATCCTCCTTTTTTTTGTCTTTTACTCCAGTGCTATGTAAAATATGTAGCTAAGGCTTTCTGGGAAAATTTCTGGTTCTCCACTTCCTCATGGACATGCACATGAATGTGAAACATATGAGTGGCTGGATCCATAGCTGCGTCCCAGCAATTGCTTACTATCCCAGACACCCCAGGCCAGAGGGGGCCAAGGAGGGCCCAAATTCAGATTATAGTTCTTAGAGATTCCAGAGGGACTTTGTCATTTATCATGTAAACTGGGATATCTTTGGGATTAAAAGAAGGTACAATTAATAGTCTTGTCAAACTACAGGTGGAACATATACTATACAAATTAGAACACATAATCACCATAACTAACAGGATCAGATCAGTTCAAATCTACTATTATGGTTCCTGGAGCACTGGGAAGGACATTGAGCCAAAATATTTCTGCATCTCCCTTTCCTCACTGATGATTTAAATTTCACCATTACTGATTCATTTCTTTGGATTATAAATTCTTAACTGAGGTGATTTGCCACCAGGGAACATTTGCCAGTGCGTAATAATATTTTTCATTGTCACAACTGGCATCTAGTGGGTAGAGAATAGGAATATCACTAAACATCCTGCAATGCACAGAACAGTGCCCCACAACAAAGAAATTATCCAGCCCAGAATCTCAGTAGTGCTGAGGTTTAGAAACCCTGCTTTTCATTAAGTACTATCTCTCTTCTTGCTTCCATATGAAGATACATGAGGGTCAAGAGAATGAGAAGACAAGCCACAGTCTGGGAGACAATATTTGCAAAAGGCATGTCTGAGAAAGGACTATAATTATCCAAAATATACCAAGAACTCTAAAAACTCAACAATGAGAAAACAAACAACCTGATTTAAAAATGGACAAAAGACATGAGCAGACACCCCACCAGCAAAGATATACAGATGGCAAATAAGTGTATGAGAAGATGCTCCTGTCATTAACAAATTGCAAATTAAAACAACTACACACCTATTAAAACAGCCAAAATCCAGAACACTGACAACACCAAATGCTGGCAAGGACGTGGAACAACAGGAACTCTCATTCACTGCTCCTGGGAATGCAAAATGATACAGCCATTTTGGAAGACAATTTGGCAGGTTCTTACAAAATCAAACACACTCTTACCATATGATCCAGCAATTGCGCTCCTTGGTATTTACTCAAAGGAGTTGAAAAATTATGTTAAAAGTTTTATTCATAATCGCCGCAACTTAGAAGCAACCAAGATGTCCTTCAGTAGGTGAAGAGATAATCTGTGGTACACCCAGACAATGGAATATTATTCAGGGTTAAAAAAATGTGTTGATTATTCAGGCAAGATGGCCGATCAGAGATGACAGCTACCAGAGCATCTCAGTAAGAAGAAGTTTTGATGAAAGAGAAAAAAATGAACAAACACACGTAGATCAGATGTGGGTCTGAAAGAAGGGTGCTAGAGCCTTCGGGAGATGCCACAGGAAGAAACTGTAGTGCAGAATAAGAAGGAACAAGGTATCGGCAAAAATCAACCCCCAAGAGGCTTAGAGTCCAGCAAGAAGGGTAGATGGAACAGTTTGTTTATCCCTCCCTCACATCTCTGACAGTTGGGCTCCCGAGCTGCTAGAGAGTCTTTCTGCCCACATGACCCCAGGGGCTGTTGCAATCAATGAGCTGGGAACTGCTTGGTGATAGGGCACCAACCTCCCAGGCCCCCTGGGGCACTTCCCACCCTCATAGACCCAAGGTGGGACGGCAGGTGCCATATTGCTTCTCTACCGTCTGTGCACCTTTGTCCTCCCCAGGGGACTTCAACTCCTCAGGTTTCATCCTGCTCATTCCCACACTGATATTTTCCAGCTCCAGCTCAGACTGCAGGAGGCACAGAGGTCCATTGGGTCCCGGGTGATCTGCATGACTCCAGAGCCTGGATATTCTGGGCGGACTGCCACCCAGACAGAGGGTCAGAGACAACCAGAGTGCCAAGTCCTCCAAACAGACTTTTTTCCTCCCCATCCCTCCTCCACCTGTAGCTGCCAAGAGAGACAATTGAGCCACCACACCAAGGCTTCCACAGAGAGAGGGCTCAGGCCTTTCCTCTTGGGGTCCTGCAGCAGACTGAGGGGTGCTCAGACTGTGAGCTCCCTGCTTGCCAGCCCTCCCTGGTGCTCCGTGCCCAGCAGCTCCATCAGAGGACGGCATGCTCTGAGGTGGAGGGACATCGATTCTGCTTGGGCACGCCGTGGGCAACTTAGGACCAGTGCGCTTCTCCCTGGCATGGTCAGGGATTGACCTTCTTAGTCTTGGGAGGTGAGGAATCCTGCATGGACAGATCCGTGGGTAGAGTACCGTGTGGGTCCTAACTGGCGTGCTCACGGGGCACCACTTCCTGCATGGGGTGGGGGGCACACTGTCAGCTCAGGCTGGGATCCTGGGAGGGGAACCTCCTGACTCACAGCACAGTAGTTGGGGAGCTTGGCTGGCTTGGATTGCTGCCTGCCTGCAGATGCCGGATGTAGACTGCAGATGGGCAGGGAGATGAGTGAGGCCCACCGCAGTCTGCCAGTTTGTGAATCTCAGATGGACCTGCCTCCATGAGTAGATTTGCTGGTTGGGTGGTGCCACTTCAGCCCCTCCCTGGTGGCTCTGTCCAGAACCTGGGAGCAGATCTTTGACCCCTGCCAAACAGCTACCTTGCCAGCTTCTGTGGAGCCTGAGGGCAGGCTCACCCAACCCAACCCTGTCCAGCTGCACTCCCCACCTTCCTCTGCTGTGGCAGAGAATAAGGATTCACCTGGAAATTCCAGGGCCCCACCCACCACCTGGGGCATTTGAATGCTTCTGAGGAACTAGAGCCAGTCACAGGACCTAAAAACATTACAACTTGTTCCTTCTGGCAAGCGCCTCCTACTGACAGGGATGTCAATTTGTACACCCTTTACAGTATTTACTGACTCAATTTTACAGGATGTGTGGGGGTCCAAGGAATGGCCTTTTGGGGGAGCACCTGCCCTCCCCACAGAAAAACTACACTACTGGATAAAAGTAGAAAGAACCCAGCTTGGGGCCTTAGCATACAAGAGTTTAGCCCCCTCCCCCATGAACAGCTCTCCTGGTTTGGAGAGCTTGTGCTGACCCTCTTACCAGTGGCTCCCCCTAGTGGCCAGAAAAGCAACATTGGAGCCCTGCCGAGGCGTTGCAAAGCCTTTCAGGCTCCCACAACCTAGCCACAAATTGCCTTGCTTCTCCCCCTACCTCAGTGATAGCAGAGACCAGGAAACCCTCTGGGAGCTACAGGGTCTCTCCTAAAGCTTGGGTCACCTGGGGGACCAGAGTCTACCATGGACACAGCATCTTGGCAGCTGGCTCTATCATGCAAACATCAACCAATGACAGGGAAAACAATGATATAACCCATCATAGGGTCTTCCAACTCAAGCAAACAGGGTGTGGCTGATTCACACTCACAAATACCACCCACTATCACTGAGAGTAAGCTGGGGGACATAACTCACTACACACTATTTGGAAGAGGTGAGGACAGCAGGTTGGAGGTAACCCGAGAGGTATGCCAAACCTGCTAGAACACCCCTTAGGCAACTCAGGACTAGCACTCCTCTCCCTGGAAGGCTCAGGGATTAATCTTTGGGAACCCAGAGACAGGCCCATAAGCCAAGTCTAGCACCCCCAGGTCTCAACTGAGAGGCGAGATAAGAAGGAATCAGCAAAAGGACTCCAGAAACATAAAAATCAGAGTGGAAGGACACTCCCAAAAGAAAACAAGAACACCTTACCAATGGATAACAACCAAAATGGAAAGATTAAAATGACAGAGGAAGAGTTCCACATATTGATTGTAAGGAAACGCAATAAAATACAAGAGAATATAAAAATCCAACACAAAGAAATCACAAAAACAGTGCAGGGAGTGAATGAAAAAATTTACTAAGGAAATCAAACTATTAAAAAAAATCAAACAGAACTTCTGGAAAAGAAAAATTCATTCAAGGAAACATAAAATGCAGTGGGAAGTCTTAAGAATAGGCTAGATTATGAAGAATAAAGACTATCAGAGCCTGATGAAAACACCTTTGAATTTATCAAGTCAGTCAAAGAGAAAGATCTGAGAAACAAGAGGAACAGACAAAACCTACAAGAAATATGGGATTATGTAAAGAGGCCTAACATAAGAATCACAGGCATCTCTGAGGGTGAAGGAGAAAATACAACAGGGTTGGAAAACCTATCTGAGGGAATAATTGAGGAAAATTTCCCTGGCCTTGCTAGAAATATATATCCAGGTACAAGAAGCTCAAAGGACCCCTGGGAGACTCATTACAAAGAGGTGATCACCATGACACATAGTCATCAGACTGGCCAGAGTAAACATGAAAGAGGCACTCCTGTGAGCCATAAGGCAAAAGCGGCAGGTAACTTACAAAGGAAAACCCAACAGGCTAACTGCAGACTTCTCAACTGAGACCTTACAAGCCAGAGGTGATTGTGGCCACATTCTCAGTCTTCTCAAACAGAATAATGGCTAGTCTAGAATTCTGTATCCTTCAAAACTTAGTTTCTTATATGAGGGAGAAATAAAATCTTTCTCAGACAAGCAACCACCAAGGGAATTTGTCAAGACCAGACCTGCTCTGCAGGAAGTACTCAGAACTACATTATACACAGATCAGCACAATAGACACCCACTAGTGTAAAACCACCCAAAGCTAAAGGTCAGAGCCCGGATACCACAATGGCTCAAGAGGTAAAACAAAACAATAAAATTCTACTCAATGAGATAAACAGAAATCCACCACACTTATTAATTCTTTCAATAAATGTGAATGGCTTGAACTCCCATTCAAGAGATATAGACTAGTTGAATGGATAAGAAAATACAAGCCAAGTATCTGCTGTCTCCAGGAAACACATCTAACCCACAAGGACTCATTCAGACTCAAGGTGAAGGGATGGAAAACAACATTCCATGTAAATGGAAACCAAAAGAAAGCTGATTTAGCCATTCTCATATCAGATAATATAGACTTCAAATCAGCAAAAGGAAAGAAAGATAAAGATGGTTATTATATAATGGTGAAGGGAACGATTCAACAAGAAGACATAACAATCCTAAATATTTATGCACCTAACACAGCTGTGCCAAGATTCATAAAGCAAAGCTTACTTATCTAAACAAAATGATAAACAGCAGCATTGTAATAGCTGGGGACTTCAACACCCCACTGACAGAGCAGGACAGGTCCTCCAAACAGAAAATAAGCAAAGAAATGATGCACTTAATGGAATTGTAGAACAAATGTGCCTAACAGACATTTACAGAACATTCTACACAAAAACCACTGAATATATGTTCTTTTTATCAGCTTATGGAAAATTCTCTGAGACTGATTGCATCCTAGGCCACAAAACATGTCTCAACAAATTTTTTAAAAATGGATATTATATCATGTATCTTTTCAGACCACAGTGTAAGAGAATTAGAAATCAATTCCAACAGAAACACTCAACTCTACACAAGGTCGTAGAAATTAAACAACCTATTGTTGAATAGTTATTGAATCAAGGAGGAAACTAAGATGGAAATCAAAAGATTCTTTGAACTAAATGACAGAGGGGATACAAGTTATCAAAATCTGTGGGATTCAGCAGAAGCAGTCATAAGAGAAAAATTCATAGCCATAAATGCCTACATCCAAAAGACAGAAAGGTCACAAATCAACAATCTAATGAATCATCATCTCAAGAAATTTAAAAGGAAGAGCAAATCAATCCCAAACCCAGCAAAAGAAAAGAAATAACTAAGTTCAGAGCAGAACTAAATGAAATCAATAACAAAAGAATTACATAGAAGATTAATGAAAGAAAAAATTGGTTCTTTGAAAAGGTGGAAAAAATTGACAGGCCCCTTGCTAGATTAACCAGGAAGAGAAAAGAAAGGACCCTAATAAGCTCAATCAGAAATGAAAAAGGAGACATTACAATTGATACCATGGAAATACAAAATATCATTTCTGAACACTATAAAAATCTTTATGCACAGAAACTTGAAAATGTTGAGGAAATGGATGATTTCTTGGAGACACACAACCTCCCTAGGCTCAATCAGGAAGAAATGAAACTCCTGAACAGACCAATATCAAGTAATGAAATTAAAGCAGCAACAAAAAAAATCTCCCAACAAAAAAAAAGTCCTGGACCAGATGATTTCACAGCTGAATTTTACCAGACCTGCAAAGAAGAACTGGCACCTATACTGCAGAAATTATTTCATAACATTGAGAAGGAAGGAATCCTCCCCCAACTCATTCTACAAA
Source organism: Indri indri (assembly GCA_004363605.1). Lineage (NCBI taxonomy): Eukaryota > Metazoa > Chordata > Mammalia > Primates > Indriidae > Indri > Indri indri. The sequence goes on from RJWJ010000474.1 coordinate 52,043, forward strand.
GGCAATACCACCTTGATACCAAATCCAGGAAAGGATACAACAAAAAAAGAAAACTACGGACCTCAATATGTCTTGTGAATATAGATGCAAAAATTCTCAATGGAATCCTAGCAAACCAAATTCAGCTGCACATCAAAAAAATAATCTACCATGATGAAGTGGGCTTCATCCCAGAGATGCAAGGATGGTTCAATATATGCAAATCTATAAATGTGATTTACCACATAAATAGAAGCAAACACACAGATCATATGATCCTCTCAATATACACAGAAAAAGCATTTGACAAAATTCAACACCCTTTTATGATAAGAACTCTTAACAAAATAGGCACAGATGGAACATACCTCAATATTATAAAAGCCATATATGACAAATCCCCAGCCAACATCATACCGAACAGGGAAAAATTGAAAGCATTCCTACTTAGAAGTAGAACCAGACAAGGTTGCTCACTGTCACCATTTCTGTTCAAGATAGTGCTGGAAGTCCTAGCCAGAGCAATCAGGCAAGAGAAGGAAATCAAGTGTATACAAATGGGGAAAGAAGAAGTCAAACTATTGCTCTTTGCTGATGATATGATCTTATATCTAGAAAATCCCAAAGATTCTGCCAAGACACTCCTGGAATTAATAAATAAATTCAGCAAAGCCTCAGGTTATAAAATCAATGAACACAAATCATTCCTAAACAACAACACCAGTCAAGCTGAGAACCAAATCAAAGACTCAATATCCTTCACAATAGCAACAAAGAAAATAAAATACCTAGGAATATATTTAACCAAGGAGGGGAAAGACTTCTACAGGGAGAACTATGAAACACTGAGGAAGGAAATTGCAGAGGATATAAACAAATGGAATAACATATCATGCTCATGGATTGGAAGAATCAACATTGTTAAAATGTCTATACTACCCAAAGTGATTTATAGATTCAGTGCAATCCCCATCAAAATATGAATGTCATTTTTTACAAATTTAGAAAAAATAATTCTATTCTTTGCATGGAACCAGAAAAGAGCCCTGATAGCTAAAGCAACCGTAAGCAAAAAGAATAAATTAGGAGGCATCACTTTACCAGACTTCAACCTATACTACAAGGCTATAGTAACCAAAACAACATGGTACTGGCACAAGAACAGAGACATAGATCAAGGGATCGGAACAGAGAACACAGATATAAAACCATCCTCATATTTCCATCTGACCTTTGACAAAGCAGGCAAAAACATACAATGAGGAAAAGAATCCTTATTCAATAAATGGTGCTGGGAAAACTGGATAGCCACATGTAGAAGACTGAAACAGGATCCACACCTTTCACCTCTCACAAAAATCAACTCACGGTGGATAATAGACTTAAACCTAAGGTGTGAAACTATAAGAATTTTAGAAGAAAATGTTGGAAAAACTCTTACAGATATCAGCATAGGCAAAGAATTTATGAAGAAGACCCCAAAGGCAATCACAGCAACAACGAAAATAAATAAATGGGACCTGATTAAGTTAAAAATCTTCTGCACAGCCAAAGAAATAATCAATAGAGTGAATAGACAACCTATAGAATGGAAGAAAATATTTGCATGCTATACATCCAATAAATGGCTAATAACCAGAATCTATAAAGAACTCAAGCAAATCAGCAAGAAAACATCAAACAACCCCATTAAAAAGTGGGCAAAAGATATGAATAGAAGCTTTTCAAAAGAAGATAGACTAATGGCCAATAAACATGAAAAAATGTTCAACATCTCTAATCATCAGGGAAATGCAAATCAAAACCACAGTGAGATATCACCTAACTCCGGTGAGAATGGCTTTTATCAAAATGTTCCAAAATGATAGATGCTAGCATGGATGCCGAGAGATAGGAGCACTTTTACACTGTTGGTGGGACTGAAAACTAGTGCAATGTCTATGGAAAATAGTATGAAGACACCTCAAAGAACTAAAAGTAGACCTACCATTTGATCCAGCAATCCCACTATTGGGTATTTACCTAGGGGGAAAAAAAGACATTTTATAAAGAAGACACTTGCACTCTAATGTTTATAGTAGCACAATTCACAATTGCAAAGATGTGGAAACAACCCAAGTGCCCATCAACACATGTGTGGATTAATAAAATTTGGTATATGTATACCATGGAGTATTACTCAGCCATAAAAAAATGGTGAACTAATACATTCTGTAGCAACCTGGACAGAACTGGGGACCATCCTTCTAAGTAAAGTATTGCAAGAATGGAAAAACAAACACCACATGTACTCACTATCAAACTGGGACTAAATGATCAACACTCATGTATGCATGTGATAGTAAAATTCAATGGAAATCAATCAGGTGAGGGGGAGAAGGGGATGGGTCAGTTCACACCTAATGGGTACAATGCACACTATCTGGGTGATGGACATACTTATAATTTTGACTTAAACTATACAAAAGTAATTCATGTAACCAAAATGTTCATACCCCCATAATGTGAAATTAAAAAGAATTAAATTTAGAAAATTAAAAAAAAAAAAAAAGAAATGTGCTATCAAACCATTAAAAAACACGGAGGAACTTCCAATGCATGTTACTAAGTGAAAGAAGCCAATTTGAAAAGACTACATATTGTATGATTCCAACTATGACTTTTGGGACAAGGCAAAACTGTGGAGACAGTAAAATGATCAGTGGTTGCCAGGGCTTAGGAGGAGGAAGTGATGACTAGGTGGAGCACAAAGGGTGCTTTAGGGCAGTGAAATTATTGTCTGATAGTATAATGGTTGGTACATGCCATTGTACACTTGTTAAAACTCATAGAATGTACAACACCAAGACTGAACCCTAATATAAGCTATGGACCTTGGATAATAATGATGTGCCAATGTAGGTTTGTTGATTGTAACAAATGTACCACTTTGGTGCAGGATTTTGATAGTGTGGGAGGCTATATGTGTATGGGGGCAGTAGGCACATGGAAATGCTCTGTTCCTTCTGCTCGATATTGCTGTGGGGCTAAAATTGCTCTATAAAAAAGACACATGAGGGGAAATACATAAGTCCCTCATGCTTCATATTGATTTTATCAAATGGTAAGAGAAAGTGATAAGTAAAGGGGTGCCAAGGTCAAAATATTATCATTGTTATAATATTGCCTATGCTAACTCTATCATAGTGGACTGGAAAGTGGTCAGGAGATGACAGAAGTGACTTCAACTCCCTGATGCTTTGAGAGAAGTTAGAAAAATCATTTATTTACTTATTCATTCATTTCTCTGACCAATTTTATTAAGCACCCGCTGTTAGCCAAAGTCTTACGGTTTTCTGCATGAGCTTCCCATGCATAGGTGTATAGTGGCAATAAACCTAGAGCTGGAACCATTGAATACTACTTTCTGGCCATTCCCCTGCCTCCAGAGGTTGTCATTTAGCATGTAGCAACTAGACCTGTGCTAGTGTCATTAAAACTCTGAGTATGAACCTTAAACCCAGCCTACAGCTTCCTCATGTGTGACATGATTGGCTTTACTCAATGATTTTATGCTCCAGTTATCTATCTTGTGGGTAAATCCCAAATTGCAGCAGTGCCCTGAGTTTCTGAGAGTGTATAGAATGAGCCATGTCAGAAATGCCCTACATCCTAGATCTTGAAATGAATAGGAGAGAAGGATGGCGTTTGTCTAGAGAAACACTTTGTGTGCTGTACATGCCAATTATTGGCTTCTGTACTCTTTATTTTTTAAATAAATCTTTTATTTTTAATTATTATGGGTACATAACAGTTGTATACATTTACAGGATATACGCGATGTTTCAACACAGGCATACAATGTGAATTGATCAATTCACATTGTATTTATCATTTATCATTTCTCTGTGTTAGGAACATTCCAATTCCACTCCTTTAACTATTTTAAAGTATACCCTAACTTATTGTTTATTATAGTTACTTTTTTGTGCTATCACATATTGTTCATTCTATCTAACTAACTATATTTTTATGCCTATTAACCATCCCCACTTTATCCCCCTTCCCTGCTATGCCTCCCAGCCTCTGGTAACCATCATTCTTCTCTCTGTCTCCATGAGGTCAATTGTTTTTAATATTTAGCTCTCACATATGAGTGAGAACATGTGAGATTTGTCTTTCTGTGCTTGTTTTATTTCACTTAACATAATATCCTTTAGTTCCACCCATATTGTTGCAAATGGCAGGATTTCATTCTTTTTTTATAGCTACGTAATATTCTATTGCATATATGCACCACAATTTCTTTATCCATTTATCCATTAATGGACACTTAGGTTGATTATAAATCTTGGCTATTGTCAATAGTGCTGCAATAGACACAGGAGTGCAAATCAATATCTTTTCGATATACTGAATTCCCTTGTTTTGCATATATACCTAGCAGTGGTATTGCTGGGTCATATGGTAGTTTTAATTTTAGTTTTTTGAGGAAACTCCATACTGTTTCCTATAGTGGTTGTGCCAGTTAACAGTCCCACCAACAGTGTAGAAGTGTTCCCTTTCTCCATATCCTGACCAGCATTCATTATTGCCTGTATTTTTGATAAAAGCCATTTTAACTGGGGTGAGATGATATCTCATTGTAGTTTTGATTTGCATTTCTCTGATGACTAATGATGTTGAGCATTTTTTCATATACCTGTTGATGATTTGTATGTCTTTTTTTGAGAAATGTCTATTCTGATCCTGTGCCCATTTTTAGAATCAGATTATTTGATTTTTTTCTTATCGAGTTGTTAGAGTTCCTTGGATATTCTAATTATTAATACCTTGTAAGATGGGTGGTTTGCAAATATTTTCTCCCATTCTGTGGGCTGTTTCTTCACTTTGTTGATTGTTTCCTTTGCTATGCAGAGCTTTTTAGCTTCTGTACTCTTCTAATGTCCTAACCTAAATTACAGAGTTTGTCCTGTCCCACTGATTTTAGACCTCAAGTGTGTATCCAAGCAAAACCCAGTAATACCAACCTAATTACATTGATGACCCCAAGTCCCTGTGCAGATGCCTCTGAGTGGACATTGCAACAGAAAGAAAGACTAAGTTGATGGTGGGATTAACATATGCTAAGCCTTAGTGGAAGCAATTTAGTTTTTTGTCTCATTCCAGGCAGCTGTGATGAGTTTTCTTTCTCAATCTACTCCCAAAGCAGAGAATCCTTGGTTTTCCCAAAAGTAGTAATTTTCCTGATGTAAACAGCAGACAGCAGCACAATCTCTTGTCAAAGTTTGGTTCAGGAGAAATATTTTTTTTTTTTTTGTGGAATTTCAATTAAGGAAAGAAGTAGCTTACTGAGTAACCAGACATATAAGGAGCCATAACTCTCTGAACCATTCTGTGCAGTTATTTTTCTACACAAAATATTATTTTTTCTTTTTATTTATGATGAGAAGGTGAGATTAAGAATGATTTTAGACACTATTAAGTCATCATTCCCCCCTTTTAAATTTCTTCTAGGTATCCTCTCATCTTCTAAGTCCTTATATTTTGAAGTTTTAGAGTCCCTTTTTTTTCTGATTTTCCGTTTCTGGTTTTTCATAATCCTCCTCTCACTGCCTTTCTTTTGGTTCAATCTAATGCCTTTCACATCTATTTTTCTTTAGTACAACATTTTCTGTGTGCACTTTTGTGCTTATGGTCTTTTCCTCCCGGTTTTAGTCCTAATCATCACCTTTATCTGCTGTGTGAATGTGAGTTTTGTTTTTTGCCACTAATGATAATTCTTCTTATTTCTGAGGATTGTTTCTTTCTTTCAAGAAAGGAGAGTGTGAACATTTTATCTGCTCTCATTCGTGGTATATTTGTGTATTTCTTGAGTCCTCCAGTTTGGACCTTTTTTCCCTCCTTGCCACAAATTCTATCCTTATGAGACTCTTTTACAATCTGCCATGGTGTTGTGGCCTAATCTAATTAAGAGGATAGAGAAAACCAAAAACAGATGATAAGAAAAACTGAGCTAAAATTATCAGCCACTGTTATTTGGTTTTGTTAAAGGATTCTATCTCTCCTTTTGTTTTTTGTTTTCTGTTTTTTATTCCAGGGTATTGTGAGGGTACAAACACTACAGTTACACTTTATGTCTTTGCCTCACCCAAGTGCGGGTTAAAGGCGTGCCCTTCCCCCCGCCCCCCTTAGTGCTCCCCGTGTCCTTTAGTTGTTGATTTGCTCCCCCATCCCCCTAATCCCCAGAGAGTATTTCTGCCATGTGAACACCCTAGTGTTGATCAGTTAGAACCAGTTTGATGGCGAGTACAAGTGGATCCCGTTCTTCTGCTCTTGTGGTGCTTCACTTTGGATAATGGGCTTAATTTTAATCCAGGAAAGTGTAAGAGGTGCTAGATCACTGTCGTTTCTTATGATTGAGTAATATTCCATTGTAAATATATACCAAATTTTGTTAATCCACTCATGGATTGACGGGCACTTGGGTTGTTTCCACATCCTTGCGATAGTGAATTGTGCTGCCATAAACATTCGGGTGCAGATGTCTTTATCATAGAATGTTTTGTGCTCTTTTGGGTAGATGCCTAATAGTGCTATTGCTGGATCAAATGGTATTTCTATTTTTAGCTCTCTGAGGTATCTCCAGATTTTTTTCCACAGAGGTTGCACTAATTTGCAGTCCCACCAGCAGTGTAAGAGTGTTCCTGACTCTCCACATCCTTGCCAGCATTTGTTGTTTCGGGATTTTTTGATAGAGGCCAATCTCATCGGGGTTAGATGGTATCTCATTGTGGTTTTGATTTGCATTTCTCTAATGATTAGAGATGTTGAGCATTTTTTTATATGTTCGCTGGCCATTCTTCTGTCTTCTTTTGAAAAGTTTCTGTTCATTTCCTTTGCCCATTTGTTGATGGGGTTGTTTAATTTTTTCTTATTGATTTTTTTGTCTATCTCTCCTTTTGTATGGGGGGCTTGGAGATTGGCTTACAGAGCTGCTTTTCCTGGATGTCCTCTGCAAATATACTTCTCTCTGCCTTGATGACATGTGCATTGGAGGAGTTTCTGGAATAGATATTAAAAGGCCTTTAATGGTCTCTGAAGGAAATTAGTTGCCAAAAATGTCAGAGAATTAATAGTATGGCAGTCTGAGCAGGAGAGTAGGAATATTATGGAGAGAGGGTTAAGGGATTAAGAAACAAAGAAGGAACTGGAATGTTCAACTAAGTATGGATAAGAAACACAGGGCCTGTGTCTGTGACTTCCCTAGTAGCTGTGTTATATTACTTCACCTGTCATTTTGATGAATTACTATTTATGCAGAGAAGCCACATTACACTGTCCACATGGGTCAAGCTTCCTTTTTAGAAATCTGGCTCAAGGTTCCCAACACCTAGTGTCCCAAGGAAAAATACCAGGAACTTTAATTTGTACACAAGAATTAACAATTTAAATTTTCTGTATGAAATTCTGCAGAGGTATCTTTAAAAAAAAAAAGCACACAGATACAGAAAATGAGCAGTTTCAAATATGTTTTCAAATAGGTGGGCCACTGACTTGGGATGCAATTGTTCCTTTTTGTATTATTTATTTGGAAGAAAATTTGCCTGTACTAACTAGATTGCAAACTGACAAGTAATGCAAATTTATTGAGGGTTAGAAGTGTGTCTTCTACAACTTTATATCCCTGGAGAACCTCATGCAGGGTTCTGTACATTGTCAGCACTTAATATTTGTTGAATCAATGCACAAAGGAATAAATACCAAGTTTCAATGAAGTTGGAAGGGACCCCAAGCGATCAGTGTGTGCTTCTCCAACCAGAATGGGGTAAATGGCCATGTGCACCCAAAGAATTCTTTCTTCCTGGATCTGCTTTAACACAGGAACAGCAGGGTCTGTTCCTTGCTCTTAGGATCCATGGGATTGGCACATACAAGCCACGTTCCCAACTTACAGAGTGCTTGTAAACAGGTTGATGTGGACAAACTCTGTAAGGACAAAAGTGTATCATTTATCCAGCAGCTCAGCAATCAAACTGGGCATTCAGAACAACCCTTGTTAAGTAACCACATAGGCAAGGCAGCACAGGCGAGTCAAACAAAATCAAATACAGAGAGATTGAAATAATGCTGAGAATTTATATCCCCAAGTATACAGATCTGATCATACACAAAGCCATTCTCTTTCCTATAAAGTCAGGGAATATTAGGCCAACCAAAAGGCTTTTGCATTTTAGTGGTTTGACAAAGTGAAAGTTTCTGAAGGGAACACAATGAAAATACTTCACAAGTATTGTTAGAGAATTTATAGCCCTTTGTTTTTCCTTCCGACTTGTATAGCCTGTGAGTGATGACTGATCAGTGACTAAGCAAGAATAAAGTGTAAGGAAATAATGATTATTTCTTATCAGTAGTGATAATCCTGTCAGTTTAATAGTAATTAAGTGTGCTGTGTGTTGGCACAACTATAATTCAAAGCAGTATTTCCATAGCATGGACCTTGGGATTACTTTGAGCACATTCACTACCTGTCGGCAAGACTTTGGCCCTCTTCATCACACAAATATTTACTGGGCAATACCATGCAGCATGCACTAGTTACTGGAGATAAAGAAATCAAGTACTTAGCAACTGCCTTGTTGAAGCGGGGTTTCATGATGCCAACACAACCTAAGGGAAGCTGAGAAATTCAATCCTCAATGGCTTTCTTTTTCCTGAAAGGATAACACATACAGTAGCCCCTTCTTATCTGTGGTTTCAGTTACCTGTGGTCAACCAAGGACCAAAAATATTAAATGGAAAATTTCAGAAAGAAACAATTCATAAGTTTTAAATTGCACACCGTCCTGAGATGATGAAGTCTCTCACCATCCCACTGCATCCTGCATGGGGCATGAATCAATCATCCCTTTGTCCAGTGGATCCATGAAGTATGCACTCCTACCCGTGAGTCACTTAGTAGCTATCTCAGTTATCAGATTGACTGTTGTGGTATCGCAGTGCTTATGTTCAAGTAACCCTTATTTTATGTAATAATGGCCCCAAAGCTCAGGAGTAGTGATGCTGGCAATTCAGATATGCCACTTCCAAAGAGAAGACAGAAAGTGCTTCCTTGAAGTGAAAAGGCGACCTTGGCATTCCTCAGCTAGGGTTGGGTACTATCTGAGGTTTCAGGCATTCATTGAGGGTCTTGGAACATAGTCTCTGCAGTTAATGGGGGACTATTGTATGTTGGTTTATGTAAATCGATTTCCTTTTCCCATCCCCCACCTTATTCCACTGTAGCCTGTTTGAATAGACCCCATATTTCAGACATGATGATGTTATGGTCTCCAACATGACAGTATTTTTTTAAAAAAAACCTTTAACTGATATAAATGTAAAGTTTAAATTTGCTATAAGTCTATGTGTTGGCAACTGCTATTTCATATGCATTTTTCATGATAAATCTTGATTAGTTAATGAAATATAGCAAAACCTAATAGCTATACAATATTTATAGTATCTCCTAATTGAGCCTCATATAAAAATTTAAATTAAATCTTTACAATAGTCTGTTGCAGTTGCATCGAGATACGTACTGAGATAGGGCAGTGATTTATTTACCAAGCACTGTCAAATATATTACACTTTCTTTACTCTGAATATCGGTTTATTGTTGGCGTACTTCTTCCTATACCAGTTATGGTTTAAAATAACTATTTTCTATTTTAGAGATAACACACACTGTAGAAAACTTGAAAAACAAAGAAAAATTCAAAGGAAATAGGAAAATAAGTCACCCGAAATCCTGCCACATAGAGATAGCTTTCATTATGTTTGGAAGTCCTTACGATGCTTTTTTTTTTCATGTATCTTATGCTGCTTGACAAAAATTGTATCACATTATATTTATAGCTTTGCACCTATTTTTCTCACTTAACAATATATTGGAGCTGTTTTCCTGTGTCAACAAAGATTCTGTTAAATCCCTGAAGAGCATCAAAATGTGTTATTCTTCAACTGCTATGTGCTGCCTTGCCATGGTCCAGTGGAAATAATATAGCCCTTCGGCCATGGTTTTATCCAGACCAAGAAGCCATTCTTTGCATTCTCAGTAGAGGGAATGCATTCTCCCTTAGGAATGTGGAGCTGAATGATGCCAAGTGTGTCCTTGACCTTCTGGGCAGGATGGAGAGCTCTTCTATTTTCTCAGGCTTCTGCCAGATAAGAGTGATCAAAAAGTAAGATTCAAGATTTATTACTTGGGGATCTGGTTTATTTGCAGTTGTTTAGAGCTTTCACTGGTGTCCTGATCCTTTTAGCAATTTGCTGCCTTATTTTAGAAACTCACCAATTGAAATCAACACCAATCAGCAAAACTCAAAAAGCTCTAGTTTGCACCCACTTACAATTCTGAGTCAGTTTCTTTTCTGTTTTATTGTTTCTCTTCTTATGCAATTACTATGATAGCAATCATCTGGCTCCACTTTATTTCTGCAAAATGCACCTAAAACATGTTTGTTAGTTGTTAAAAATGTAAATCAAATGTAAAATTCACCTCAAAATTTAATCATGATGTGTCCATGAATGGATGTATTTATCTACATCTATACTATTATGTATGTAATTTTCATAATGCAAGCTCCAATTTTTAAAAACATTTTCCTTTTGAATATATCAGTTATATAATTCCTGAAGTTATTAGACCCTGTGATTTGGCATCTTGATGCATTTTAGAGGGTAGGTTTTAGAAGTCCTAGAAAAGTCTTTGATAATTGAAAACAATAAATTATTTTCAAGACATGACATAAAATAATAACAATCATAACTAACGGTTATTACACTTGTATCAAGTATGCTCTACCTAAGCTCTTTTCATATTTTATTTCATTAACTTCTCAAAACAGCTATGACAGATAGGTACTATTGTGAGCTCCATTAGTGCAGATGAGGAAAACACAAGAGAGAATTTCTTAAAAGTCCAATTTTTGACAATTTTCACTACTTTCTCCTCTAAGGTCAATATGAATGCTAATTGCTCTCCTCTGAAAGTTAATAATGATACTATTAATAGCAACATGAGTCATCATTCATTGGGTGCATATCATGAGAGGCAGGTGCTTTATAAATATTATTCCTGATCCTCACGTGGTAGATTGTATTTGTAGCCACATTAATCTCTCCCTTCCACCTGTTCCTCTGCAATGTGACCTAGCCATTCCCCCATCAAAAAATCTATTTCTCTACTTCCTCCAATTTTGGTGGGCCCTATGACTGCTTTGGCCAAAACATACAGCGGAAGTGACATTATGCCAGTATCAGGCCCCAGGCCTTAAGATCCTAGCTGCTTTCTCTTTCTGCCTCTGAGAACACTTACTGGAAACCAGCTACTGTGTAAGAAGTATGACTACTCTGGGACCACCATATTGTGAGAAGCCCAAGCTATATGGAAAGGCCCAAGAACAGGGTCAGCAAACTATAGCCTAAGGGTCAAATCTGGTCCACCAGCCTGCTTTGCATGGCCTTAGAGCTAAGGATATTTTTATATTTTTAAATGGTTGGGGGGAAATATCAAAAGAAGAATAACATTTTGTGATACGTAAGAAGTATATGAAATTTAAATTTTGAAATAATAAATAAAATTTTATTGAAACACAGGCACGTTCGTTTTCATGCTATGAAAACGAGTTGAATAGCTGCAACAGAGAGCATTTGACCCTGAAAACCTAAAATATTCGCTATTTGGACCTTCACAGGAAAATTTTGCCAACCTCTGCCCTACCCTTATAGGATAAGAGGGAAAGGCCAGAAAACATCAAGGTGCTAATATGTGTAAGTATACAAATATACCATACAGCTCAAACCCTCCAGCTCCAGCCAATTCAACTCATGCCACGTGGAACAGAGACAAATTGTCCACCTGAGCCCTTCCCAAATTCCTGACTCACAATAGTGAAAGCAGAATAAATGATTGTTTTAAGGCACTAAGTTTTGAGTAGTTTGTTACATAGGAATAGATAACTGAAACACCTTACAAACACCCTACAAAAGAAAGTATTGTTATCCAAATATTTAGATGACAAAATAGAGACTCAAAAAGATTAAATTACTCATTGAAGTTCACACAGCTGGTATATAGGGAACTGGGATTTCAACCCAGGTCTTTTCAATTCCTAAGCTTTATTTATGACACAACTAGCCCCATAATACTCAGCCATTTCTCTGCTGCTGTGCATTTTATGCCCGTGTCTGTTTTTATTAATAAATGCTGATTGACAATTCTCACCACATGTAAGCATTGCACTAAGCTTTGTGGGGAAACAAGAGATGAATTCAGATGGAATCTGAAAATTTTACTTAACTTTCTACTTAGCTAAGAAGATCTAGATCAAGGATTATAATAATGTGAAGATAGATAAAACATTAAAAATTTGAATTCAATACATTTATTCAGAAATTGGTGCCTATAGAATCCCATTCTAGGTAATCAAACTTTCAGAAAAGGTCTGCATTTTATCTTAAAGTCACAATTTTCCAACTTTTTTTTTTTAAAGAACAGGCTGGCAGTCAGTGAAGAGATGACTTGAATGCTCATTCTTCCTACCCACAAGTTACTTACATGTTAAATTTCAGATTGTCTTCTTGCATGTTCAAAACATATGTAACTGCACCTGAATGGAGGTTACGCAGCTGGGAACCATTAGGAGTGAATAGCAATGAAAAGCAGGAATCGGAAGCCTAGGGAAAGTGATTTTGAGGAATCAGGGTAAGGAATGTGAAGAAAAGTACTGCAGGATATTCCAAGTTGTTTGCCAGTCTTTTTTGGAGGTCATTATTCGAGATGGGTGAAGTGAAATGAAGACTATCAACTAGGAGCACAGCTAGATGAAACACACTAGGGGGAAACTGAGGCCACTGTGAGTTTAAAGGATATTTCCTTGTTTATCAAGGGCCTCGTTGCCACCCTACTTAAGAGTTGGCTTCTTGAGGGTAGACGTATGTCATCTTTACAATATTTGACACTGTCAGTGGTATGCTGGAACTGGCTGATACAAACTGGTTAAATTTTTAGGAATTTTTGTGAGCCAATTGTTGAAATCAGCCATGGTAGTAGTATTTACACCATGTAAATTGGCAAATGCTACAAATCAAGGCTTTTCTTCAGAGAGCCAGTTTATAAACACACCACTGAGGCAGTCAATTAAGAATGATTAGCTAGTAGTCCGCAATCCTTTCAATGCGGAGTGTATGATAAAATACATGGCAAGCATTGCATTTATGCTCTTAAATAATTTTTGGTGACATGAGAAACAAATCTGGAAGCAAAAGTGTATCTCTAGTATAGTCCCCAAAATGTTAAAACATATAGCTATGTATCGAAAAATTGTAAGAAAGAAAATAGATCAACATCTTCACATTGATTATCTTTGAGTTGCAGATTTACAGGTGATTTTTGTTTTGTTCACACTATCAAGTATTGTATAAAGGTATTTCTTAATTTAAAAATCCATTTAAAAATCATGTGCTTAAGAATTAACCTTTTTTAAAATTTGTGTACAGGGTTGAGAGAGGGAAGGGATATAGGAAGAAAGAATGGAAGAGTGCCTTATTCATTCAGTCCTGCAAGAAAGGGATTGAGGAGTTACCATCAGAATTTAATTGGGGCCAGCAGTTCTGTTAGGAATTGGGAGGGAATGGGCAGAGAGGTGGAAAGTCAAATGAATTGAGAAAGGCAGGAAAGGCAGAAGGAAGACTAGAATGGGAATCGGAAATTCTATCCCTTTGCAGCTATATTAAGAAGCCATGTCATGGCCATTTCACTTTCTGGGCATCAATTCCTTCATCTCTAAAGTGTGTAGGCCACCTAGAAAATGATGCACAAATTTCATTTTAATCAAGATGTTCTAAGTGACCTTCCCCTGAGGGCAGCCAACTTTCAGGGTACATGTGGGACAGCATGCAGCTCACCTGACAAAGGAAAGTCATGCCAGTAGACTTGGGTAGAGGAAACGTTTGCTGAAGGGGAAGGAAGTGAATTGTGGCAAGGTGGGTGTAGAAGGGTGTCATTTAGTGAGGGTGCTGGAAGAAAACTTTGTCCTAATCTGAAAACTCAAAGGTATTTTCAAAGGGATGCTTGGGGACAAAAATGAGCTTCCAGTTTTGTTTTATTTTATACATAGATGAAGAACTCTCGCTTCTTACATTTCTAACTTCTACCAAGGAATTTCCATATGTTATAACAAGAAAATCAGGAATCTTCTAATATACACTAGAACTCAACAGATTTTATTTTGTAATGTTTTAGACACATCTCTTAAAGGCCTAGATTCTTTTCTAGGATCACATTATAAAACAGACACATCTTTAAAATATAGTAGAATTTTCATTCGTTCTTAACTCTGACACTAGTTTAGTTAGACAGAGGTGGAAACTAATGGTTCAGTGTATGTGGGTTCTAACTATCTATACAAAGTTGTTGCCTATTTCTACAATTGTTTCATGTCTATTACAGTTATTCTCACTTATCTTGAAGAAAAACAACCCCCTGATATGATAAGGTACAATGATTCCAACTCATATATTTAAAATTTAATTAAGTTAAAATGTTAGTCTTTTTATAAAACTTAATTTAAGACACAACATGTTTGTGCTTTTTCCTCAAGCAGCTCTGTATTTTTTTTAAATGACTTTATCGATACGTCAGTTTTATATGCTCACATGAAGTGGGAGCTAATTGGTTCTCTCTCTTTGTTTTAATTGTATTTTTGAGATGTTGTAAGAAAAACATCAATGTTGCATTCCACGGAGTCTGTCTTCCACTCAGACCTGGACAAGTCTATCTTTGTCCAAGGCCACAGACTTCTGTGCTATGTGGGGCTGGGTGCTCAGGACGCTGATGAGTCTGTAACCAAACCAGTGAGCCGCAGTGGCAGCCGAGAGCCGTTTCTCTGGAATGACGGCCTCTCATTCCTTTGTTCTCCATATTTCCTGGCAACGTGTCCACAAGCACATGCTATTAACAGATGGTGGAAGGCATAATTGGGATTTTTATCATAACATATTCCTCATGCTTCCATCATGCACCAAAGAAGCAGAGATGTATGGGCCAGCTAGCTTTTTCACAGCAGGATTAAAAACCTCGACTGTACTTCAAACCTCTTCACCTTGAGTCCCTCCACTACAGACTCGGCTGCTCGGTTAGATGTGGTTTTCAGTTAGAAGTACAGAGCCCACATGTTCATATCAGATTCCTTTTAAGATCAGTTGTTAATATGTGAGAGATTGGTTTCCCCAGAGCTGAGTTTATCTGGTAAGTTGAGGCACACATCTGTGCTGCAGAGTTGAGGCTTGTGGGATTGGCAGAGAGCCCTGAATTTGCACAGACAACTGCGCCTCAAAACCCGCACAGACGAAAAGGTCTCCTTTGCTTAACTCCATAGTTATGTGCTGAGCAAGTCAAAAAGAAAGCAGGAGCAAGTATGGAAAAGAACTTATCCAAAGAAGCTAAGAGGATTAATTTTGAGTTTTTTGTTTTGTTGATGTTCGAATCTAGTGTGTGCCTTCTCCGTTCAAAGTCAAAATTGCCCAGGTCTGCATATATATTTATTGCATATTTTTGTAGAGAAAATTAATTCTTTTCTGATTTGTAAGTCTCTAAAGAAGTACTGTCCACAGTAGTCATACAATTCTTGTGCATTTATGCAGCCCGCATCATCCAAGGAATTTGAGAGGTTTTATTAAAAGTATCTGCTGGTTGGAAATATTCCACATTACACCCAGTATGATTAAAATCACAGGACTATCCTTTTGGAAAATGCCTGAGCATTGTGATCAGTGAAGTTTGTATTTGGTGGTCAGTAGCATAGCTGAAGAAGTATGGCAGAAAGCTTGAAATCTAAGATGGCAGTGGGTACAGCTGGTACTTAGGCACTGGTGATCAGATGGCTTGGTTCAAATTTGATTCTTTCTCCTAACAGCTAAATGACTTTGATCAAGACATTCAACTTCTTCAAGGCTTGATCTCCTTATTTGTAAATGAGCATGAAAATATTAACCACCTCATAAGGTCGTTGTGAATTGGGTTTTATTTATTTATTTATTTTTGAGGCAGAGTCTCACTCTGTCACTCTTACTAGAGTGCAGTGGGATCATCATAGCTCACTGAAACCTCAACCTCCTGGGCTCAAGCGATCCTCCTGCCTTAGCCTCTGGATTAGCTGGGACTACAGGTGCATGCCACCATACCTGGCTAATTTTTTTTTTTGTAGAGATGGGGTCTCACTATGTTGCTCAGGCTGGTCTAGAACTCCTGGCCTCAAGTGATCCTCCTGCCTTGGTCTCCCAAAGTGCTAGAAGTGAGCCACAATGACCATGAGCCACTTACAGGAGTGAGCCACTATGACTGGCCTGATTTTTGTGAATTTTAAATGAAATAGTATACAAAAGTACTTCATACTTACCTGGTGCATAGTATGTGCTCAAAAAACATTAGCTATTATTATTTGTCAAAAGTGATAAACAGGGCTACAAAATTTTCAGGCCCCACAGCAAAGTGAAAACATGGGGACCTTTGTTCAAAAAGAAGAAGAAAAAAAAAAAAAAAGACAAAAAACCCCCACAAAACCAAAAAAAAAACAAAAAACAAAAAACACCAAAAAAACCCGAACTGTTAAAGGTACTAAAATACAAAGCTTCTTTTTTTCTTTTGTGCTTTCTCTCTCTTTTGGCTTGTCATTCATGGTGGTGTTGTTTTTAATTGATAGATTTTATTTTTTAGAGCAATTTCAGATTTACAGAAAAATCAAGCAGAAAGTACAGAGTTCTCATATAACCCCCTCCCACCAGTTTTCCCTATTGTTAACTTCTTGCATTAGTGAGCAGATTTGTTATTCTTGACAAAACAATATCAATACACAATTTATTGATCAATGTCCATGGTTTATATTAGGGCTCACTTTAGTGTTGCACAGTTCTATGGGTTTTGGCAAGTGCTCACGTCACATACTCATTACAGAATCATACAGAATAGTTTCACTACTCAGAACCCCCCTGTGCTCCATCTACCCATCCTTTCCCTACTATTCCTCCAATCCCTGGCAGCCACTGATCTTTTCTGATATCTATAGTTTTGCCTTTTTCAGATGTCATGTAGTTGGAATCATACAGTATGTATTTTTTTCAGACTGGCTTTTTGTATGTAGCAATATGCATACAAGGTTCTTCCTCCCTGACTTTTTTATGGCTTGATAGCTCATTTCTTTTTATTGTTGAATTCCATTGTATGGATGTACCACAGTTTATTCATTCACCTACTAAAGGATGTCTTGGTTGCTTCTAATTTTTGGCAACTATGAATAAAGTTGCTATAAACATTTATGTGCAGTTGTTTTGTGTAGGCATTAGTTTTTAACTCATTTGGATAAATACCTGGCAATATAATTGCTGTATCATATGGGAAGACTGTGCTTACCTTTGTGAGAAACTGCCAAATTGTCTTCCAAAGTGGTCAAACCATTTTGTATTCCAAAAAGCAATGAATGAGAGTTCCGTTGCTTCATATCTTTTCTAGTATTTGATGTTGTTAATGTTTTGGATTTTAGCCATTCTAATAGGTGAGCAGTGTTATCTCATTTTTGTTTTTGCAATTTCTTAATGACATATGATGTGGAGCATCTTTTCATATGCAAAAAGCAGTTTTTTATTTGCTTTTTAAATTTTTTAAAAATTTGTGTATCTTCTTTACTGAGGTGTCTATTCAGATATTCCGGCCACTTTTTAATTGGGTTTTTTATTATTGTTGAGTTTTAAGAGTTATTTGTATATTCTGGATAACAGTTCTTTTCCAGATATGTCTTTTGCAAATATTTTCTCTCAGTCTATGGCTGCTTTTCACTCTCTTAGTAATGTCTTTCATAAGGCAGAAGTTTTAAATTTTAATGAAATCCAACTTATCAATTTTTCCTTTCATGGATTGTACTTTGGGTGTTGTATCTAAAAATTTATTGTCAAACCTAAGATCACCTAGATTTTCTCCTATGTTGTCTCCTAGAAGTCTTATAATTTTGCATTTCATATTTATGTCTATGATCCATTTAAAGTTAATTTTTATGTAAGGTATAAGGTCATATTCTAGATTAAATTTTTTGCATGTGGATGTCCAATTGTTTTAGTTCCATTTGTTGAAAAGGTAATCCTTTTCCCAGTGAATTTAACTTTGCTTTGTTATAGATCAGGTGACTACATTCATGTGGGTCATTTTCTGGGTTCTGTTATTCTGTTCAGTTGTTCTATTTGTCTATTCTTTCACCAATACCACATTATCTTGATTACAGTAGTTTCACAGTAATCAGGTAATCATAATTCTTGATGTAGTATAGTGCCAGTACTCTGACATTGTTCTTCTTCAATATTTTGTTAGCTATTCTGGGTCTTTTGCCTCTCCATATAAATTTTAGAATCAATTTGTTGGTCACCATAAAGTAACTTGCTGGGATTTTTATTGGGATTGCATTGAATCTGCAGATAAACTTGGGAAGAATTGACATCTTAACAATATTGAGTCTTCTTATCCACGAACGTGGAATACCTCTCCATTTATTTAGATCTACTTTGATTTCTTTCGTTAAGAGTTTTGTAGTTTTCCTCATATACATATGAGATCTTATACATATTTTGTTAGATTTATGCATGAATATTTCATGTCATATTGTTTTTTTATTTGCTATTTAATGTTCCGAGTAAAGAAAAATTAAAATTTTATCATTTATTTTATATCATATAATTCCAGTTTTAAATGCAAATATAAGAACATTTAACTCACATGTAGAATCACCAAAATTACACAATTTATATTTTGTAGATTATGTATGCATATGTATTTTGTTCTTGCCAGGACAGTGGAAAAGCTATACAAAATTTGTTCAGCTGTTTTTTTTTCTTTTCACTTATTGATACCCATACATTATACCAATGTTCTCTACCGTCAGCTTACTGTAAGTATGGGAAAATTGAAAGAAAATCTCCTATGAGTCGCCCTATTTTTCTCTTTCCCTTTATGTCATCATGTTCAGCATAAAGGACTGGCTTATACAAAGAGGTAACATGACCAACAAAGAATATGTTAGCATTCCTTGATTGTTCATGTTTCTTAGAATGTCATTACCTTCTTTCTGTGTTTGAAGCAAGTTCTGGTTCAGATTGAAAGCTTGGCTTCTCAGCGCTGTCAGACCCCTGCTTCCTCAGTTGTGGATATAACACACTTACCTTGTACTTGCCTTGAGTCTTGCTGAACTCCCATGCATTGTGGGTCCATTGGGATCCTGTGCCCATGGGCATCTTGAATGCTATGCAAATGGGGTGGCAAGGAATGGTGGTGGACATGAATATTACATGTATCTCCTCTGCTAACATGCATGCTGCATTATCCCAGTGGACTTCATTTAAAAACACAAATTCGGAAATAAAATTATTAAGAATTTTATGATGGCAACAGTGCGGCGTTAAGCCAAGCACAGGGTCTGCTGAATGAGAGGCCTTGTACAACTGCACGGATTGTATACCCATGAAGACAGCCCTGCTGAGAAATGGCGGAGATATAGGCAGTGCAGCTGATAACAAAGGAGTGTTAACTAACTAGAGAATAAAGAAGGCATCAGCTGGAAAGGACATAGAGTTTATCTCTGGTTCAAGAAACTAAGCCCCCAAATACAAAGTGACTGGCCAGGGTCACACAGTAAAGAGTAGGATGAGAACCCCTCTTTCCACTCAGGCAGCATATTGAAATTCCTTATGTGATATCATTTCAGGTTTCCTATTCACCGGATTTCAGATTTGATGACATTCAAAATTTTATTGAGCTTGACTTGATACTTCTGGGAATATTTAGATTTACACACTGGAAGTCCAAGCTGAATTCCAAAGCAATTATGACTGTCATAGAGGTAGCAATAACTTTGGCCCCTAAAACTTGTTGAAGAAGAGAATAAAGTAGAACTAGTCATAGTGACAGGTTTTTAGCATTTGGTATTGGTCCTGCTGAGAAATAGAAAAGGAGGCATCTTCCTTCAAGGGGGAGAAAAATGACTGGTCTGTGTGTGTTCTTGGTAGCAGATTTTGTCATCTGAGCCAGACTGAGATACAGAGAGAACATCAGATTTAGAAGGGACCTCAGAGATAAACTCATCCAGTGGCTTTTTAACTGCATTCTGTGGAAATCAAGAATCCCACAGAACTACTTTAGAGCAGCGGTCCCCAACCTTTTTGGCCCCAGGGACTGGTTTCATGGGAGGCAATTTTTCCACGGAGGGATGGGAGGAGGCGAAGCTTAGGCAGTGATGCCAGCAATGGGGAGTGGCTGTAACTATAGATGAAGTTTCACTCACCTCCTGTTATGTGCCCCCTCCCGCATTCCCCCATTTCCTAAGTTTCACAGAAGACAATTTTTACCTGGACCAGGGCGGGGGTGGGGGGAAGCAGTGGAGCTCTGTGGCCCAGTCCCAGTACTGGGCCATGGCCCAGGGGTTGGTGAGCACAGCTTTAGGGGATCCATGAGTATTTGATTGAGTTTATTTAATTATTTTGAAAACTAAGTTAGAAAATGCTCTCTACTCAAATGTGTTACAGATCAAAGTTTGATGGAGTGGAAATCACAAATCATGATATCTTTAAGTGTCTCAGGAGGAAATGAACATTTTAACTTATAAAATAAGTATATCCCTTTTATTTGCACTATGTATTGAGTAGTCATGTAAGACTTCATTTTATGAAAATATTCCCTTGCATAAAAGTAAAGTTCAAAAAACCACGGATCTATTCATCCCTCTCCCTGTAAACCTCTTAGAACAGTGCCTGGATTCATAACAGATGCTCCACAAATATTACTAATCGTTATTATTTCCTACAGATAGAGAAATTGAAGGCCCAGGTTGATGAAGTGACTTGCACAATACATCCAGATATTTAGCAGCAAAGCCAGTATGTTAGCCTGACTCCTAGTTCATTTCTCTTTTCATTCTATTATGATCGCTTTCAGATCCCATCCTCAATAAAGCAGCTAAAATTTTAAGTCTTCCAGGCTTGGACTGTCTTTTCTATCTCTTTGATCCTACCCTGTGAGTGTGTGTGTGTGTGTGTGTGTGTGTGTGTGTGTGTGTGTGTGCGCGCGCGTGTGTGTGTGTGTGTGTGTGTGAGAGAGAGAGAGAGAGAGAGAGACAGAGAGAGAGAGAGAGAGGCGAGATCCCTTTCACAGAGATGATACACAGATTTTTGGCTCCTGTGTTGTCAGCCCATTTGACCAGGCTCCTACCAGAAGTCCCAGTGAAATCCAGAATATCACACATCACACTGGAGGACCCACCAAGATGTCCTCATTTTCACATCCTCAACACCAGAAAGGGACAGAAAGGTAGCAATCCTGATTTTAAATGTTAATCCATTTTCCTCATAAAAGCATTTATGTTTGGCACACCATAGGTCCAAATTTTGGTCAGAAATGTGGTTTCTCTTCTGGAGGTCCAAAAGATAGCCAGTTGTTTAGAGCCCAGAGATCAGGGAAGAACCCACAGAGGTCCGTCAATGAGCTCTGACCACCATCTTCCAACTCTACACGCTGTGGCACTACACACAAATTTAAAATATCCAGAAATCCCACATTTGAAAACTTTGCAGTCATTTATACAGCCTGTTCTGAAGAAGTTCTTCAACCACTCTTCCCCCACCTTTCATGAGAAACCTACTCTTTTGGTCACCTGGGCTCCATCCTCTACACATTGATGTACTCTTGTCCATAACTGTCTTTCTAGACTATGAACCCCTCCAAGTTAGGGCGTGGATAAACAAATGAATAAATGACATAAAAAAACTAAAGACCAAATCCCTTTAAAAAGGTTTAAAAGTATAATTAAAATATCATTTGAAATCCGCATGGCAAATAATAGGAACTAAATACTCAAATTAGTAGATTTATGTTTTACATATTCTGTCCTGAATATTTCCTATTTTCTACCTACATATTAAAGTGATTGTTGAAAAGAACACAGGTTGATAAATGAATAATTCAGTAAGCAAATCTGTTTTCATAGGGAGGTTGGCTCATGCCTAACAGCAGGCTACTTACTGGTGGGTTTTGGTGCTAGCAATGAGGGATTTGCCCAAATTCAGCTCTCTCTAACCTACTCCCTCTTGTGGTCAGTGTGAGATTTTTAAGTTGGGTCATTTAGCTTTCACTCCTAAAGCTAAAGCATAATGTTCTGACGAAGAGAAAGAATCATTCACAGAAAAAAACAAACTCAAAACCAAAATATCTTAATAGTAGATGAGTCTAATGTGAACACAGGAAAACCTACGGAGTCAGTCCCTTTCCACCTGATCTCTTCCTTTTCTGACCAACTCCTTCTCCTTCTTCAAGACCCAGCTCAGGACCCCAACCCCTCTAGAGAGTTTTTTCTGATTTCTTGCTCTCTGAGTTTTGTGATTGCCTCTTTCAAGGGGCTTATTGCTGTGTGTCTGCTCACTAGTAGTCATCCCCAATGGACTGTGTACAGCTGAAGGTGAGGAGCAGGAACTGTGTCTTGCATCTCATTATTCGAAAATATCTTTATTGTCAGCTATTTACAGTGAATGCTCAGTAAATGTTTGTTGAAATAGACAAGTGCTTCTTGCCACTAAAAACTTCAGGCAATTGCCATAATACCCCAGGCTGCAATTTTCTTAGGGATTTGGGACTTTAAGTTTTTAAAGAGTCTGTGAGTCTGGCATTATTTTTATCATCAGAATATTCTGAGAGGATTGCTTCCCCTTTGACTTTCAAGTTTTTTGGGGACTTTTGAAAACCTTTTTGGTTCTTTGGAATTATATGTCATAGTATGTTAATATTGGGGGTGAGAATGGAAAATAACCTGGTAGTTACTAGCAAAGATGGCATTGAAAAGATTTCTTCATGATATAAGCAATTGTATGAATACTTCTTTTCCAAAGAAAAATATCTGTTCCATGAAGAAGTCAAAGAAGTTCTTATTTATATCTTTTCAATTCAAAGACATACCAGCTCATGAAGAGTTCTGAAAGTATTTCCTCCCTTTGGCTTAGAGTTCTCTTTAGTCAATTTTCTCAACACATCAGGTTTTAACAATATTTGACTCAGGACCACAAAGTATTATTTAGCAAATATTCAGTTTGTGTCCAAGATATTTGAGGATCATGAAAATGTGAAGAAAAGATTACTAAGCTTCCCCCGAAAGGTTTTAAATTTCTACATTGATTCAATGAATGAACATGGAAAAATGTGTATGATTGTGAATCTAAGAACATTAATAGTTCAGACCTTGCTATAAAAAAAAAAAACTGTGTCTAGGCTTTTATCAAAAAGACAAGAGATATCAAGCATTGGTGAGGTGAAGAAAAGGGAACCCTTGTACAGTGTTAGTGGGAATGTTGATTGGTGCAGCCAGTGTGGAGGTTCCTAAAGAAATTAAAACTAGAACTACCATATGACTCAGCAATCCCTCTTCTGGGCATATACTTGAAGGGAATGAAATCACTCTCTCATAAAGATATCTGCACCATCATGTTCATTGCAGCATTACTCACAATTGCCAAGATTTGGAAACAACCAAAGTGTCTGTCAATAGATGGATAAAACAACTGTGGTATATATATACATATATCTGTGGAATATTTAAAAAGAAGGAGATACTGCCATTTACAACTACATGGATGAACCTAGAGAACATTATGCTAAGTGAAATAAAGCAGACACAGGAAGAAAAATACTTTGTGATCTCACTTGTATGTGAAATCTAAAAAAATGAAAATTGAATACATAGAAACAGAGAGTGGAATGGTGGTTGGGATGGGGTACAGGGGAAATAGGAAGATGTAGTCCAAGTGTACAAAGTTGCAGTTATTTAGGATGAATAAGTATAAGATCTAATGAACAACATGAGGACTATAGTTAATAATATTGTATACTGGAAGTTTGTTTGCTAAGAAAGTGGATTTTTAGATACTTATACCACACACACACACACACACACACACACACACGCATGAAATAACTAGGTAAGATGATGGATATGTTATTAATATTTTACTTGACTGTAGTAATCACTTCACTGTATGTATATCAAAATTATCATGTTGTATACCTTAAATATATACAACTTAAAAAGTGTCCAAATTGTCCAAGATCTAGAAGACAACAGAAAGGATTTAATACAAGTCTGGCAGTGAGGCCAAATGAGAATTCATTGTCTCATTAGATCTGGGTCTGTCCGAGGCAGAGAGAGAGTGGCGCTCTGTAATGATACTGAAAGCTAAAACTTTTGTTCTTGCAAAGTAGGGAACGTTCAGAAGATGTGGGAATGTTTGGAGGAGACAATCCTTTCAGAACTGAGGTAAAAATTTTTTCAAGTTAAACTAAATTTGGAGGCCTGTGGATAGAAATGGGTATCTTTGATGAACTAAGTTAGGACAGGTGGAATCTTCAACTAGTCAGAAGATGGAATTTTAAGTAAAGGGAAGAAAAATAAATGTTTTACATATGAGGGTCTTTGTTGTTAAGCAGTTTTTTTTTTTTTTTTGGTTTGTGTGTGTGTGTGTGTGTTTTGTTTTTTGAGCGTCACTGCTAGTTTGTAAAGATGGGCTGTTAGATTATAAAGAAAACTACAGTTCAAAATGTGAAATGGCCCCATAGTGAGGGCTGTATTTACCTTTACTGCAGTCTTTCCAGGAATGTAGGCATGCGGCAATCTGTGTGGGCAAGATTATGTTTGCTTCTGGCAGGCTAACTGGGAAAGGGTTGCCCTGTTAAAATCATAAGGGCCCTTCTTTTTTTTCGGAGGGTGTTTTTCTTTCCCTTTCTTTCTTTCTTTCTTTTTTTTTCGGCTAGGTAAAAAAATCTACCAAAAAACCTTATCAAATATCTAAGGATGACGGAAAGAGTGATCTTAGATCATCTATTTACGCTTGAGAATTCGAATATATTGAATTCATGTTGTTTTTGAGCTTTAACAAATAATATAAGCTTGTTAACTTTGTGACAACAAAAATTTGTTTCTTTAGTAATAGGTGTGCATGTCCATTTTTTATGCCTGTTCCTGCGAAAATAACTGTGTATTCATATATCAGGGCCATTGGTCTTTTTTTTTTTTTGAGACAGAGTCTCACTCTCTTGCCTGGGGCGAGTGCCATGGCGTCAGCCTAGCTCACAGCAACCTCAAACTCCTGGGCTCAAGCAATCCTACTGTCTCAGCCTCCCGAGTAGCTGGGACTACAGGCATGCACCACCATGCCCGGCTAATTTTTTTCTATATATATTTTTAGCTGTCCAATTAATTTCTTTCTGTTTTTTTGGTAGAGACGGGGTCTCGCTCTTGCTCAGGCTGGTCTCGAACTCCTGAGCTCAGAACGATTGGTCTTTTTTTTAAATAGGAAAAATAGGCATACAAGTTTATTTTTAATGTGTGTGTGAGGGGATCACAGAGTGATTGTCCCCACGTCCCCCGACTGGTCTTTTTTAAGGCTTTGTGATTTGACAGAGCCAGGCACCCAAGAGACACTCGATAAACATTTGTTGACTGCCAATTAGCACATACCAATTTTGGGGATACAGTAAAAATTCCACTTGGGTTATAACAAATTTAAATAATTTATCTTAACCACAGTGATGATTTTACCTAAAGTTGTTATTTTTCTACCTTCATTTGAATTTCCTGACCTCTGAAAATTTGAAGATAATTTTACATTATTGAAAAAAATCATCTCCCAAACCTCTAAAATAATGTGATGTCTGGGATTTGCTTCAAAATATGAACAAAGTTGGCTATGAGTTGATCATTGGTGAAGTTGAATGGTATATGGGGGTGCATTATATTATTCTTTCTACTTTTATATTTATCTGAAACTTCTCAATATATAAGGTTTAAAAAAAAAGATTGGTAAGATTGAAATAGAGACCGGTGCAATATAGTTCCTTTGTCTGTCCCAAATATTTCTTTCTCCTTCTGGGTACCTTACTTCAAGACAAATGTGGTTGGCGGAAGTACTTCCAGGCTCCAAAAATTTGACAGTGTTATTTAACTCCCTAGCCCTAGGCCTCCTCTTGAGGAGTTTCTGGGCAGAAACGAAAGCTTCTGGAAGCTTCCCAAGATTTATGGTTGAGTAACCTACTTTAGTTTCCATTACCTTCTTTTCTGGATAGGAGGGAGAAGACCTTTAGGTTCAAAAATACACCAGGGTGTGGCAGGAGAGGTGGTTCTCAGCTGAGAACAAGATAACGGCAGCATTCCTTGCCTGAGGAAGGGGTCAGAGGACCTGTTTTCCTGTTGCTTCAGGACACACTCTGAAAAACTCAAATCAGCTGTGGCTCACTGGTCTGGGTTTTCATTAATTATTATGGTAATTGTGTTGGCAACTTTCTCTTTTCCTTAGAGAAGCAAACACATCTAACCGTTGATGTAGCTACTAGAAGAAATGTCAAGGTTCTTAGCAACCAAATTAGTATACCTTGACCAAATTGTATTGTGTTCTGTTGGTATGGACTGCCACTGTACTGCCCATATAATTTGTGAGTCTTTTTGATGACTTGCTCTTTACTGGTAATATTTCAGCAAAGGAGAAAAGAAATTCTAAGGCTGTCTTTGCTCTTGCCTTGTGAGATTTTTCTCTCACACCTCCAAGTGTCTTCACTTTGCTTATATAATAATTGAGTCAGTGTCAACTTTTTTTTCCTTTTTGTATTTTATTTATTTATTTTTCAAAATTTCAGAATATTAAGGGGGTACAAATGTTTTTGGTACATGAGTTGCTTTTGTAATGCTTGAATCACAGCTATAAGTGTGCCCCTCACCCGAATAGTGTTCACTGTACCCATTAGGTAGGTTTTTGCCCCAGCCCTCCTTGCCCCTACCCCCTACTTGATTTCCAATGAGTTTTACTTCCCTGTGTGCACATGTGTGCCCCTCAGTTAGTTCCAATTTAATCAAGAGAACATGTGGTGTTTGTTTTTCCATTCTTGAGATACTTCACTTAGGAGAATGGTCTTCAGTTACATCCAAATTGTTACAAAAGGCATTAATTTATTCTTTTTTATGGCTGAGTAGTACTCCATGGTATACATATACCACATTTTGTTAATCCACTCATGAATTGATGGGCACTTGGGTTGATTCCACATCTTTGCACTTGTGAATTATGCTGCAATAAACATTCAAGTCCAGGTGTCTTTTCGATAAAATGACTTCTTTTCCTTTGAGCAGATACCCAGTAGTGGGATTGCTGGATTGAATGATAGGTTTACTTTTAGTTCTTTGGGGAATCTCCGTACTATTTTCCAAAGAGGTTGTGCTAATTTGCAGTCTCACCAACAATGTATAAGTGTTCCTTTCTTTCTGTATCCACACCAGCAACTATCAGCTTTAATCTTATTCTCTCATTAAGAAATGCTCAAATTTATATATAGAACAATGAAATCCAACACATGTCTAAAAAGTCCTCTCTAGGCAGTATAAAAGTACCCTAATACATTTGTAGTACTATAATGATGTAAAAATTGGTTTTGTTTGACTTAAAATGACTAAATATTGGTTAACAGAATCAAAGATTTTTTTTTATTGCTAGAAAGACTTAAACAAACAAATCCTGGAGATTACTTTATCTGAACGTTTGTACTTTATACAGCAGAAGTTACCAAGCTCCTGAAAAGCAAAGTGACTTGTCCACCATCGAAGTTCCCTTTGAGAAAATTCAAGTTGCTCTTGCTCTGTCTGAAGAGCAGTTGTACAGGGCTTGATGAGAAAATGCACTCAGCCCACTCATAGTTCAAAAGCTAGTGACTTACAGGAACTATAGCAGAGTAGAAAAATAAAGTTGATATCATTCTAAGTTTTATTTCATGCAAGACACATACCATGAAGTCTCAAGCTTTAGAATTTTCTGGGAGACAATGTAATGTTTCTATTACAGAAAAAATAGAGAAAAGTCAACCATGAAAAGATCCAGTTCAAAAATTCAGTTTATGTGCATTTGGGAAATCAAAATATTCTTCTCATATTTAAAGAAAATAATTACTGTTGAAGTCAATTTTGTAGAAGTCTGCTTTTAATAATACTTTAGAATAGTCACTCAAAAAATTGAGAAAATAGATTCAGCCTCAAGTCAAATATTCTCTATGCACCATACTGATAAGATAGAAATGGGGGTGGGGTGGGGAAGGAAGAGAAAGCCTTTTTGAAAAGAACCAGTAAATGGAGAATATATTAACAAGAGAAATGCATCTAAGTTATTCCTGTTGAAAGAATATTTATAAAAATTAACTTTCTTCTGCTTATGAACCATATATTATTTACAGCTATTTGAAGCTACTAAAAGAAAATAGAAAAGGCAATTTAAAACTGTTTACATTCTCTTATCCTTTTTTATGTTGACTTATTCCAACCACTGCCACCACACATAGAATCTTTCCCACTCTAAAGGAGACAGAGACCACTTTGTAGAACAAAAGTGGCTTTAAACACTTATCTTGTGGTCTTGGGAGAGTAGGGAAAAGGAGGGGGAAAGTAAGGAGCGTGGAAGAAAGAGCTCCTTTCTAGCAACCTCTTAAGGGCAAGATTCTTAGAAATGTTTAACTCTTGTAAACTTTGCCTCACATATTTGCCAAGTGCTAAGAAAAAGAATAAGGGAGACTGTAATAGTGGGCTATAAAGATGGAGGGAAGAAAGACAACAAAGATAAGTCCAGGAAAGGGACAAGGCCTGCACGTAGACCCTGGAGAAGGAAGTAGGGTCAGAAACACTGGGACCCTTGGGGTTGTGAAGCATTTGACCTTCAGTTCCTCCGTGGATGATGTAAAATAAGTAACATCCTACTCTTCTTATTTCGGTTCCAGGTATCCTAAGTGCATGAAATTTGGTAAGTGGTTCATCTGTTCCCCTTACTGCTAATGAGAAAATTTTAACTAAATAATTTCACCACGTATAAGCCTGATTATCTGTCAAATGACCTCCTGAAAAAAAATCAGATAGTTAGTGGACCTTTATACTAATGACATACTCTGGACATCATTTTAAAGGCCCTAAAAACTTTTTTTTTTGGCAACGATCCACTGTGAGAAATATATTTTATACCAAAGCACACATAGGCATACATGTAAATCTAATTTACTGAAACCAAAGTTTCATAAAAAAATACTTTTCCTTAATAGATATGATGTATTCTGATATTTTCCATTTCACTCTGTATCATTTTTTTAAAAAAAATTCTGGTTTATAATCTGTTAAATTGATTTTACCACCAAGTAAAGAATTGAAACTCCAGTGTGTGTCTCAATCATGAATATAAACAAGTTAGGGTGCTGGTTGGACTTGAGAATAATGTGAAATGCAAGCATATTTTATTTGAAACAAATGAGATTTATAGACTTCAGAAGTTACCAAATTTGTAATTTATTTTCCATAACATAAAACTTAAAATTTTCCAGAATCAGGTATTTTTGCAATTAATATGTGGCTTGTATTGGTCAAAGATGATTTGGCAGTATAGCTGTTTTAAATATTAGACATTTAACAATAAGAAGAATAATGATTTCTAGGTTCTGGGAAGTCTGAGAAAGAAAATCTTCTAAAGGAAGAATTACAAAAAGGAAGCAACGACAGTAAAGGGTCCTGAAAAATTGCAAAACACTCACTGTAACATTGCACCCTTATCATTGAACTTAGCTTTCCCCAGGATGATGAACCCCTCCAAGAATTTCACAGTTAAGGTATCTTAACATGTTTCTATTCAATGCCTCACTCAATAAGTTCAGGGTTCCTCTCTGTGTTATTCCTTCAATCATTAAGAAGATATTTATTGAACATCTACACGATGTCAGGAAATCCAGAAACAAGCCGAATTTCAAAAGCTGTCCTCCGGATGCTTACAATTAATTAGAGGAGATAAAAGATGAGCAAAAATATCCTAACACCAAGTGGACAGTCATCCCCAACAAGCTGTGAGCTCCCTCTCTGTATTATCTCCTGTTATAGGAACTCAGTTCCTCCAATTGCTGGCTATGTCTCTATTGGACAGCTGTGTTTAGCAAAAAGTTCTTTACATTGAATTGTTCTCTCGGCAACATCCGTTCACCAATTCTATTTCTGTCCTTGGTGGCCACACAGTATAATAAAAAACAAATTTGGAGTAAACTCAGCTTTGCCAGATTGACATCAAGAAGGGACACATACACATTCCTAAGACACCATGAAAATCCGAGAGAGGCACAGGCACTGGCAGCCCAGCTTGAAGGAGGGTAACTCCCGAACCAAATCCTAAAATAGAATCAGAACCACAGACTATTTTAGTTGACAGAGACCCTGCAGAGACTATTCAGCCAACTTCTATAATTCTTTAAATAAGAAAATGAGTTTGCAACTTAATCCACTGAAATATTTTCTGGAAGACACGATTCTGATTTCATTAAAGACATCGGTGACAAAATAGGATTCACTTTTCAGAAGTTTAATTAAGTCATCTTTGCTGCAACAGATTTTTCACCCTGAGGCTGATATTTGATATGGTTTAGCTCTTAAAGTAACTTTAAACATAAAGCTCTGTGCTTTATGATGAAGAATTTTTGTAGGTAATATCCCCAAGTGAGCTAAAGTTAGGAAAAGCTAGTATGAACAACTAATAATTTGTAATATAGGCTTTTTCAAGCTATGGATTATTATTACACTATATTCCCAGTTCACAGTATGTGTTCACAACCTACACTTTTTTTTTTTTTTTTTGGCAGGGGGGACAAGGTCTCACTCTGTTGCTGGGGCTAGAGTGCGATGGCATCATCATAGCTCACTGCAACCTCTAACTCCTGGGCTCAAGTGATCCTCCTGCCTCAGCCTCCTGAATAGCTGGGACTACAGGTGTACACCACCACATCCGACTAATTTTTTCTATTTTTAGTAGAGACGGGTCTCACTCTCGTTCAGGCTGGTCTCGAACTTCCGAGCTCAAGCAATTCTCCTGCCTCTGCCTCTCAGAGTGCTAGGATTACAGGGATGAGCCACCGCACCCAGCCCTGAATCTTTCAATTCCAACGATATTTCTCAACAAACGTAGAACTCAACAAAGGCTGGAACTGTGAGATAAGCATGCAGAACTTTACAAAGCAAGGTAGACAAGTGGGTGTTTTGAGAGCAAGACTGAGTTCTTCCTGTAGATGCCTGGGCCAAATTTGGAAGGTACTTAGCAACAACAGGTAACTTCTGTTCTTTGATTTTCAACAAGAATTCTGACTGTTGGATCACCTCCCACAGGTATTCTAATCATTTTTACTCTTTTGAACGAATTGAAAGACATTGTAAGCCTCTATAATAGTCTCAGTGGTTTAAAAAAGTAAGGTTTCTTCTTCCACACCAGCGTGAGTCACAACTGCACATAAGCAAACAGTTGAGCAGAATATCCTTTAATGGAGCCATCAGTATTGTTGAAAAGGGCAATGACTTGATTGCTGGCAAAACCTGATGCTTGTCGTTTGATGGCAGAATTGGATGAGGAAATATTTTGGAATTTCCTCTCAATTTTCTTCTCAAGTACGGTTTTGGCAGAATGCAGAATGTAAAGTGGGTTTTATTTTGTTTTTGTTTTTTTTCTCCTAACTTCAAGATAGAAAACTTTCACCACCATTGTGAATTCGTGATGATGTTCTAGTATTATTCAGTTTCATGTGTGCCAACATTCATGCCTTGCAGAAAATAAACAACTACATAGCATTTTAAATTAGATTTTTATGATTTTGACTCAAATGTCTATCAGGGTGATAGTCTCACACAGTGCCACAGTTGACTGTTTTGGGATTTGCAACACATTGGGAAATCAAACCTCTTCCTTTGCAGGAAATGTGAAACCATAATTGACATGAGTTTCTTTTTTTTTTCTCCCTGTCATTGTCAGCCAACCCCCCACATAATAATAAAACATAAAAATGAGGAGTACTGAAGGAAAAATGTCTGGTCAGGCTGGTCAAACCACGAATGAGGCTGATAGTGGTGATAGGTGGTCTAGTTGTTTTATCCAGGGAGAAGATCTTTCTAGATCCCTGACAAATAGAATTTTTCTTTATTTTTCATTTACACATTTCCTCATAGAATAATACCTACCACCTTTATGGGGGCCCATTACCTGATCTAAACAAATTTACTTTAATAATCCACTTATTCTTTTAGTCATGAGGTATTCAACTTATGAACTGGAAGAAATTGAAAAAGAAACAAATACATTTTGAGGGTCCAAAAACCCTATTTTTGTACTATCGAGGCAAATTTTCAATTAAAATAAAATTTACACTCATCTTAAAACAGAAAACATTCTACTCAGGGTAAGATATAGAGCAATATAAATTGCACCATATGTGTGATGACATCACAAGGAGCTAAAAAACGTCATAAACTGAATTAATGATAAGACCAACTTGGAATGTATTCGCTTTCTAACTTTAGCATATGGGAACTGTCAATAAGATTTGGTTTAGGTTTTCTTATTTTGGGTATTTTTATGACAGTAGATATTACTTTGATCCTCTTCCTCTCCTGTCCCTCACCTAACAGACACACAATTAAATTATAAAATTACATATGATTTTCAAAAGACAGAGCAGCCCTCTCTTAAGGTTCTGTTATACTACCCTAAATTTTCTCCTGTGCCAACAAGCTTATTGATAACATCTACATATTTGCTCTTAGAAATTCCTTTCTTTGATCTAAGGAACCAAATCCTGTTGAGATGAAAGTAAACACCCCTAAGAGAAGTAATGTGTAAAGATGGTATCAGTCATTAACACCATAGCATAAATTGTTGAATTCAAGTAATTAACATTTATTACAGGGCTTCTGAGGGCCTGTGTCAGGCCCAGTGACAGTAAAGACATGCCCCTGAGGAGTATTTGACCTTTGTGATTGTTTCACTGGGCGATGCTGGACAAGTTGATTCACTTTCAGGCTCAAGTTTGTCATTTGTGAATTGAAGGGACTAGATTAGAGTGATGGCTTTTTGAACCTGGGGATTTTCACAATCCCTCTTGGAAGGGGAAGGGCTCTAACCAGAGTAGCTTTTGATTAACATATTTATAGATTAGGCCTTTCTACAACCTCTCTTTTGAAGGAAAAGTTTTTCGGCTAAAATATTAAAAATAGTTCTGAAAATAATCCTGCCAAATGATTTTTAGGATTTCTTTTAAAATTATAACATTCAGTGACTGTCAATATTCTGTAATTTGAAACTGTTTTCTGTCTTGACAATAGGATAGCCTCCTGAGAGGACATTTTCACCAAGAAGAGAGAAGTTTGGAGTATAGGACATTTGCCAGGGGGTTTCTGGGTGTTGGTCAGACGAGGGCCCAAGGTGCACACGTGTGCCAGTGTGGGTGCGTCAGAAGGTGCACCAAAGCTCAACTTGGCAGTTTCTCAGTTTTGCCAAAGACTAGCCATGGGCTCACCAGAGCCTAGACCACCTACTTTGTGAGGGGAAATGTTCCTCTGAGAACCTTAACAATTTCTGCAAATAGCTCCACTTCAGAAATGTCATCTCTCTCTAAGAAGTGCATTTCCTGCCACTGTTCAGAAAGAAGTTTGGGGCTTCAATAATTCCACTGGCCTCATCTCAGCAAGCAAAATGTAGTTTAAAAAATAAGCATAAGAAAAAGGAGCTTTCTGTAAAATAATCTTATCTGATATGAAGAAACTCTAAACTCAAAACATATTATGCCTTTGGCTCTTTTCCTCCAGCTCAACTTGAAATCTTTTCTGGAGTTGTTCCAAAACAACTTTCCTAACAATGTCAAAAGAAATTTCAAGACACTCTTTCAACAGTCCTTTAAAATATTAGGAAGTGCAAAAACTAATCTAACTAATCTGAACTGACCAAAACAGAGAAGGGCTGTTGCTTGGCATTATTTTTATGACGCTCAGATAAAAATCTCTTCTTGGATTGGGAGCAAGACTGGAAAAGATTGGAGGCTATCTGGAATCCTTTTTATTGAGGGCCATAGGGTTTGAGGCTTGCGAGAAAGTGCCTTCATTTCCCTCCATTAAAGCCTGGACATTTAGGATCGGAATAAAGTCCAATGGGTGAATTTACAAGGGCTTCAGAGCAGCTATCCTAAAGGCAGAAAATGGGAGTTGCTATTTGGACCTGGGAATCTCAGCACCTCAGTGTTGGTCCTGACTATGACATGACAATGTGCATGGTTGGGGGTCTAAGACATGATGTCCACCTTGCAGAGAAGAGAGAAAGGTCGGTAAAGTAGAGGGAGTTTCCGAGAGACGGCAAAGAAGTAGGAAAGTAAAGGTAAACAAACAGCAATGGCCAGCTTGAGGACCAAGGTACGGGCAAAATGGAATTGTCCATGAACATGCCTCAGTGAAACTACTCAGCCTTGTGAGTGACTTCTGGTTGAGAACAAGCCTGACTTTAAGGCATGTGGCAGGTGTACACTTTGTTATGTACCATTGTCACTGGAACAGCTTTTTATTCAAGGTGGAAGAATTTAAAATGTACTAAGAGAATCCAGATGCCCACTGAGTTCTCATTGTAAATATTTTACTCCAACCAGGAGGATTAGAACAAGTGTGAGGTGCTTGGTTGGTGTGATGGATGGGTTGGGGACTAAGAAAATGTCTTAGGGACCAACGAACTCTGGGTGACTCCAATCACCAGGCTGCCCAGACAAGGTCCCGGCCTTTCTTTGGTCTCTGTCATCCTTCCTGGAAAGGTATCATTCATAGTGAGGGGATATAACTTGCCTCAGCCTTGGTCCTCCATGAGGCCATTGTTATAAAATGGGTGTGTTGCTAGTCAGTAAAGACGCTCCGAGGATTTGTTTGTGTCATACGTTGTTATTTTTTTCCCCAACAAGTCCAAAGTAGGCATCAAGTGTCAGTTCTTTCTATCAGTTCTCTCTCCTTACTGCCTTTTTGAATAGGAAGAGGTAGGGTGTGATGTTTCCTATAATACTGAGAATTTCTAAGAAAATAGGCTATTCTGTTAGAGAAAAAAGTCAAAAGCACACTATATTTGCATTTTTAAGTAATTTTAAAAACTGCGTATTGCATGTCACGGCACAATTTTATAATTCTGCTAAGGCCTGGCAAAGGATCTACAACCCTGTGTTGAGAGAAGACTGTGTTCTCACGAAGAACAGAAGAGCTAGAATCTGATAAAATGAGCCTGTGCCTCTAAATACAATAGCAGTGACTTCTGGTTTGGGGATATCTTTAGTCAATGAAGCCATGAGGTGAGATCATTTGGAACATTTTATATTAACTTGGGAGGCTAGATAAGAGAGAAACCAAAACTTTAAAATACAAGACTGGTTTAATCAAAACCAGGGGACCATGAATTGTTCAGAACTCACAGGGAAAAAAGGAGAACTTGAAAGTGACTGTAATAAACAGGCCCCAGTCTGCTGTGCTGAAACTGGCTTATGCTTAATGGGAAAACTGTGGTTCTCCACGGTAAAGACCATAAATCTGATTAGGGACCTCCCTGGAACAGGGAGTGTACTCTGACCTCTGGGAGAGGGTTGGCCCTCTCAGGAAGCCTCACCACATCCTATGTGTACACTGGATGACTAATATTTATTATAGAGCCATGTGATGGAACGGTGAACAAAGGTTGTTCCTGGTCCCTTGTGTCCATCACCACAATTGTTCCTCTTGTGGAATATGATGTATTGCTGGCCACCCTCGGCAGTTTTGGAGGCAGCAACAAACGCTATTCTAGAAATACAGCATAGAACCCCTGGGCATGTATCAGGACAGCTTATCAAGCATATTGCTTGTTTACCCTGACTCTCAGTTGCAAAAGGCTTCTTCCAACACTTCCCTTGCCATCGTGGCTGTGCTGTGATTGGCTGTGAATGATGTCATAACACTATTTACTTTTTTTTTAGTGAAGGCAAAGATCTGAATGTGATGTGAATGTCCACATTGCGTCAGGTAATAGGTGAAACTCTACACATAGATCTCGAGCCATGTTGTACTCATTTACTATGGGCCAATGACGTGGCAACTCAATAAAACACACATCAGCTGTGTGTCTTGTTATTTATAACTTTTGGAAGTTTCTGTTTGCTTTGGGTGCTTCCTCTTGAACTATCTTTATAAGTTCAGTATTTGGGCCTTACTGTTAACAAGCCGAATCTTTTCACAAATGCAAAGCGATCTGCTAGGCACAATTTGAAAAGAATTTACAAATAGAATTCTCTCTTGACAAAATTTTAAGACAAGTAGGCTTTGTTCATAATTGAAAGTTGAAGTGTCAGGTCTCTGCAGCTCATTTCCACAAAGCAGAAGATATCCGGAAAGGAGGCGTTTGATTAGGTGGTTTCAGAAAAATATTAGCATATTTCATGGGCTTAGAGTAGTAAATACCTCTCTGGCATTTCCAGAGAGGTAGAAAAATGTACAATTAACTTGTTTAAATCATAGAGTTGAATTTCTGTAATACTACGCAGCTAAATGTCATGGCATAGACCGAAAGATTATTAGGAGAGAGAAAATCTACCAAAATGTCTTCAAAGTTTGTTTGTTTGTTTTTTAAGTATGATTACCTCCTGCTCTATGCAGGATATATTCCAGAAATTTTGTTTGCACAAAATAAGAACAATAACATAGTCATAATTACTTTTACTATAATTTAGAGGTAGAGTGTCCAGTAAAAACTATAGGCCTCAATTAAATAAAAACTGGGCTTAAGAATCCAAGGGACATCCCGAGGCAATGTTCAGTTTGGATATTTAATGCTTTCATATCCTCATTAATCCATCACATGACTAGCCTAACAAATATTTGTTGATGCTGATGAGAAATATTTCACATGATTCGAGCACACTCATTAGAAGTGTATGTATATCAAAATATTCCTCAAAATTAATTAATTAAAATTAATTTGTGTTTCATTGGCAACTTGGCTGGCCCCATGGGATTTCCAGAAGTTGCATTATTCTTTCAGGACATTCAATATAACTCATTCACTTGAAACTGCTTTCTTGGACAAAATTCAAAATGTGTTATATTTTTATTATGCCATATTCATTTTCTAATAGGTAAATTTACATTATCTAGATAAATATAATTTGGGGTTCTCATTAGAATATATATTTGTTTAGAACTTATTAAGCTTCCTTCAAAAAATATTTGTAGGTATTAACCAAAAAATTTTAAAAATATTTAAAATCTAGAACTCAGGAGATAAAATTACTGTAAAATTTATTTAAAGTTAAGAAGTTCCATAAGGGATTATAAATCAACAACCTGTTCTGTGCTTTGTAGAGTTTCAGCTTGGACAAGACCACAGGGATCTAAGGATGATCTATGATCCACAACATCCAAGCTATCCTTGAACACTTCCTGTGATGGTGAACTTACCTTTCATGATGACATTTCCAACATATGGCTTTCAGAGGAAATTTAGTTGGTTGACCTTGGGCAACAGTTTTAACATTTTTGGGTCTCAGTTTTTTCACTTGTAAAGATGTTCAATAGTTTTAACTTCCTACTATGGGTCAGGTAACCCCAAATCTTTTCTTGTGAGGTAGGAGGGATCCAAGGCAGGATATAAATAGATAAGTGAAATTTTTAAAAATGTGGTGCACAGAAGTTTTAGGCATTGAGAAAAAAAATTGAACAGGATAGTAGTCTAAAGGGAAAGACTGGGACATAAACAGTTACAAAGACAATGTGATGAGCAATTTAATAAGATTTAAGGAATTCTAGGAACACTGAAGAGCACTGGCTATTTGCTTTCTTAGCGACTCCCTCCCATACAAGCTCAATGGCTGATTTCCTTTAAAAACCAGTCAGTGGCTCTGCTCTCTGGACCAGGACTTCCCTCTAGGTGCCTCCTGTCAACTTCTTCCACACTGTATGCTCCCATGAAGGCAGGAACCCCATCTATTTTGTTCATCCTTTTATCTGTATCACTGAGCTCACACCTGACATGGAGATTCCCAGTAAGTGTTTGCTGAAAAAATAAATAATGGACCATATCCAGAAGACACTGGGGAGCTACTAAAGGAACTTACGTAAGGTAGTGACATGATCTTCCCTTCCCTGATTAGACCATCTGGAAGTATAATTCTGGTAGCAGTGGGGCATGGATCACAGGGGACTTGAGCTAAGGAGGCTGTGTAGGATGGTGGTGCAATAATTCCAGTGAGGAATAATGAACACGTGCAACAGGGCTGAGGATCTGGGGCTAGGCTTGATAGCTGACTGGGCATGTGGGAATGCAAGAATGAGAGAAGTCGAGGATTGTTTTCTGAGCTCTGGTTTTGTATCTTTGATCAAAATAAGGCACATGGGAAGAGAGTTTTAGAGGCAGACTGTGAGTTCAACTTTGGACATGTTGCACTGAAGGTGACTGTGGACAGCTAGATGGGGAGGCACTCACTGGGCACTCATCAGACCAAGTCTGGGGCTGACACTGTAGACATGGTTGTTGACTCTCCAACACCTATTCCACTCCTCTCTCAATATGATTTGGGAAATTGACCTCATCTCAAGATAGATCTGACTGAGCTAAAAGTATATTTGCCAGTCAGTGGTTCAGGACTAGGCACGTGGTCTAATTCCCATCAATGAGAAGCAAGGAGATGTTTCTAGGTAGCTTCTAGGAAAGGTGTGAGAAGCCAGGCTTTCTCTCCCAGTGGGTTTGGATAAGGAATCCTTCAGCCCTGGTGTTCCTGATAGCTTTCCTACAGCCACATAGATACCTGGTTGCAGGATGAGGCCAACACTGTGGACTGCAGAGCAGAGAGAAAAAGAACCTGGTTCCTTAATGAGATTGTTGAATTTGTGTATCAGCCATCTTGTAAGTTTATATTAATACTACCTCTGCTCTGTCTCTTATGTGAGCATTTCTGCAGTCTTTATCACCATTTGGGTAAGAAACTTGTTGTTGACAGCTGAAAGCATCATGACTAATACAGCTGAAGTTACACACTTAGGGTTACCATTCAATGGATGACTGCTAAATCCAGGGATGTTAAAGAGATTACTTGGGAGACGTAAGAATGGAGGTTGAGAATGGAGTTCTGGGCACCTTACGCTTTTGATTGCATCTAATTCTGAATACTAGCCTATGACACAGACTTTTTAAATTTTTAAGTAAAACTCAATTTCCCCAACTCTCTCCTTCAACAAATGGCCTGTGACTCTAAATAATCTACAAGTCACTTGGCCTTTCTTTCAAAAAAGATCTCTTTCAGTTGAGGTCATTGTGTTTTGATGATCTCAACTGAGATTGGGGGTACGTATTCAGTCTACCTACATACATGGGTAGATTCAGGTTTTGTGAGCATATTTGTATATGCCTGAAACCTATGCAATTTTGAAGGGCCCTCTTAAAAACTGGGTACAGAGCCCTGGAAGGGAGTAGTGCAAACAAGAGGCCCTAGAGGTTCAGAGCACATCTTCTTCTGCTTATCTTCAGAGTTATTGGGTGGAATGAGTGAGATAAAGCATGTAATGTGCTTAGCACATAGTAACTGCTCAACAAAGGTTATCTGGCATGATTATGAATAAATTAATACATAATTCATATCTAGATTATAGAAATACAACATATGTGCTTATTGAATTTTTTCTTTTGCTTGTTTTAGCTCTACCTCTCACTTCTGAGCAGAATGTTCTTCTTACCCCACTCTCTGTCTATCTGCCAGGGCTGACTTAGCCATTAGCACAGTGGGCCCAATGCCTTGGTCCCACAAAACTTTTAGGAGCACACGAAAATGTTTTTTATTTCTTTTAAAATCAGAAGGAAAAAATGAACTTTCAAGTTGAAGAAAATATTTTAATATGTAATAAAAGTGTATGTGTCTTCATTCCAATGT
This sequence comes from Indri indri, assembly GCA_004363605.1. NCBI lineage: Eukaryota > Metazoa > Chordata > Mammalia > Primates > Indriidae > Indri > Indri indri. The sequence goes on from RJWJ010000474.1 coordinate 91,845, forward strand.
GGTAGTAAAATCTAATTTTTAATATTTTTCTCTGGAAGAAGAGTCCCACAAAAGCAAAAGTTTCTAGGGCCCACAAAAATCAGAATGCAGCCCTTGTAGCTGCTTCTCCTCTTTGAGTTGCTTTTTTTCTCTTTTCATTATTTTCCCCATCGTCATCTCTTCCTTGCCTTCACACCACCCTTTATTATCGTAATTCCCATTATTCTTCTACCTCTAGCATTTTCTTGCTTATTTTCATATGACTCTTTTGTGTAAAGTGAAAAAATAAAATAAAAACGGTCATTTTCCCTGCATTGCCCGCCCCGCCCCACCCCACCCCCGGCTGTCTCAGCTCTTTAATTTCTCAGGTTATCGGCTTTCAGAGTGAAGACACACAATCCCTTTTAGAGTGGAAGACTCAGAATAGAGTTTGAGACACACCTTTGAAACTGCAGCCTCTTGAGAGCCTAATTCCCAGCGAAGAGTGTTGCCGCTCTGCATTTTTCACACTTGAACACAGTTAAGAAGATGAACATTAATTAGGATTATAGCACCATGGAGGCTTACTGTGCTTTAAGAACTCACAAGAAAGACAATGCCGCTTCTTTTTTAGGATGCAATTCTGAGTGTCATGTATGTATTAATTCTTGGTCTCAAGCCAAGTTACTTTGGGGGTGAGACACAATCTATTATTTTTAGGCCATTTTGGGTAGGGGCGTAGGCTAGTTATTAGTAAGAAAGCAGGTTTGGCCAATTTTAGATGATCAAGTTTCCTATTATAAATCGTCCTTAAAAAACTATTTTTGAAATTTTATCATTTATAGTTCATGCTTCTAGAGAACTTAATGTTGGAAGCATTCCTTATTTCAAGGGGATTTCACGCCTGGGTAATTTTTGAGTTTTATTGTTTTCCACCTTACTTGCCTAACTTAGGATCCCTACTGCTTCTTAAATTTCACAAATAAATGAGTTAAAGAAAAAAGCATATGCACCAAAAACAAACCGATACTGAACTCCCTTCAACAACCCTACTGTCCCCAGGGAGATATATGTAAAGTAAGAAATAAAGTGGCACATTTCCTGTTTCATGAATGCCTTAAATTCTAATTATTTTTTAAAGACAGATTTAAAACAAAGACTTTTATGAATAATGTAAGATCATTAAGACTGTAATCTCTAAACTCTAGCATATAATATAAATCTCTAATTCACCATAAAAATTCACACTGATTACCCAGAATGAATTCCAGATGTTTACTCTCTGCATATAATTAAATTTTGGTAAAAATTATAACTTGCTCAGCTGCTATAAAAAAGAAAAAACAAAACACAATTCTCAACAGACAAATGAAAGGAGTTTTCACTGAGACTTTTCTCCCCGTAGGAGTTCCCTTCTCATGACAGAAATCTTCAAAAATCTCTGGCTTACGTAAACCCACTCTTAATTTTAACCAGAGAAGAGAAAGTTGAACTAAGAAATGTGATGGACTGATCACTTCAAGTCCATCATATGGGAAGAAATTGTCACAGAATTTACATAACAGAATAGAAAATTGGTATAAGTACATTATTGGGTCTGTAGTCACAGACAGGGAATAGGAAAAAGATTATAATGGGCAGTAAAATTAAATCTTCAGGGAGAATCAAAATATTGTGGTAAACCATGGTACAGGCATTGTCTTTTTATGTGTTAGGAATTGAAATTATAAGTTTGTGAAAATATGCAATGTATGGACTTGGAACATGGCAGTGTAACATACAGCAGCTAAAGGAGGGACAGATGCCACACTATGAAGGAGGAATAGCAAGTCAGGCACACAGGAAAAAGTTCAAAGGTCCATGTTATGCAGACATCATTAAAATATATCAATGAAAGACGGAGATGGTAAAATAATCAAATGCAGGGTAATAACGCAGAGGGGAAACACTGGGAGAGAAGAGGAGGGAGGTAAAATAATTTGACAGGAGAAAACAGAAGAAGAGGCAGAAAGAGAGCAAGTGCTGCTGCAATAGTTCTGTAATGACCTGTTTCTCATGAAAAATGCATTATCCTAGAAGGGAATGATTTTTCTCCTCCCTCGCACTACTTTGATTTGTGTGTCTACAACACACTAAGCCCACTGGGATGCAGCTTAGAATTCAGTCTCCAGAATGATCAACCAGAGCCTGCAATTCCAATAGACAGCAAATGCAGTGTAAATAATTAAATATCAATGCAAGTCGACTAACATTTATTGAGCGTGCACTCTCACAATGATGCATGCATCAGCATTCTGACAGAAGGTTAGCATCTTGACAGAAAAGCAAAAACCCAAATGGACCACAGTGGTGATTTGGGGAAGAGAGACTCAAAAAGGGTAAATGTAACGTAGCCCAGTAGTTCTCAACTCTCAACCTTTTTTGGGATAATAGACTGCTTTGCAAATCCGATGAAAGCCTCAGACCTTTATCTAAGAAAACACACATTTGTGTGTACAAATAAAATTTTGCATATGTCAACAAGTTTATAGATCTCCTGAAGTCCAATTGTGGGCCCCCTAGTTTAAGACCGTAGAGTAAGTGCTGAATTTAATAAACACATGATTTTTAGTAGAACACTGTTTAAATTACAAATTCACTTCAGTTACAACCTTAGAAATCACTGAAATTACAGAATTTAACTAAAGAGTGGGCGGTAGATGTCATCATTTTGTGAAACCTTCAATAAAGCAACTACTTCCTCAGCCTTCCAGCAGAGTTTGACTTTGTTTGTTTGTGTATTTATTTATATCTTGCCATGATCTAGAAAAAAATTTGACTTATAAAAATACATATAATGCAAAAATAAATAAATATTTTAGGAGTCAGACATGGGTAAAGGAAAGGAAAGGAAAACACGGGTAAAAAAAAAATCCAGAGACAAAAATTAGCAGACTTTATAGTGTCATGGTAGACAGAAGTTACAATTTTGTAACTTCCTGGTGGCCAAAGTTAAGACAGAGGTGGGCTTAATTACGAGACTTAAAACAATCCATAAAATGAAAACCAATCTAGCTGTTGGGTTACTGGTTAGGATACATTAGGCTGCAAGTTGCAGAAAACCCAACTAAGACTGGTTTACATGAATTGGTGTTTTCTCACATAACAAGCCCAGAGGTAGGCAGTTGTTCAGTCATGTTATCAGTGACACAGGCTTTTTCCATCTGTCCTCTTCACTATCCTTAAGGTGTTGGTTTTCACCGTATTTGTAGCTTCATTTGTCTCAAGTGAGCTGCTAACTCCTGGCATCACATCCATGACCAAGGCAGGGAGAAGAGGTAAGCGCAGACCAGAGAGCTCTTCATCATCTGTAGTTTTCATCAGGAAGCAGTTGCCATCCCAGGAGCTCCCTCAAAGAATTCCTTTTACGTTTCATGGCCAGAATGGGATCATATGAACCCCCGGGCTACAAGAGAGACTGGGAAACTGAGTATCTGCCTTTTTGGCCTTTTTAGAGAAAGGGAGGCAGGGAATGGCTTTGGGTTCGTGCCTTCCACACAGGATATGAACAGTTTTTCCTGATGTTGAGCAACCTTATTCCTGGGAATCCTCAAAATGAGGCTACTGTGTGATACATCAGACAATGCCCTAAACATCAACCCCTGCAATAAAAATAGCAGTAAGTTCCAACATGTGCCATGTTTTCTCCACAGGCTGACGGCTTTGGCAAAGGCACAAATTTAGAGAAGGCAGGTCTACAGGGAATCAAATGCATTTAAGTGTACAGCTCCATTATGATCAGGTTTAATCCGAGACTAACATTTCGCCTATCTAGAGTCATGTACAAACAGCAATGCCCTTGAACTGCCTTTCTGTAAATATTATTTCTCACAACTGGACTTTGAATAGGAATGGGAGCACAGGATGTTAAAGGCTGCAATCTCCAGCACAAGTGTTCTTGAAACTCAAAAGCCTGTGTTGCTGATACCGACAGATACATATACTTTGACAACCAACCAGTTAAAAGTAGGGTTAAGTGCTCCTTATGAAAATTCAGAAGCATAGCCAAGACATATGCCTGATAGATAAATGTTACCTGACTGGTGGAGATGAGCCCCAAGAAGAGGTAATTATTCTTTCCACTATATTCCGCTAGAGTTTGCCCCTATCTCAATGATAGCATGTATAGCCCGTATTTACGTAGTTGCATTGCTGGCTATCAGCCTACTCATTCTGTAGCTCCAAACCATGTTATCTTTTATTTAACAGACTTAGATATTATTTTAGAAATACTTAGAAAGAAATATTCTTTTGTTGAACAGTGGATAGTAGTTGCTTATGTGATATCTGGAGGGACAACTTCATACAAAGAAATCAGTGACAACATTTTTCATGCTATTTTCAGTAGTAATTACTTGAAATCAAGATAATATGCATTATTTGAACTCCTACTGCTTGAGACCAGACTACTGGGTGCAATGGACTAGACAATGTAGGATAAAGACTCAAGGGAAGAAAGATACATGCTTTCTCCCTTGAAGAATCTATGAACTAGCTGGAGGGAGGGGCCCATAAAATGTATCTGAGAAAGAAAATCAGAACATTTATAAATGCTGTTGTTTTAATAAAGGGTAAATTCTATGTTTGGAAGAAAAAGGTACAATTTAATTATAATGCTTTTGTTTCTATGTTTAAGGTCTTTTGCTTGATAAAAAGGATTAAGATCTCTGACTTGTTTTATAATCAGAGGTGTTAATAAATGAAAAGAGTTGGTGAATGGAGTTTCCTTATTCACAATTTTAAAATATACCTGTGAATATAGTCATCATTTATAATCAAGCTACATCTTTTGCATTAATTGTTGGCTTATGTTAGAAACACAGGAGCACAATTTGCTAATTGCTTTTTATTACCATACACATAAGGAGGAATTTCCATTTTATTTGTGGTTTAGTAACAAATGGAAAATAACATGTTACAAATTACACACTTCCAAGAATAACAGGAAATGAAAGATGAACAAAGCATATGTAGATAACAAAGGAAGCTTATTTATTCTCACAGAAAGTTAAACAATTAAGAGGTGGGGATGTCAGTTACCCGGGAAGAGTGAAATTCTGGGCAAAGAACTTCAGATATTCTTCAGAGAGTGATGGTGCTTTTCATATTCCTGCTATTATATTATAAATTCTTTGACAGTAAAAACTATCTTCCAGTTTTACATTTATTCATTTAATAAACACTGTAGCACTACAGGGGATCAAAAATAAATAAGAAATAATTCATGCTCTTCTATGGACCATGTCTACTATGGAAGAAATGACGTTTATACAAAAAAACCAAAAACTGTAATAGAAGAGAGATGGTTCTAAATCTCATGGCAGGAGAATAGAACAAGTTCCCAGGATTCTGATAAGAAAAGATCGTCTCCGGCTGTGCAGCATCAGGAACGTCTTCATAGAGGAGGTGACATTAGAGCTGGACACTAAGGGATCAGCAGTACTTTGCCATAGGGAGATGGAAAGAAGAACATTCTAGGCAGCAGAAACATTATAATTAAAGTGCTGATGGCAGAAAGAGAGACATATGTATACAGAATAGAAAATCATCCAGTTTTCTCGGCCCATAAGAGCCCATTAAGTGGAGAAATGAGAGATAAGTTTGAAAATATGCATTGAGGTCAGATTCTGGAGAGTCAGTTAGGTTTAAATTAAGGCTCTTGGACTTTATTTGATAGATAATGAGGAGCTATTGATGGTCTTGTGAGTACCTGATAGATATCCAACATATGTTTTTTGAGTGGATAAGGTGTCAGGTGATCCGAACCATGCGATCATTCTATGCTCTGAAAGTGCCTAACACAGTGTTAGCACACAATAAATGTATAGCAATAGTTTTTAATTGGCTATAGAAAAATACATGAGCAGGGAAGGCATAAAAATGGCATTGAGAATGTCTGACAGCTTAGAGGGAACAAGCGAGATGAGGCAGATCTCTCTTTTGGCACTCGGTGTTCATATTCACCCTCCTCTGCACACTCCCACACCACAGGGGCTGCAAGGCTAGCAACTGCATTTCTCGGGTGCCCTTGCTGCCAGGGTTTCGGAGAGGTCCAGGAAGTCAGATCCCTCTCATGAGCTTTGGCAGGTGAAATGCAGGAGGAGGCCATTTTTATTTCTGTGGCAGCGGCGGGCTCTGGCAGAAATGTGTTTTTGTAGTGGGCAGACTTCACATTCCACTCTCTAGTGACCAGCTTTGTGATGGTGAAGCAACTGTGAAACTGGCAGCAGTTTCTTGACCTCTGGATGTTGACAATGATTTCCTGACCTCTGGTTCACAGCTTCAGGGTTATAACCTCAAAACCTAGCAGCGGCATGATCTTTAAGTCTAAGAGGGCCTCTTCACTTACATTTCTATAGCTCTTTCAGTGATTTTGTAGCACCCTGTTCCTTGTATTAAATTCCTTTCTACTTGAGATACCTAAAACAATTTCTTTTTATTTCCTGCACTAAATCTCGACAGGAACAAAAGACAAGGAAACTTGCAATGGCAGAGGGCAAGAGTCATTCAAAGACAAGTCAATACAGGATTGAAGAAAAATAATTCAAGTTGGAGGCTCTTGTGTACTATAAAGGGCCTCAAAGTGCCTGTCAGTCAGTCTCAGTGCAGGCCCTTGTTCTCCAGCCTCTCTCTCATTTACCTGAGAAAAGAAACTGTTTTTGCCAATTTACGAAAACAAAACAAAACAAAACAAAATAAAAATTCATTGTATTAATAGAAAATGTAGGAAATAGAAAATTATAAAGAAGGAAATAAAAAACATCTGTGATTCTACCAGTCAGAGATAACTCCTTGAATCAGTAAGAATCAGGTCACTCTGGAAGTGATAGAAAAATCCAACATAGATGTGGCTTAAATTAACTAGACATTTCATTTTTTGTCTTTCACATAAAAAAGCATTGAGGAGCAAGCAATCCAGGGGTGGTGTGTTGGCTCCATGACTCTCAGGAACCTCCTCTCTCATGGTTCTGTTCTTCTTGACACATGCTTATGCTTCATTGTCCAAGATGACTGCTCTGGGTCCCTCTACCACATCTACATTCCAGCCAGCAGGAAGGGAGAAAGAAAGATAAGAGCATGCCCTTCCTCTTTAAGGAAACCACATGTGACATTTTGCCTATGTTCCTTTGTTCCCAGTGGTCACACTTAATTGAAGGAAAAGTTGAGAAATGCAATCGCTATTCTGGGCAGCTGTGTACTCGGGAAAATTGGGGGTTCCCTCAAGAGGGAGAAGGTGAGAATGGGCATCGGAGGACAGTCAGCACTCTCAATCACGTGACTGTAACCATCCAGTCCTCCCTCATACAGAAGCTTGCAGTTTTCCTTCTCTCAGCTTCTCAGGTTCCCATTCCAGAGAGAAAAGAGAGTTCTAGAGAATCTTGCTTTAGTAATTCAATACTGCAGCCAGGAAGAGACCCCATGCCACTTCTACTCATTAGCTAGAACTATCCACCCGAAGAGATCAGGAAGTACAATTTGCCTTGTGTTTGAAAGGAGGGAAAACTGGAAATATTTAGAGAATGGCACTAATGACGTCCACAGAACCTAAAAGTCTAGCCAATTGTGATGATTAACATTCACAAGCCAGTATTTGACCCAGACTAACTTGAGACAATTGAAGTCAGCATTTCTAAACCTTTTTGTATCTCAATTAAAAGAAATCATTTTCAACATGTTGCTCCTAATTACTGTGTATCTCTCTCAAATTGTCCCTACTTCAAATTAAAATCAGTAAACTGTTTTGAGAACCCTGGTGCAAAGTTCCAGGCTTGTCACAACTTCCTTGCTCACATCTTCACCTTGGCACTTGGGCTCTCCTTGAGTGCCCTCCCACCTCCATCACCAGCCCCAACCTCACTCCGCCTCCCCCATCACCCTGGGAGCTGCTTGCATGCATCACTGTTTTGGTGATGGCAGCAACACACAAGGGCACCTCATTGTTGGAAAGGAACTGCCTTCTGCCTGCCAAGGACAAATGCAGACACACAAAGCAATATCAAGCAAGACTTCACATCAAAGGGAACCCTGCCTGGGCTTGCCAAGAGCAGGCTGCCTCTGCGTCTCTCCCTTCAGCCTTGTTAGTATTCTTAAGGCCCAAGAGGCCCGTGGTGTCCCTGTCAGGTAGCCTCATTCAACCAGCACTCCTGTTTGCTCTGATATCTGAAGCTCAGGGCTCTCCCTGACTCTGGGCTCGACCACTTGAACAGGGCACAATGCCAAGTGTTTAAAAATGTTGGGTGATTAGGAAGGAAAAGCTTGAGAAATGTTTACTCTGTGAACTCTGTATGAGCAGGAGAACAGAACACTTTACTTGTTCAGTACAACAACACATAGAAAGTTAAGAAATCCCTGCCTAACACCTTAGGGGAAAAAAGCACAAGAAGGAAAGTTACCCGTTGAGGAAAGAAGACGCTGTATGAGTAGAGGTGAGGGAACTTCAGAACCACGGCTGAGGTGGAGACTGGCTGCCCTAGACATCCAGACCTGATGGGGGAGCGAGTGTGCAAACCGAAGATTCAGAGAAGCTGTTTAGATTCTCTTTAGATTTAGAGTCTATTTTAGAATCAACATAAGAGTTCAGGTTTTGCTGCTTTAAGGAAAAGAACAAGTTTTGGTTTCACAAAGAGGATGAGGGAAAAATGGAAAAGGGGGACTGGTAGGGATGAAGAAGGAGACAGAAACTTTATTTTAGAAAACAGATAAGGCTTGCTGTTTGCTGTTCTAGATATTACAACTCTTCCGGAAAGATATATTCACCATCAAAATACAACAGAAGTTAGAAAGTTTTTTTTGAGACAGAGTCTCACTCTTTTGCTAGGGCTAGAGTGAGTGCCGTGGCGTCAGCCTAGCTCACAGCAACCTCAAACTCCTGGGCTCAAGCGATCCTGCTGCCTCAGCCTCCCGAGTAGCTGGGACTACAGGCATGAGCCACCACGGCCGGCTGAGAAGTTAAAAAGTTTTAAAGTCAAATATTGTGAGAGCTGGAAGGGAAGGTAGTCTTTTCCCTTTTTTTTGAGTGATGAAAACCTAAGGCTCCAAAATGTCCAGGGGCTTTTTCATGGTCACACAGCTGGTTAGTGGCAAAGCTGTAGCCAGAACCCTGAGCTGCTGACTCTCAGGCACTGGCTGTTAAATCACAATGTAGGGTGGGTGTAATGGTCCCAGGTACAGAACATGATCAGACAGCACAGGTCTGCAACTTCATTAGGTATGGTGTTTTTAATATGGTGACGTCAACACTTTGACTAAGATCTTCCACTATAGCCAACCCTACTACACTGTTCCAACTGCTTCCCAGAATGGTAGTAATTAGAGCAAAAAAAAAAAACCGATTGGGCCCAGAGAAAATGTCGCATTTCTAGTAGTGGGAGGAAGTAAAGATAATGCATTTGCATAACTTGCTACTTTCAGAGCATTTCATGTGACCACAGGTTCTTAACCTAAGATCCATGGACAGAACTCAGCATTCCATATGAGAAAAAATTACATCTTTTACTAAAGTCTCACTGAAATGTGCATTTCTTTCATTATGAATGTAGGCAAGAAACCACAACAATGTTTGCAGTACTTGGACTTTGTCACCAATAGAAATAAATATTTTCATATTACATTAGTTGTTGCAGATGTCTTGAAATATCTTTACCTTCATTACCACTTTGCAATGATGGTAGTTTTTATGTCTGCAGTAGATTTTGTTATATAGTGTTTAATAAGCACATATATTACTATACCGCAGATTTTTATCAATGTTTTGATAACATATTTCAATATAATTAGATTCCTTTATAATTCTATGTACATATTTTATTTTATGCAGTTAAAGGCATTATTCTGAGAAGGGATCTGTAGACTTCGCCTGACTGTCAGAAGGGTCCTTGGCACAAAGGAGGGGTGAATGGGGAACAAGTGTCAGGTTGCCGATGCATACCCATGTCACTGGGTCCCACGTCCCTGTACCATCACCCTGTGGGCTCAGAATGACAGAAATGCTCACTTGTCATTCTGGGTTGGAGAGCTGCCAGTACCTCTTGCCACAGACTGTGTTTGTAATTCTAGGGCGCACCAGCCTTTGAAAGCTGGCATGACTATATTATAAAACGTGACAGAAAAGAATCCATTGTTTGGCATTATTATTAAAATTAAGGCTGATAGAGAGTTTGTGATATTTATATTACCAGAACTGTGTTCACACATCCCACAGAAGTTGACTATTCTCAGGGAGCTGGTGCTTCAAAGTCTACTCAAAAGGAAATCAGTTTTTTCAAAGAAGACAAAAGCTAATTTGGCATGGTAAATAAATGTTCACACTTACTATTAGGTGAAGAAAATGAACATTTAAAATATTAAGGCACCATTTTCCACCTCTGAAATAGGCCAAGAATTTTAAAGATGATAATTCTTGGAATTGATAGGGTATAACAAAATAGGTATTTTCATAAGCTGGTCACAAGACCAAAACTTGGCATAACTTTTCGAGACTGCAATTTGGGCTCTAAGTTTTAAATGCTTTTCGCCTAGTAGTTTCACTTCTAGGAATTTATTACAGAATTACAAAGATATTCTTTCAAGGATATTCTTCAAAATATTATTCATAATAGTAAAAAATTACAAACAACATGAATGCCAACAATACAAGATTGGTTAAATAAATTATGCTACATCTGTAGAATGAACTATTATGAAGCTAATTTAAAAAAAGCCATTCTGAAAACATGTAATGATATGGGGATATTTATAAATATAATGTTAGACTTAAAATACAGGACATGAAACTGCATGTGTAAAATAATCCTGGTTTTTAGTTTAAAAAATATTCATTATATTTCTTTGCACTCTTACTTATATACATATGCACATAGAATATGTTATATGTAAAAAAACTGGAAAAATATATCAAAGTGTTAGTATTGACAGTCTTTAGGTAGTGATATTTTAATTATTTTTATTTACTTTGTATGGTTTTGTATCTTCTGACATTAGATAAAGCAGTATGACTTTTTTAAAAAGAGGAGCTAGTGCCACACGAGCTAATGTCTGTTTGTGGTGCCTTCTTGTTGCTCCAGACAAAAGTTTGTTTTGCTGGTTGCTACTGAGTGTTATTTTTCTCCTAACCTTTGCTCTGTTTCCTCACCATTGGCTTCCAGATGTCTGATTTAACCACATTCAGGGCATTTGACTCATGTGCATTTTCTCCTCCAGGTTGAACAGAAAATTCAGAAACTGCATTAAGGCTGCCAATCTGATAGAGTGACCATCAACATGAGTGTCAACCAGAAACCTCTTGACATAATGAAAAATAGCTCAATGGGGAATTTGAAGCTTTTGTAAACAAAACTGGGGATTGGGTTTGAAATAGGGTGAGAATTTGAGGAGGCATCTGTCCCTCTTTTCCTCTTCATCTACAAAGGCTTCTGCCTAGTTGTACTTTTCTGCATGTTGTGGGCAAGAAGGGAGTTGAAAAATAATTCTACAGCAACTTAATCTTTTGCTGATATTTGGTTGAAAGTGATAGACTTTCAACTTTTCAGTAATTATTTAACATGTGTGTATAAATTGGCTGGAAAAAAATCTGTTTGGGTAGATGAAGACATTTTCTATGGATCTTACCTTGAAAGTGAGAAACACGAAGGTAATTTTCTATTTGTGAATGTTTGCTTTCAGGTTCTATTATTTGCAGTGCCATTTAGAGTTTTGAAAACACAGTCTGTATTCCATTCCTCCTTTCTTTCTCAAACTTGGATCAATTTTCTCCTGGGTGAAGTTTAAAATAATAAAAACTGGGAAACCATTTACTCAATGCCTCCTGTTGCATAGCAATCTAAACAAACAGGCCCCTTTCCTCTGTTAAGAACTTCCAATAAAACAAATCACGAAGGTTGTGTTTTAAAAAGATGATTTCTGAGTCTCATTTTTTTTAAAAGCTTGCTTAAAAAATATAGAGGCAAAAGATTGTAGGCAAAAAACTCAATTGACTTTTTAGTGAGTCATTTCTCATGCTACCACAGGGATTAGAAAACTTTTTCATTTGTGGTGAGGCCAGGAGGCTGAGCTGGACACATAAATACCAAGCCAACCAAGCAGGAAAAACAGTAAGAAATAATAGTAACCATGAAGTGTTCAGTATTTTCTGCATACCAGACGTTGTGTCTTGTAAGTTATCTAATCTCATAACAAACCTCCTATATTGGATATCTTCCATTTACACCCCCGGGATTTCTCTCTCCTTCTCCCTCCTGTTCTCTGCCCAAGGAAGATGGCTTGTACTGCAGCAAAGGGCTCCCTTGCCCAAGGGCCCTGGCAGAAGAGAGGAGGGAGGAGGGTATTTATTTTCCTGGCTCCTTCCCTGCTGGGCAGGTTGGCTATGTCCCTCCACCCAGTTACAGCTCTGTTAGGCAGCCTTCCCCAGACAGCGGCCCTCCCTGGGTTCCCAGAATGGCTCCTTCCCTCTCGCCCCTTCAGGCCTGTAGTGGGAAGAGCTCCCTGCTGTTGCTAGCGCCTATCAAAGTGAACTCTTTCAGCAATGTCTTCCCATGTGATTTATTGGGAAATCAATCGGAGATCGCCTTGCTATACATCCTGTAGTGTCTTGGAAACATTATTTAAATTTTAAATTACTTGTCATTTCAAAATCATGGATTTTGGCACCAAGTATTAATAGTTTTGGCCTTGACTGTAAGCCCTGTCAACATTGAAAACTTGGACAAATTAGACAGAGCCTCCCTTTACTCAGAAATGAAAGGGCAATGGTAATACCAACCTACATGATACTGTAAGAATTCGGTTAACATATATAAAACACTTATTACAAAGTATGGCAGATAAATATCATTTTACTCCTCTTTTTTCTCTCTTTCCTCCAACTAGGGGTCAAAACTAGCTAATGTTTACTGAGTGCTTATTATATGCCATGTACTATCCTAAGCATTTTACACATACAAATTTATTTACAGCAATCCTATATATCATTATTCTCTCAGTTTTACAGATAGAGAAACTGAGGTACAAAGAGGTTAAAAGACTTGCTCAGGGTTTGCCAGGACTTGAGATGGAAGTGCTAATTCACAACTGGATGGTAGACTTTTTAAAACAAAGACCAATTGTATACCAAATTTCTTTCTGTTTTTCACAGGGCCTAGCATGATGTCTTCTATATAGTAAATGTTCAATAAATGCTGATTTCATTCCAAGAGCAGAGGTAATTAAACTAGTGTTGCACTAGGCAGGGGGCCAGAAAATCCACAAGGTCAAAGCAGCAGCTGCTTTCATGAAGCGGCAGTAACCAAGAGCTCCATCTGAGGCCCTGGTCACTGAGGAATGGGCGGCTGCCAGAGGCAGAGAGCAGGGAGCAGACAGCTTGGGGCTTGGGGGGGGGGGCGGGGTATAAGGCAGGAAAGAGGAGAATTTGAGCTGGGAGGCCCACAATGGTGGAAAACTCCCCAGATGAAGCCTCAACTCCTCTCTTAGCAATTCTGTTGGCCCCGAAGAGACAAAAAAATCTAACTCCATCCTGTGGTTATCCCACTGAAGCATCTTTAAAAACACTTAGCCCCAAACGGATGGGCCCTTTCCTGCTCCTTTTCTTCCCAGAGCCAGCAACCTCAGAGCTTTCTGGGATGTCTGCTAAAAACACCCAGATCCCAGGACTCTTTCTCCACCAACACAAATGTCGTCCACGCCAAGCATGGGACATATGGCCGAGCATCTGGGAGGGGGCAGATCAGCCAGGAGTGCTGGCAAGCGGCACATGCTTTCATTATGATGGATGTGTCACAGTAAATCATTTTGTAAAGGCTCCCTCCCCTCCTTGCTGCATAGCGGAGCATAAAGGAAGACGAATTACCCACAGCACCATAACACTGTTTGAATATGCCAAAGCTTGTGCCTGAGACACTTACTGACATTTCCTTAAATATCTTTTTAATATCTTGGCCAGGTCAGGCATACCAATGGCATTACAGAGCTTGCAAATCAATGCCCCAGCTGTTTTGGTTTTTTAATAAAACTGAATGTGATCTATTTTAAATGATTGCCTTCCGCCCCCCTGATTTTTTACAGGGCTTTCAGAGAGCAGGACTGTGGGCAGCCCTGAAGTCAGGACTTGGCGCTGAAAGAGTAATTGTTCCTTTTTGGGGGTGGGGGCAGAAATCGAACATTTGCTGGATTACTGCGGTCATCTTTTCCTAGTCCCTTTCCCTCATAAATCTGGTGATCTACATGATACACTAGGCCGATCTGTGGTTTGCCACTGTTTTTAAAAAAATGAGTTTATGGAAATGTTGTTGAAGAATATAAAGGTTTCGACTTTTAAAATCAAATTGGTTTCTCCGTTTGGGATCAGTCCAAGTGATTTATTCATAATTTCATTAGAGATCATTTTCTAAGGAAATTCTTTGTATCTGATTATCACCATAATGGAAGTTGAAAGAGTCTCTACCAAGAATTCAACCATATGCACGTGACTTTTGCCCCCTGAAAAAATGGAATACGTAAAACTGTCATCAACAGTAACCATCTTGGTCTCTGGACATCCACAGCCCCCAATTACAACAGGAACTCCTCATGCGAATAGGGAGGTGGTCCTGTCAAATTTGGGTTCCCAGGAGGAGGAAAAGCCCAATCTAAGTGCCTATAAATTAGAGTTTTATAATGATTTTAGTTGACTGCTACTTATGTGGGTCATAAATGTGACAACACAATAAACAGCCAAGTTCCTTTGAGGATGTGTTTGAGGACTCTTTCGTTGGCTTTGAGAAATTATAGTTCTTCCATCAGGAAAATCTCATCTGCTTTTGCAGTTTATTGATTTTATTTTTTGTAGTTAATGCAAAATATCTAACCTTTTTTCCTTCCAGTATTCTGCCTGGGCTACGTTAGTGCAAGCTCATGTTTTCCCTGGGCCAGCAGTACCGCAAAACAAACTAAGACAGAAGTGGAGCTGGACCTCAGCTGGGCCTCTGGAAAGGCCTCCTCCCTGTGCACCCCCCAACCCTGACTTCTCACAAACCAACTTCGAAGCAACTGAAATTTCTTTTTCTCTTTCTTTTTTTTTTTTTTTTTCTCTGACCACAGGCAAAATTCTGTATCCTTGGTTCTGTGAAAGTTATCCATTCCTGAATTTTACCCTTAACCACAGTGGAGGAAAGCAAATAGCTGAGGTCAGGAAATATGGAAAGAATGTTAACAATTTACCACTAAAATATACATTAAGAGTATTTTCAGCAAGTGTAATCTCCACGTTGAACTTCTAAATCTAGAATTCTCCTGTCATGTGACCATGTTCACAGTTATGTGTGCCCCGTTCAGACTCGATTCATCCCTTTCTGAATGAGCTCTCTGTGAAAGGTAGGACTGAGTAAAAATAGACAAATTAAGTCTCCAAGTTTCCCTCCCTAGTCAACATTTGGTTGTGCTGATTACAAATGTTGAAGTGGCTGTCTTTTGCATGAGCCAGTGAATGAATACCATCACAGATTTTAATAAGTATAAAAACAGAAGTGAACATACATGCACATCTAATGCTTTCAATTGAGCAGCTAGTTCTGTTAATAGAAATCCAAAGTCATAAATGTTTAGACACTTTTAAGAATGACAGAAATGTACTGAGGATATCTCACTTCAGGTGCTTTTGTTTTAAGATTGTCACAGAATGTTAGCATTAGAGAGCGACTTAGAGATTCTCTCATTCAACTTCCTCATTTTATATGGGACACAATTATAATAATCACTATTGCCAGTGTATAAATATTATCTTATTTAATTCTTACAACAATCCATTTCGCAGAGAGGAAATAGAGAGGTAAAGTAACTTGCCCAAGGTGAAATGGTAGAGGTACGATTCAAACTCAGGCACTCAGGTTCCTAATTCAGACATCAAATTAGAGGCCCTCCAAGGACTTGGACTTGTGTGTCAGAGCAACCACAATGTTCTTTGCCCTACTCTGGGGTAAGGAGATGGCTGCTAACTGCCTGGTTTTATCCACTCCTTCTGTGAGATGTCTCCCCCTCAGGTTGGTGTGGAGTGGCTGTCATGATCCAAGATGGATCTGCCATTCCCCAAGGGCTTGGGCCAGTGCCTCCCCAGACACACATGCTGGGCTGCATCTGTTGTTAATGGGATTTCCAGATTTCTGCCTCTTCATGAGTCCCCATTTGGCAGCCTTGCATATCAGTGAATATAATGTGTGTGTAGTTGTGTTCCTCAGCTGTTCCAGTTTGGCAAATAAGTGATGATGGCTGTGGTCAGGTTAAATTTGAGGGCAGACTTACTGTGGGTCTAGTTTTCTGAGTTTGTCTTTGCAGGGGCTGAGGCTACCTTGAGAATGTGATATGTAATGTGATAATGATGACCCTGGACACATCCTACACTCATCTTCTTTAGTTACTAAGCACTTCATATATTATTTCTTTGTAAGTGAACATTCCCTTTTTTCCCCTTTTTTCTTAAGTGATATATTATAGTACCTTGAAGATCACTATCTTGTTTGTTTCCTGTAAATATTACCTAACTCAGGGTGGTAAACTTTGGAAACCAACAAATTGTTATTAAATACAAGAAGGAATGGCCTATAATAAAGACCTCTTTTTTAAATTTGACCTGTGTAGTGGACATTTGTTCTTGGCTGTTCTTGGAATCCATTCTATATCCCAATATACTCAGTTTATTATGCTCAATATATTAGAGAATTATCTCCCCACATGGTGTGAGATCTTAGTAGCCTGTAAGTCCAAGTACACTACCCATTTCCTGTTCTGGAAGCTGAAGGGAAAAGTCCCTATCTCATAGGGTTGTTATGCATATTTAATGAGTTAATTCAGAAATAGCACTTAAAACATGTAGTAACTGCTACAAGTATTAGCTCTTCTACTTGTTCTTCTTAATCTTATTCTCGTTTGCCTTCTCATTCTGGTTGTTATTAGTAGTATTATTATCTGCTAGGACAGCTAGGACAAGGACATTTGACCTGGACTTTGCCACTCTGACCCCTCCCCCTGGTATATTGGATGTTGTATGGTTGACACAAGGACAGAAGATTGGTTAGGTTTTTTAAAAATTGTGAAATATAACACACTTAGAGAAGAGTGCACAAAACTACATGACAGGTTTACAAGTAACTGAAGGCAAGTGCCTGTGTAGCACCACTGTCAAGTTCATGAGCCCCTTAAAGCCTCCTGCATGCCTCTCACCAGTCAAAACTCTCTCCTTCTCTCAGGGACAGCTTCCTGAGTTTGTGACATGTGCAGTTAGTTGTACAGGGCTCCCTGCTCAGAAAGGCCCCATGCTTGGTTTAATGTTCTGCAGTGCCTTCTGGAAACTTTATAGTTTTAGTTTTGTTGTTGTTTATTTTATTTCAGAATATTATGGGGGTACAAACATTTTGGTTGCATAAATTGCTCTTGTACAGTTTGAGTCAAAGTTATAAGTGTGCCTGTCACCCAGATAGGGTGCATTGTACCCCTTAGGTGTGAATTTACCCATCCCTTCCTCCCACCCCCACCTGCTTGATTTCCAATGAACGTTATTTCCATATGTGCACATAACTGTCGATTCGTTAGTTCCAATTTAATGGTGAGTATATGTGGTGTTTGTTTTTCCATTCTTGCAATACTTCACTTAGAAGAATGGTTTCCAGTTCTATCCTGGTTAACACAAGAGGTATTTGTTCACTTTTTCATGGCTGAGTATACTCCGTGGTATACATATACCACATTTTATTAACCCACTCATGTATTGATGGGCATCTGGGTTGTTTCCACATCTTTGCAATTGTGAATTGTGCTGGTTTAAACATTCAAATGCAGGTGTTTTTTTTTTTTTTAGAATGTCTTTTTTTCCTTTGGGTAAATACTCAGCAGTGAGATTCCTGGATCAAATGGTAGGTCTACTTTCAGTCTATTAGGGTATCTCCAAACTACTTTCCACAGAGGTTGTACTAGTTTGCAGTCCCACTAACAGTGTATGAGTGTTTGTATCTCTCCACATCCATGCCAGCATTTGTTATTTTGGGACTTTTTGATAAAAGCTATTCTTACTGGAGTTAAGTGATATCTTATTAGGTTCTTTACAATTTTTGAACAAGTGTCCCTGCATTTTAATTTTGCTTTGAATCACACAAATTTTGTAGCCAGTCCTGACTTCACTGTTAAAGTGACCATTATCCTGACTTTCGCGATGATGATTTTTTTGCTTTTCTTTATTTTATCACCCATGTATGCATTTGAAGCTCTTTCACCCCAATGGTATGTTCTGACATACTGTTCCTGCTATAAAGCATATCAATCCTATGATTCCCGCTGCATGGATCCCAGATGTTCTGATCCCTGTCTGTTTCAATATTCCCCCAAGACATTCTATTTTGCTTGGGTTACCAGTGTTAATTTCTGTTGCTTGCAACGAAAGAAACATAACTGGTATAGTCTGTTATAAAAGACTCTTGATAGAGAAAAAGACAGCTTATAATAGCTTTTCTTTGTTTTATTCTTTTCTGTACATATCCCAAATCTGATGAATGTTCAGTAGATGGAAGATTTATTTTAAAATCAACTAACATTCAACCTGAAAAACTCTTATTTTTTAGCAGAGAAAATTGAAGCTTGAAGTTGTGAAAGTTACATGTTTAAGAAAATGTTACCTTCAAGACAAGCCATGAAGCCCAACATTCCTGTGAATGACTTATTTTTTTCTTCTCAGAAAAGTTACCGTGGGTCGTTAATGGATCACCACTTTCTTGGAGAACTCCTTCCCATGACATGTGGTTGAGGTGCGACCCCAAATCCCTGACTGCATATGTATCCCCATCCTCCTGATCTCAGTGATTAGTGCAGTGATAGGTAAGTAGCCCAAACAGAACTAATAACAATCCTCCGAAGGAATTTTCTACTTGAGCTTGCAGGGAAGATGATCTCTGGTCTTTGGGGTTGGGGTTCAGGGTGCCAGGGTGTGGAGAAACCTTCCTACAGCAGTAGAGACTGAAAGTCAACAGCATACCCACAAAAGGCAGTAAGTAGAGGCTACAAGGCATTAGAAGATATAAAGTGTCTAGGAAGTTAGCAGTTGATGTTGGTACAAAAATGGGGACAGAGAAATGCTGGTTATCAGACTTCTCTTGAGCCCATGGGTTACTGTGGTTTCTTAAGGGACATCTCAGTGCTCCATGAAGCTTGGCTTTACCACTGTTAAGATGGTTTCCTCTGCTTCTTTGCTTCCCTGTACATCCTAAAACAAACTTCCACACCTGTCTCAGCCTCTATCATCAGAACTGGTGCCTGTAATGAAACATATTTACAAACTCTGTACTTAGTCATTGGACTTGAGACCTTTCTGTAAACTCATGTGCTTAACCAACCATTGTTCTTACTAACAATGGAGCTTCTCTGTGCACAGTCCCTGCAACTCAGGGGTAAGTGAAACAGCTCAAAACCAGCAATATCTAAATAGTAACCCAATGAAGGGAACCTACCAAGAACTACCTGCCATATTGGAATATTGATCTGGTGATTCTTGAATTCTTTTTTCTACGTTGCCACTCTCTTGACTGTATCTCAGGCTACGAAATCTCTTCCCCTGGATTGAGGTTAGCCTCTCTACTTGCAATCTTGTTCCCCTTGACTCCATTCCGACAGAGCAGACAGAACAATCATGATAAAATTATTAATAGTAATAAAGTGACTACTTGTTGCTGTCAGGATGTGGCCCCAAATTCTTAGTACGTATTTAAGGTTGTTTATGATTTGGCTCTTGTTTACCTTTTTGGTTTTACTCTTATGACCTCTCTCTATCTCCACACCATCCCTTATGGTCTCTGCTTCAGACTTGAACTCATTCTTTTGCCTGCTCACCTTTTAAATGAGTTTTCTTCTGCCTCAAATGCCTTCCCTCCCTGCCTCCCTTGCTTTCTCCTACTCTTCTTCAAGGTTTTAGCTTAAGTGTCTCTTCCTCGAAAATTTCCCCTGAATCCTAGAGACCAGGGTTCACAATCATGCACTCTGTAGAGTTCTTGTTTTTAAATTACAATTGCTTTTTAACTTTTCTGTCTTCAACTTGACTGTAAGTTTCTTTAGAGTGGCTGGCACATAGTTGGTACATAAATGAATGTATGAGATTGGAGGAAACAATGAAGTGCTTCTACTCCTGTAGCCGGAGCCCAGGGCTGTGTTGTGGATGAGGAGAGATCAGAGAATTGCACGAATAGCTGGGGCAAAATGTGGGGCCAGCGATCCTAACCGCTAGTCTAACAAGACCACTAGGAACCATGAATTACTTAGGAAACTGCCATCTTACTCAGTTAAGGCAATTCCCCCAAACCCATTCATCTTCTTTTCTTGCATATTTTAACTAGAGGCAAATACCAGCTCTTTCTAACTAGTCAGTACTTACATATAAGACAACTTGCCTATTTCATAATTTCTCAAAACAAAAACACAAAATCTGTCCCACTAGGATGCCTGTTAAGCTGTAGTTAGAAGCTTGGCTTGGGAGTCCATTGATTGAGCTTGTTTGGATTGGCAGAAGAGCAAAGTGCAAATGGTTAAACAGATTCCTTAAATTCTTAACAAGATAAAAGATCAGAAAACCAGAAATATCACCTCCATCCTGGCTAATGTGAAAGAGCCGATAGGTAAATGGCAGTGTATTTTTAATCCATTACAGAATGTTGGTGTGTTTTCATGTTTAACGATTTCCTTTCTTTGGGACACCTTGACATAAGCAAGCAGAAAGCCAGAAGGCAACATTTAGTGCACTGCTGACAAGGGGATTCTGGGTAAGCCACTTTACTTCTTGGGATTCCGGCTTCCTCATCTGCAACATAGGAATAATGATAACAACTGAGTTTTCCCTGCCTGCCAGGAGGCACCACAGGAGAAAAAGTTTTAGACACAACCTTGTAAAAGCCAAAGCCTTCTGTAAGTACAAGGCAGCATTAACACACTCCCACCCTCATAATAACCCACACAAGAAACAAAGCCAGGGAAACTGAGTCAGTAAGCACTGGATTTGGGAGAAGTGTTTTGAGCAGAAGTCATGAGGTCAACTTTTATGATACTAACAAATAGGAAGCACAGAAATCCCATTTTCTTTGATCGAATTAATTTTTTGAGCAAATTCCCTCTCATCAATTGTGTTAGAATGTTTTTTGGCATCTCAGACAGTTTTATACAATGTCATGTTGTATTTTGTGCATCTCGTTCATCAATTTAAATCAGCCAGTTGGCAAAATACTTACAGGACCTGAGGCTCTCCTTTCTTTTCAGCACAGAGCAAGAATATGGAAGGAATGTTCAGGAATGTATTTGTATCTGGGTCTTAAGTAAAGATGGCCATTGGTATCAGGGCTGGACTCAGGATAATCAAGGGCATGCACGTAGCTACATCCCCTTACCGCAGCAGATATCAACAATCAATCACAGCACCTTTTCCCTCAAGCCTGGAGACGGCCTCAGAACCCTTGCCAGCAAAGTGGTAACTGGACTGGATCAGGGTGAAATCCGTTTTCATGCCATGTCTGGGCACTTATCTGAGCCATGGCTCTTCATTATCAAACTATTAAGTGGCTATTAGGTGATACTCTAATGCCTTACTGAGAAAATTAAACCAACAACTTACAGGTTTATGACTTACTTTTTCATTTTCAGAGCACTTATGGGTAGTACTTAATTCAGACAAAGAAAACAGGGTAGCAGAGTTAAGCCAAAATGCCTGGGTTGT
Source organism: Indri indri (assembly GCA_004363605.1). Taxonomy (NCBI): domain Eukaryota; kingdom Metazoa; phylum Chordata; class Mammalia; order Primates; family Indriidae; genus Indri; species Indri indri. Next base: position 113,545 of record RJWJ010000474.1, read on the forward strand.
AATTCCAAAGAAGTTCTTTTCTCTTCTTCCAGCCACATAGGATATTCGATCCTTCTAATGCCTTCAACTGTTGGCTTCAAACAGCTGTGAAGAGGAGGAGGAAACCTGACACTTTAGCTGGATGATGTTTATACAGATGCAGCTTCTTCCTTGGCATATTTGGTTAGGAGGAGCTCAACAAGCTGGAGGCTGAATCTCAGGAATGTTTAAATAAAGCGACATTGACACAGACCTTTAGGAACATTTGCAAACTCCATTCTAACCTCACTTAGAACAGAGGTTCTTAATCTTTATTGGGCATGGATTCCTTTGGCAGTCTGGTGAAGTCTATGCACTCCTCTCAGAATATTGTTTTTAAATAAGATTGTAAAAGAAAATACATTGGGTTATGAAAAGAAAATACACTGGGCTACAAAGGTATTCGGTATATAGAAATACAGTTATTGAAATATTTTTTAAAATCTGTGATAAAGATTTTTGTATGTTCTTATTTATTAAACATTAAACAAAATGTGAATGCAAGTTACATAACTTCCATAATTTTGCAGTAGTGAGGAGGGCAAATATTTTGAGATATCTGGGGTAACTGTAATGTTTTGTGAAATTATCTGTCATTTCTATTGGTGACTAAGTCACAGGTACTGATAATGCTAACTATTGTTTGCTATCACATTTAAAATAGAAAAGTTGCCAACTTTCAGACAGAGGCTAGTGGAAATAACAATGAAATTCTTTCCCTCATCCAACTAGTTCATGAAGCCTCTGAATCATATCCAGGCACCCATTTGTGGATGTGAAGACCTCTGGGCCATCAGGGAACATTCCTACCACTAATCTCCATTTAGAGAACGCCTGATGCAAACAAAAAGGGTCCTGTATGGATTGCTTTGCTTTGGTGTGAGACCACCTTGCTCTTCTCTTCAAAAAGAGCATCTTTACTTTCAGAGACTTTTTTTCCTCAAGGGTAACACACAGTTTAAACACATTCTCTGGACTAGAAACTCTGCACCCCATTGTGGATGTAAGGAAATGGGAGCCCAACCAGGTTAAGTGACCTGATTTGTGACCAAACAGTGGGAAAGGCCATCAAAACCAGCAAGGTCTGATTTCTAGAACTGGATAAAGTTCTGTTACTTATGGTCATTTTCTATCCCTGCAAAGTTGAAGAGTTATTACAGGAAGGTCCAAAGCCCTTGATATGTGTGACTGGAACCAGTGGTCCAAGGAAGGAACCTCACATCTAATCTGGCACTCCTTATGGTCTAGTGGGGTTGATTAGATGTGGTACCTAGCTTAGAACTTTTCCGCAGGCTTCTGTAGGACATAAAAGAACTAAATGACCCCGGGGCCTATCTGGTGTTGGCAGGAGCTGCTCTAACAGTATATCATCAAAACATTTGTTAGTGCTAGATGTTCTGCTTTGTGGTTGGTTTTATACTAGATCAAATAAATTCGTGGATATGTGGGAGGTGTGTGGTTGGGGGTGGTAGCTGGGTAAGAGGAGACATTGTAGAGAAAATTGCCATTGGGGTAACGTGCCTCTGACACATTATAATTTAAATTCACATTAGAATTTAGCTTATATTCTCTACAACAGCATTAAAGTTGATTAATGATTTATTTTAATTGCAATTTCATTTCTTTACCTACTCATAGACATCACAAAAGGGCTCCTTAGAATGACTTAATACTAGCAGAAGAACTCCTGAAAATCAATCAAATTGCCTGTCCTTTCCCATCAATATGGAAGCCAGCAAATGAGTCCCATCACTCCTACTATGCTTCTCATTTGGCATTTTTCATGATGACAGTTGCAGAATTGAGCTCCTGAGGCATCTAGGTTTCTCTGGGATTTGGAGAGTGTCCGGAATGCAGGAACATGAAAGGAATGAGCAAAGATGACTTTATAAGTTTCCTTTGAAGAGCTTTTCATTTCTATCCAATTCCTATCCAATTGCTTCCCCCCAGCCCCCACTAAAAACATTACCCAAGTCGTACATGCTCAGGTAAAAATATAAACAATATAGAAGCAATTGAGCAGAAAGTAGTAGTTCCTCTTTCTTTGCCATCCTCCAATTCCACTCCCCTCCCCAGAAGTTAATTATCTTTCTGGAAATTTTCTCTGTGTGTTTATATATGTACATGTATATAAATGCACAAAAATACATAAATGTGAGTAAAATACACATATTTCTTTACATAAATGGGAACATATACACTGTACATATTTTCCTATGACTTACTTTTATATTTAATATTTCTTAGATATCTCTCTGTGTTTGTACATATAGAGCTATCTTTTTTTTCTAAATACCTGCACACTATTCCAAATAATATATATGGATGTACTATATTTGTTGAACCATTTCTCTATGGATGGGCGTTCAGGTTGTGTGCAGGTTGGGTTTTTTGGTTTGGTTGTTTTGTCGCTATTAGGAACAGTACTCCAATATTATTCTACCTCCTTTAAGCTGCTAAAGACCCTCCTTAAATGTGGTTTTTCTCTCTCTCTGCAGGAATAACTGTGAGGGTGGTAATAGCAAATGGGCAGAATGTGACCCTTATTCTTCTCACTGACCACCTTTTTCCCATCTTTCACTTTTCTTCCCATCCACAGTACACAAAAAGAGAGCTTCCTCTGCTGAGAATGTGGTTCCCTGGGCAACTCCTTTCATCCCGCTAGTTGCACTTCACTCTTTTTCTCCCCGAGGCCCCCATCCCAGCACCTGGGAGGTCAAGGGCCCTCCTGCATGCTGCCATGGCCCTCTCTGCATCCATAGTAAAGTTACCTGTCTGTACACCTGCCCCCAAGGGGAGGGAAGGAACTTGCTGTGTATCCTCAGCACCTACACCATGATCGCTGCAAGAGGGGCCCAGAGACAAACCTGGTGGCCTGAACTGAAAGGCCCCCAAGTGAATAGCTCTTCACATAGTGTACACTTGGTCTAGTTACCTTTAAATCTGTGTTGAAGCCAACAACATCAGATGATGAATCACCTGGATAACATCGGAGTATGGGACAAGGTGTACAGACTAAGAATAGTATTTCAGAAAGGTTAAAATAACACAAATCATGCCAGCATTAGCCAATCCCTTTTCTGGCCTTCCCCACACTCGTCACATCAGTGGTGATCACTCTGATCTTGGCAGCGGGCTCCAGCAGACTGAGAAAGAGCAATACCTGTTCTGCAGGCTCTACTTTTTATTTTTATTAACATTTTTACCTGTGCCCCACCTGCTCTGTCTCAGGCAGGCTGCTCTATACAACCGGTTTAGCAACGCCCTTACCCAGTGCAGCTCTGCTGGGGGAGGGCAAAGAGCACAGGAGGGGCTGGAGAGAAGGTCCCCCTGAAGCAGCCATGGGGCGGAACATAGGGTCGAAGCTGCATTTTGAGTCCTGAGAGTGGACTATGAGGTGTCTTGGGGGTCAGCTATTGGTATTAGATAAAAGGGTGTCTTTCAAGAGATGAACATCACCTCATGCAAAGCACAGATCACGGGTGTTGCACCCTGCTACCAGATTGTGCTCCTTAATTCAACTTACGGAGAAATTGTGGACGAAACCGGCAATAGGCCACAATTTCCCATTCTGCCTTATCCAGCTGCATTCTTGATATCTACATGGTGGCCCCAACAGTGAAGAAGGCAGAGGATGAGGAGAGGAGGTAGTAGAAGAAGCGCAATGGGCTGGTTTTTATTCCTACTTTTCATTCTACAGAGAAGCACATTGATACCCAGCAAGGTGAAGGGACCCGGTCCCCCAGCAGCCGGGGCAGCGCAGATGATCATGGTGTTAGATAAATGGCAAGTCCCTTCCCTCCCCTTGGGGGCAGGTGTACAGACAGGTAACTTTCCTATGGATGCAGAGAGGGCCATGGCAGCATGCAGGAGGGCCTTGACCTCCCAGGTGCTGGGATGGGGGCCTCAGGGAGAAAAAGAGTGAAGTGCAACTAGCGGGATGAAAGGAGTTGCCCAGACCTCTGAGGAGGAATCAGCTCTCCCCTGTGCTGGTCTCTGTGCTGTTTCTGTGCCCCACATTTTGTATAGGTACAACAGTTACCTGCCACACTTCTGGTATAATCTATATGTAGGGGAAGGATCTACTGTGGCTCAAATGCCTCTTCTACCTGACTTGCCAATTTCTCATATAAAAAATTGGTCTTATTCTTTGGCTCTTTGGTTCTTTTATAAATGCAATTACCCCGGGAGAGGCAGCACAGCCTTCTGTAAAGTAGATTGAGCAATGTGAGTTGGGGGCTAAGAAAGGCCTGGGAGAAGGCATGCGTGCGTGTGTGTGTGTGTGTGTGTGCATGTGCATGTGTCTGTGTGTATTATTAAGAGTTCCAACTTTCCAGAGGGAATATATTGCAGATGTCAAAGGGGAGGAGATGGCTCTGGGTTTATTTTTTGCCTAGAGACTGGTCTAGCATCAGGGACTTTTCTCTTAAGAGTGTTCATGGTGACTCTGACCACAAGGTGAGATGTGGACTCACCATAGTTCATGACCTGGTCTGGCCATTCCCAAAACCATAAACTCCACTGATCCAGATTCTTAGCAGCCCACAGGAAGATGAGTCTATGTTGATCAGCAGATTAGGTCTTTAAAGTGGAAGATTGCCAGAAAGATGGGTCAGCAGCTCTCCTTGGCAGCAGAAAGTGGGAGGGCTTGCTTTGGAGCAAGGTGTATCCTTGGGCTCTTAAATCTCATGCTTGTTCCCATGCCCTTGCCTTGTTTCCTAACAGTGGATTTTTCAGGTCATTGCCTAGCTCCAAAAACAGGAGTGCCTTCAAACCCTGATGACTGCCCTGATCTGGTGACTCTACCTTTAATAGCTATCTTGGTTTTCTTCTAAACCTTGTCAAGTCTCCACATTTCTACTTAGTTGGAGAAGCTCAGAATGGAAAGCAAGGTATATATAGTAGTCCACCATTATCCACAGGGGCTACATTTGAAGACTCCCCAGTGGATGCCTGAAACCTCGGATGGTACAGAACCCCATGTATACAATGTTTTTCTCCATGCATACCCATGATAAAGTTTAATTTATGTGTTAGGCACAGTAAGAGATTAACAATAACTAATAATGAAATGAAACAATTATAACAATATACTATAGTAAAAGTTACATGCACATGATCTCTCTCTTTCTGTCTCTCAAAATATCTTACACCATACTGCAAGTAACTGAAACCACGGAAAACGAAATTGTGGATGGGGGTACACAGTGCCACAACAGCTACATATGCTAGGAGCATTGTTTAAAGCAGTCTGGACCCTCTTCCTCTTTGCATTCCTTTGTGAGGCTGAATAAAAGAAAGTAAGGTGTCCAAAGCTCTCTGAGCTCCTTGGGGACAGGGGTTATGAATGCCTAGATTCTGCGGTTTATACAGAGCATTTAATAGTACCACTAACAGCTAGACTTTCCCTTTCTTAGCAGAATTTGATTGCATGAATCTCCCAAAGGTCTTCTCTGAATTAGAATTTTTAAAAAGTCAACGGAAGTGGAAAACATTGCAGTCTCCCAATAATGACTTACAATAGGCAAGATTCTGCTAAAACATGGGGAGGGGCTGCATTTCCTATGAGACATGGAGAATTCTTCCTCTCCGGAAAGTCTCAAAGACTGAAGAAGTAATAGGAAACACAAAAGCGAGTTTGACTACTGAGATTTAGTAAGGCTTGACATTTCTAGGCCTAATCCTCACATACATTCCATTATAGTGATTCTCAAGACGGACCACCAAAATGAGGATGCCTTATGCATACAAGAGGGAGGCAGAAGGCCAGAGGGAGGAGGGACTATACTCATTACAAAAATAAGTGCAATCACAAATAATCCCAACACAACTTCTGGAAGAACCAGCCCTGATTTCTACTTTTCAAGAAATTCTTCCTTTAAATTATGTCAGCCTCCAGCAAAATCCTAAACTAAGTTCTTCGTATGCTTAAAACATGAAATCCAAGGTAAAACTAAACATTTTAAAAATAGATACATTCAATGACATTGTGGAAAGCCAGGAGAAAGAAAGTTTGGTAAGTCAACTGTTTCTAAAATATTTCAGCCCGTCTGGATCTAGACAAGGGAGAAATTTAGAACCCAGCTGCCTAGCTTCTCTCTGCGGCTGGTCAGACATTCTTCAGTGGCTCTGGTGGTTTAAAAAAAAAAAAAAAAGTTTAAAACTTGCTTCAGAAAACAAGCAGCTCCCGTTGGTGACTGTTAGAATTCACAAAACCGGGCCTGTATTCACACTGACCCAATTACTGAAAGAGGACATGTCTCATATAAGGCTGCAGTACCATCTCCCCGCGAATAGAATGAGTGATTTTGTGCTATTTTTGGATGGTGCGGTTCTTTAAAACAAAGTGATAAATTAAAGTGGCCTCAGTAATGCAGCAAAAATGTTAAACTGTTTGAAGGCAAATGGAAAATGTGGCCTTAGTATACAAAGAAGGAGTCAGCAGATGGAAAGGCTTGGAGTCGTCTCTCAGCTGAGTTAAAAAAGAATGTCAGCCAATCAGTCCGGTATTGAATTTTGGAAACTATGCTGTGCCCAATATTGTGCCTGAGCATGAGGAATTATTAAAGAGAAATCATTTTTTTGTTTCTGAATCCCCAGTTAGAGAATTCCTTGAGGGCAGGCACATCATTTGTTTTTCCTTACTAAGACCCCGACTCGTAGCCAAGTTAACATCCCTCGTTCTGCAGTTCAAAGGCCCATTGGTCACTGCTGGCATCCATCATCTCTCCCCAACCCTCTCCAAGCCCAGGCCCGATTTCTCCACTTTGCACTTAGCTAAATCCTACGTCCCATTCAAAGTTCAGCTGAAACCTCCTTTTGTTCCTTGGTGACTCCAGTGTGTGCTGGTGGCTCCTCTCTCTCCTCTCCTATTGCACTTGGGGTTGGACCACACGTGTGCTCAGATGAGCAGCGGGGAGCAGAGGCGTCCCAGGAGCAGCATGCTGAAAGGCCGATGGAGCGCGCCCCAGTGATGCCGAGGGGGTGGGAGAGAGGGAGAGAACCAAGGGAGGAGGGAGGAAGAAGAAGATAGATCCAAGTTCAAATCCAGTCTACTCATGAGCAAACGATTCATGCTCTGGAGGCTCGGCTTCCTTCACTCTCAAAGACCTCCCCCAAAAGGTTTGTGTGAGTGACTGCTTGCAGTATCTGTAAAATAAATGAATTTGTACTAAGGCTGTCTAACCGAAATCAAAGTGGAACACTGCGATGTAGAGGGTAAGTAAAGGCGGTTTGGGAATGGCTTTCTGACTTAGGTCCCCCCAGCGATCCCTCCCAGGACACCAGCTTCTTTCCTCTCTTGCTCTGTCTCAGTTTGTGCTTGGGAAGGTCTATGTGCATGTGGGCGTCTGGCTCCCTCACTAGACTCTATGCTCCCCAGGACAGGGATATGGTATTTTCATTCACCACTGTCCTCAGCGCTGAGCCCAGCGCATCAGTAAGTATGCGAGGGATAAATGAATGAGTCCACCCTCAATGTGCTGGCAGCATTTACAAAAGTGCTTTAGAAGGAGTGTTCTGGCGATTGGAAGTACAAGCAAGGGGGCTTAGAGATGGAGTGACTCGGGACCTGAACTTCGATAACTTCTGAACCTGACACGTGTCTGAGATTTGTTGTGGGAGACTTATTTTTTTGCTGGTAATGACACCTCCTTCTCAGGCCTAGTGACAGTGTCCAGGCTCTGCACCATGTACTCGCCATTAAAGATCTTCCAAAGGAGCCCTCCACGCTGCGGGAATTATCCTCATCATGTTCGGTTCAACAAGATACGTCTTAACACCAAGATTTACTGAGTGCTTAGTATGTGCACCGTCCTAAGAACTTTACACTTGTTAATTTCGTTACTCATCACAACAATCCTATGAGGTAGGTAGCACTATTGTCCCCATTATTGGGGAAGCCAGGATTCCAGCCAGTCTGACTTCAGAGCCACCAAGTTAACCCTACGGTATACTACCCTGCTCCATCCCCTCTTGGACAAGACTCCTATAACTTCCATTTGCATTTGCAAGTGATTTTTATTTTTATTGAATAGATGACTTAGCAATGTTAAATAAAATTTTAAAAAATCATGTAAGTATCTTTACATGTTACTTTCTGGTCCTTATTCACTTTGGGATGTCATTTCAAAAAGGGTGCTGGTTTGCCTTAGTTTTGTATGCAAACTTAGAAATGACAGTTGTATAAAGAGCATCACCTTAACCTGGCCCTGGTTCGCCACTCAGTAATAACAACAACGTGTAATTATTACCAATTAATTTTATTCAATAATAATTATTTTTGTGAATTTTCAATGTATCCCAGTTCTCCTGGTTTGTTATTTACTTTCCTGAATCTGACAAGAAATGTAAATCTATTTATTAAGAAAAACTACTGTCTTCCTATCAAGGAAGTACAACAAGATGCCAAATGTTGAATCTGAAATGATAGGAATATAAGTAATTTTCTTTTGATCATTTTTCTGTCCTTTTTACATATCACAGTGGAAAAATATATAATTCACCTTATGTTTTAAAAATTCTGTACAATTACAGCATTAATTATAATAAAACAAGAAAAACTGTGCCAAACTTCCCACAAGAAACACTTTTGTGGCTGCAGAATCACCAGGGCTGGTCCACATGCCTCCCCTACTTGCAAAGGCCCTTCAGTCCCTTCCTTATCATGCCTCAGACCACAAGAGAGCCAGAATGTAGGGATTCCAACATGTTGATTTGCCCAAGATTATTATTTAGTGACAGCCCAAGGAACAGAATCCAGGCTTCCTGATTTTCTGCTCTCTTATTTGTTATTAACATCCCAAATGAGTCGGCTTCCTGAAATTTTCTTTCTAAAGAGATTTCATCGTGTACATTTTCCTACTTTGCATTGGGTTCATGGGTTCATGGGTTCATGGCTATAGGAACGTAAATATGGTAATTGAGTGCAGGGGTAGCAAAAACCTGGTGTCTCTTTACCCTGATTTATCCTCCCTTCTCACTCCTGGCAGACAACATTAATGGATCACAGATTTCGCTTCCCTGAGCTCCGCTTTAGCTCACAGCCTTCTCAATGCAGTACTCCAGGCAGCCACCACAATAGTTGGCTCCAAGGATGAACCTACTTGTTCTCCCTGGATGGGGCAGTCATGTCAGTCGTATGCATTCTCTTCCTTACTATCTGGCCTTGGTTCTATGTCAATCATGGCTGCTACCTTGAACTTCTTTCTCATTCTGCTAGAGAGAATGTATTCCGAAAACAGGTACTCAGGCTGAAAGCTGCTTTCCTCCCCAGTTTCCTAAGACCCAAGAGCTGGGGGAATCACAGCTAATCCATTTACTTTGCATGTTCAGAAAACCTTAAATGACTGGCTCAAGCTCACACAGCTGGGTTCATGATGGAACTGAGACCAGATCCCAGGCTGGATGACTGTTTGTCCAGGGCTCTTTCCACCACTCTGCCTATCTGACTCTGGGCTTTATCAGACAGAACAAAGAAAATGTTTCTGGGATCTGACACTTGTAAACACTCCTCCATCACCTTGGCCATGGCAGCCTGCCAAGACAGGATCAGGCCAAATTTAGTGGGTCCTTCAGCCCAGTGGCGATAGTTGAAACAATCCCCTGATACAGAACAGGGAAGGCCAGAGAAAAACGTGCTGTCCTACAAAGAACAAAGCTTGGGATGATTCATTCTCCTGATCCTGGTGGTAATTTATCACTGGATGCCTGTCATTCAGACATGGCTGTCAGCAGCTTTGCAGGAATTCTAATCTAGATGCTGTCCTGAATACACAATTCCCTAGTTACTTCCTCATAGCTCCCAAACTTTCAGAGGTTTCCTGGACATACTCTTCTGGCTGCCCCTCTTGGTACTTAGCAAGAGACCCTATTATTATTCTATTTTATTTTTTGAGACAGAGTCTCGCTGTCACCTGGACTAGAATGTGGAGGCGTCATCATAGCTCGCTGCAACCTCAAACTCAAGCAATCCTCCTGCCTCAGCCTCCTGAGTAGCTGGGACTACAGGCGCATCACACCTGGCTAATTTTTCTATTTTTTGTAGAAACAGGTCTCACTCTTGCTTGGGCTCGTCTTGAACTTCTGGTCTCAAGGGATCCTCCTGCCTTGGCCTCCCAAAGTGCTAGGATTACAGGCGTGAGCCACTGCACCTGGCGTTTCAGAGACCTTTTTAAAATGCCGAATAGTCTGTGGGCCTTGGACAACTCTCTTAACTTCTCTGGATCTCAACTTTCCCACCCTCAAAAACCAGCAATTGGACTAGCTGCCTTCTAAGATCTCTTCTGGCCCAAAAAATCCTATGACAAGACATATTTGAGGATCCCCCTTTTTTTTCCTTTGAGGAAACCTTTTTAAACAGGGAAAATACATTTGCACTTTCTATGCCTTAAAACTTGTCTAGTTACCTTTATACTAAAGGGGCAGGCAGCTTGGGTAGGGTTGAACCCCCAACCAGGTACATCCTCTGAAGATACTTCCTGTCCACTGAATCTGGCTTCACACCGGGCCTTGGAAACTGCTCTTGCTCAAGTCACTGTGATTTGTTTGTAGCCAAATTCAGTAAAGACTTATAAAGTAAAAGAAAAACAAATTATACAAGCACTATGGATATATACTTATGAAAAATCATCAAAGAATAATTATATAGTATATATACATGAAGTCATGTGTTTGTGTAAATATTTACAAATATCTCATTTTTAGAGGGACTTATTCTAGGTGTTTAGTTTTATTTTTACAGAAATAAATTAATCTGTCAGGTGCTTTTTCCACTGAACAATATGTCTTGAAGTTCTTTACTATGTTGGCCCATGTCATCTTTCTTTTTAACTGCTGCAGAGGATCCATTGTGCAGATAAACCATGTTTTGTTTGCTTCTTTTTGTTAACCGTTTCTCCATTGATGAGTATTTAGTTTGCCTCTATGGTTTTACTATTGGAAAAAATGCTGCAATAAACTCATATTTTTGTCCACATATTTGACAATTCCTCTAAGATAGATGTCTAGAAGCTAAACTGTTGGGTTTATGGAAATGCATATTTTAGATTTTGAAAAGTTCTGCCAATTGTCCATCAATAGTGCAGTACCAATGTGAATATGTGTTTCCCCATATTTTTACTGATATTTCATTGTTTTTTATGTTTGCATTTTCTTTATTGGTAGCAAAGTTGAGCACTATTACAGATTTTTTGGTCATGTATATTCCTTTTACAGGTTGCCTATTTATACCCTTTGCTCATTTTTCAGTTGGGTCGAATTTTTTTTTTAAATCAATTTGTAGGAGTGTTACAAAAATTTTTTTTAATGAATCCATGTACTCATCATCTAGCTTCAATATTATCTTCTCATAGCCAATATATTCTCCTATCTTTCCACTCCATGCAGGGATTATTTTGTAACAAATTCCCATCACATTACTTCATGTGTTAATATTTTACTAAGTAAATCTAAAAGATTTAAACTCCAAAAATATCCACAATATTATCATCACCTATAAAAAGAAAGATAATTTTCTTAATATCATCAATATCCAGTGTTCATAATTCCTACATTAACTCAAATTCTTAAAAATAATTATTTAATATCATCAAATATTTAGCCAGTGTTTAAATTTTCTCCATTGCCTCATAAATCTTTTTTAAAAACTTGTTTGAATCAGGATCCAAATAAGGTCTACAAATTTCATTTATTTTTAAAAAAATGATACTTAATAATTGTTCATATTTATAGGATATATGTAATATTTTGAGGCCTGCATACAAATCAGGTATTTAGTACATTGATCACTTCAAACATTTATCATTTCTTCATGTTGGGAACATTTCAAATCTTCTCTTCTGGCTATTTCAAAATACCCAATAAATTATTATTAACTGTAGTCACCCTACTGTACTATCAAACATTAGAACTTACTCCTATCTAACTGCATTTTTGTACCCATTAATCTCCCCATCCCCACCCTCCAGCCTTCTTAGCCTCTGGTAACCATCTTTCTATTCTCTGTCTCCATGAGATCAACTTTTTTAGCTTCCACATATGAGTGAGAACACGTGATATTTGTCTTTCTGAGCCTGGCTTATTTCACTTAACATAATGATCTCCAGTTCCATCCATGTTGTTGAAAATGATCGGATTTTATTTTTTTATGGCTGAGTAGTAGTCCATTGTGTATTATAGCACATTTTTAAATCCATTCATCCATTGTTGGACACTTAGATTAATTTCACATTTTGGCTATTGTGAATGGTGTTGCAATAAACATGGGAGTGCGGATATCTCTTTAGTATTGATTTCCTTTCTTTTGGATATATACCCAGCAGTGGTATTGCTGCATCATATGGTAGATCTATTTTTTAGTTTTTGAGGAACCTCCAAACTATTTTCCATAATGGCTGCACTAGTTTACATTCCCAATAATAGTGTATCAGAGTTCCCTTTTCTCTGCACCCTTGCCAGAATGTTATTTTTGATCTTTCTGATAATAGCCATTCTAACTGGGTAAGATGATAGCTCATTGTGGGTTTGATTTTTATTTCCCTGATGATTAGTGATGTTGAGCATTTTTTCTTATAACTCTTGGCCATTTGCATGTCTTCTTCTGAGAAAAGCATATTCAGATCATTTGCCCATTTTTAAAGCAGATTATTTATTTTTTTGCTATTAAGTTGTTTGAGTTCCCTATATATTCTGGTTGTTAGTCCCTTGTCGAATGGATAGTTCGCAAATATTTTCTCCCATGCTATAGAATGTCTCTTCACTCCGTTGATTGTTTCTTTTGCTGTGCAGAAACTTTTTAGTTTGATGTAATCACATTTGCCTGTTTTTGCTTTCGTTGCCTGTGCTTTTGAGAGTTTATCTCAAAAATTTTTAGCCAGGCTAGTGTTCTGTCGTGTTTTCCCAATGTTTTCTTCTAGTAGTTTCATAATTTCAGGTCTTACACTTAAGTCTTTAGTCCATTTTGATTTGATTGTTGTATATGGGGAGAGACAGGGTTCTAGTTTCATTTTTATGTATACGGATATCCAGTTTTCCCGGCATCATTTATTGAAAAGATGGCCTTTTCCCAGTGAATGTTCTTGGTGCCTTTGCCAAAATTCAGTTGGCTGGAAATATGTTGATTTATTTCTGGGTTCTCCATTCTGCTCCATTGGTCTGTGTGTCTGTTTTCATGCCAGTACCATGCTGTTTTGGTTACTATAACTTTGTATAGTAACTACACAGTTATTCAAATACTGGATGTTTAATATAAGAATTATTAAAATAAGACAGAAGAGTAGCTAGGAAGATGTAAAGAGGCCTTTCTTTATAGCTCCTTATATCTAAGGGAGAGTATTCAAGGAAAAACAAACATGGAAGGGGAGCGCCTTCCCAAGACTGGAGTTCCAACATTGTTGGAGACAGCAAGCTTGCGGATCAGTAGATAGCAGTAAAGTTCACTGGGCTGCCAGGGCAGAGCTAGTCCACTGCTGCCAGGCAAACAAGAAAGAACCCAGTGGGTGAATGCATATTGAGGTCAGTGGGTGAGGCCTCGTGTGTGCAATGGGCGGAGAGCCTGGTGTACAGCGCTCACATTGGGAGGGCCATGGGAAACAATGTCCTGGGGTGCAGGCTAGCTCATTCTAGAAAGCAGTGCCCATGAGGGGTTGGGGCTCCACTGCAGGTGTGAGTCCACATCATGAGGACTGAGGAAGGGTGGTCACTGGTCCAGGCTGGGGCTCTGAAGTCATTAAGGGACTGCACATTCTGGACATGTGACTGGGGCAGGGCACCACTGGCTGGCCCACATATGCACTGTTGACCAGCCAGGCATCAGGAGCAAGAAAAACCAAAGCTCAATACTCTGGAACCAGGAAGGAAAGCCCCCTTCCTCCTGCGATGTCCCTCCAGTGCCCTCTACTGCCAAAGCTTAACATTGATCTCATTGTAAAGGAGAAAAACTTGAAGAGTCCAGCGCATTATCATAGAGCAGGTACTAAAGGGTGGATTTGGGGCCCAGAGGCCAGCAATTGATAACTGGCATAATGGTCAGTGGCCAAGTCCATTATTTCATTAGGGGTTGCAAAATGGTGATATTTTCATTCTATCTTTCTTCCCATATTAGCTGGCATGCTTCTAGAGGGAGAAACTTCTCACATCTCCTCTTTGATTGCCCCAAGGCAAAATGTATGCAAAAACCTGGCTCCTACCTCACTGCTGCCATTTTTCTTCTTCTCACCTAGGTTAGATCCTTAGGGTCTCAGAACTTTTTGCTCATTCCCCTTGTCTTTAATTCCAGGTCTAATCTGAACTCTACTTCTGGCCCCCTGACATCTCCCTTTCTCTCTAGTCCAATACCTGACTTAAGGTCAAAGTGATTTTCTTACCACCTCCTGAATCTTGACTCTGCCTGGAAATTCCCTGAACAGAATGTGTGCAATGTGGAACTTTTCATTCGCATCTCATGGAATCCTCACAAACGCCTTATGAAATGGGTGTTACTTGGCTGGGCGTGGTGGCTCATGCCTGTAATCCTAGCACTCTGGGAGGCTGAGGTGGGAGGATTGCTTGAGCTCAGGAGTTTGAGACCATCCTGAGCAAGAGCGAGACCCCGTCTCTACTTAAAATAGAAAGAAATTGGCCAAACAACTAAAAATAGAAAAAATTAGTCGGGCATGGTAGCGCGTGCCTGTAGTCCCAGCTTCCCTGGGAGGCCGAGGCAGGAGGATTGCTTGAGCCCAGGAGTTTGAGGTTGCTGTGACCTAGGCTGATGCCACGGCACTTTAGCCTGGGCAACAGAGTGAGACTCTGTCTCAAAAAAAAAAAGAAAGAAAGAAAAGAAATAGGTGTTACTGTCCAAGTTTTACAGGTGGGGAACCTGACGGAGGCTTAGGGAGGTGAAGTGAGTAGTGGTGGAGAGCTGGGGTAAGAGCCTGAGGCTGCCTAACCTGAATTGTGACAGCTGGCTGGCCCAGGAGGACATTTCACCTTCTGCTGATTTTTCTTCAGGTAACTTCCAACTGACATGCCTCGTGGCTTCTCACTAGGTCTCTATTTTCTCCTGAATTTCCAGGTCATTTAAGATGTTTTTCACCTTGTCTCCTCCTAGCATCACCATTGAAAACTCCCAACCTCTCTTCCAGGATCATCTCCTCCAATATCCAATCCAGGTCTTTATTTCCAGGCTGGGATTTCTTCTCAATGCCACTTAACTGCATTTTGTTCCATACAACTTAACTGTAGTTTATTTTCTCTGGTGTCAGATGGATGGGACAGACACCTAAATCCTCTCGAGTTTTGAAGACACTGTTTTACCTCCCCCATCATCCACTCTCCTCCCTCCCCCTACACAAAGAAGGGAATGAGAACAGAGGTGAGAACTTCTCTTCCCAGAGGCAGTTATGCTACCCAGGGGATTGTTAAGAAGGAAATAAACAACTGCCAAACCTGGCACCGACATTAAAACCGGCTCCCTTCATTCTCCGCTTCAGGAAACCACGGGCTGGCTATGAAGTCCTGATCATTCCAGCTGTGCGGAGACTGCTGCAAATCAGATTGAGATCTTCCTTTTCCTATCCTCCTCCTCCAGCTCACACCTCCTCCTTCCATAACTCACCTGTTACTTTTCCTTTTCTCTTGCGTCACCCCGACCCCACAGTTATCACTCCCACCCCCTGATCTTCCTGAGCCCCCTCCCCTGCATTCCTTCCTCTTGGTCCGTGGCCTCCTCTCTTCCTCTCTTTCCTTCCTCCTACCCAAGCTTTACTGGCAAAATCAAACAACGTAACAAAAGAATGAGGAATAAGCAAACAGCTGCCTACCCTCACTTGGAAGTCCCTGCGGAGCAGTTTCCTTCACCTCCATTGATACAGCGTCTCTGTGTTTCAGAGTGTTTGGCCCTCATTCAAGGCCAGGAGCAGCGGCCACAGAGTTATTGTGTCGAGATGAAGGTAGATCCGGGCAGTTTCTATTTTTGGATGCAATTGTGTTTCTGGAAAAGGCTGCACATAACATAATAGGAAATCCTGAGAGTGTGAAGACTGTTTCCTGCCAGTTGAAGCATTGTTGTCTTTGGCCTTTCCGACAATAGCAGAAAAGCCCTCGAGTAAGTGGACAAAGGTGGAGGGGCAGGGCTGCGCCGGGGGGAGGAGGAGCGAAGTATGGAGGTGGGAAGTGGGCATTGCCAGCAAATAAGTTGTAGAACCCTGTTGCAGGGTCAAAGCAAACCAAAAAAAAAAAAGGATGCTGATTACTTTGTAAAAACATATCTCAAAGTGGGGTCAGGTAGGGCAAGGTATTGTCAGCTCAGTACGGGCTGTTTGTTATGAACATGGTCCATGAGTAAGTGGGTATCTAATGGATACCGAGGATGATATGATGACAGTCAGTGATGATGACGATGATGGGGATAGTGATGAATGTGTCGGAGAAAGTCACAGGTTCATTTATTTTAAAATAAGAATGTTCTCTGCTGTAGAATATTTATGCCTAAGAAACTGGAGGCTCTTTCTTTCGGGGGTCTCTGGATAGTTCTGGATCAGTGCTTCCCTTCCTTTAATGTGCATATACAACCCCTGGGATCTTGTTAAAATACAGATTCTGATTCAGTAAATCTGGGATGAGCCTGAGATTCTGTATTTCCAAGTGAGTTCTGCCAGCTGTTCAAAATATCCACCCTCTTTATACACGCAGAGACTGAGGCAGCTTTTCCCTACTTTGTGTTCAAGAACTTCATGTTGGTGGCTTTAAATTGGCCATGGTGGGAGTATGTACAACATGAAAATCAGCAAATGTTATATATACAAATCAGGGCTTGTTTCTTTTTTTCCCCTTCCTTGTCTTTTCTCCTTCTTTTCGGAGAGCTGGTTTACCAGCATACCATTGGACTGAGGAAATGACCACTGTGCGGTACATGGACCCATTGGACCCATCTTGGGACTGACTTGGACCATTTACCACATGGTGCTGTATGCCCCACTCTGACAGGAGGCCATGGTGGTGGGACATGTGTTCACTGTCAGCAGTGTCAACTCGAATCCTATATCTAACAGTCCTTGAAAGATTTGGGTATTCTCCTTTCCTCAGTGTAGATCAGGTAAATGGCTAAGGGAAGCTTGGGGAGGGTTAGGGCAAGATCCGCCACAGATACTTGGCGTGGTGGGTTGCAGGATCCTTCTCCAAAAGGACCTGGCCTCCCCTTTAATCAAGGAGTTTAGAACCATTTCTCATCTAGGAACTCAGAGAGGATTGCGATTTTTTACTGTAGCCCCTGACACCAGTCTTCTGCTCACTTGCCCTTGATCTTTTTGGTTATGTAGATCAAGCCACGTGCTCACCGGCTGCCCATCTTCCAGGCACTCCATCATCTACCAGCCATCCCCAGGAGACCCTGCCAGTCAAGGCACCCAGTTGTCTTTCTGCCTTGCATCCCGTTATGACCATTACTTCCACCTTGCCTCTGACGGTTCCATGCCTCCACCTGGCCTTTGGTATTCCAGAATAGTGTCATACCCACTGACTATGAAGCCCAATCCTAAGGCAGCATCTCCAACAGTCAATCTTAGCCTACAAAAGAGCCTCTGCTGAGCTTCTCAGGGATGCTGATACCCCCCTGCAACTAGTGGATTCCTTGTTACCTTAGTAAAGGGAGTGTCCTCTTTGCCCTCACCAGGATATTGATCCTGAGTCAGGAGAGAGTACCTCCATATCAATAAGCTCTTTCTTATCCGTTTTTTTTTTTCTTTGAGACAGAGTCTCACTCTGTTGCCCGGGCTAGAGTGCCGTGGCATCAGCCTAGCTCACAGCAACCTCAAACTCCTGGGCTCAAGCCATCCTCCTGCCTCAGCCTCCCAAGTAGCTGGGACTACAGGCATGCGCCACCATGCCTGGCTAATTTTTTCTATATATATTTTTAGTTATCCAGATAATTTCTATTTTTAGTAGAGACGGGGTCTCGCTCTTGCTCAGGCTGATCTCGAACTCCTGATCTTGAGCAATCCTCTCGCCTTGGCCTCCCAGAGTGCTAGGATTACAGGCGTGAGCCACCACACTCGGCCTCCTTATCCATCTTTATTTCTGTCCCTGCCTACCCTGACTCAACATTCTCAAGATCCATTCCCATTCATGTTCTCCCAGTTCCTGCCAGTACTGGTGAGCCAGATCCTGTGGCTGTTTGATGAATGATCCTCTCCTCCCAGATCAGGGATGCTGCTTCCTTGCCCAAGCCTTACTGAGACTTGGCCATCATTATTGGCCTAGCCACAAAGAGGGGAGAACAGAGGCAGGAGCGTATCTTCAGGACAGTGAATGTCATCTATCGAAGCACCTGCCTCGGGGAGGCCTCTGTCTAGTCTCCTCCTCTAGGAGCTAGGAGGGGCCTACTTCTGCCATCCTGGAGGTTCTTGGGCATCTGGGGTTCAAGATTCTCAGGCACATCACCCTAGTTTCCCCCTCTTGGGCGTCAGGGCCCTACTCCTTTCTTATCATGCCCTCTCACTTCCCGCAGGACACATGCCAGGGCTGTGAGTTCAACTTCCTTTGTAACCCCAACACTCTGAAAACCAGAACCTAGGTCTGCTTTTCTTCATCATCTGCCTTCCAGCTGCAGGAGATGAAAGTTTTTAAAATGCTGCCAAGGAAGCCTTCTGGCTTTCACACTGTGTTCTAAGTGATGGTCCACTGATCTGAGCCTGTCATTTTCTTCTTTCAGGGTTTCAATTTGCAGCTAAGAAAAACTAACCAACTCTACAGACTTTTGCCACCATGTCTCTCAAGTGCCAGGGCTGCAGACTCCATCTCAATTCACTGCAGATGAGAATCTTGAACTTCTCTGTGAGATGAGTAAGATGAGAATTGTACAGAATCTCACAGAACACCACTTTACACCAACAATGGGGTCTTGTTACCATTGGGCTGGTGAGTGATTCAATTCCGGAATCCTAACCCAAGAGTCTGCTTCCTGGGACCACTTCCAACACCTGCTGTCTTAGGTTGGGTCTCCCCAAATCAGACCCTGACACAAGGATTTGAGAGCAAGTGGCTTATTTGCAAGGGGATCCCAGGAAGCACTAGTAGAGACAGAGAAGATAGGAAGCCAATAAAGGGTATATTATCAAGCAGGCGGGGCACTGGGTCTTAATCCCGCCAGAAAACTGGGAAACATTCCTCAGAGTTACTCATTGCCCTGAAGGATGAGGCGGTTAGCGTATTTATCCACTGACACCTCATCTGTCATTGCTTCAGGGTTGCCCCGGGGGGCATTGACTGGCTGACAGCCCAAAACAGCTCCCAGCAGAGAAGAACTGTATGTTCATGTAAGTAGTCGTTGACATTTAGAGGTGAGTGCCAAGGAGAGAGGGGCCAGTCATCGTCAGCTTCTGCCACAACATTGTACCACAGAACTGAGCTAAGGATCAACCCCCTACCCCCAATGGTAGCAGCGGTGCCAAAAAAAAAAAAAAAAAACAAACCCACCAAAATCCAGAGCAGACCCAGCCCAAATGGGGATGGTGCTTAGAAAGTCCCTTGGGGAAAGAGAGACATGGCAGAGGCTGTGAGATCTTGGTGCTGGAGCCGCTGGGTGAGCACAGTGTTCAGGAACCGTGGCTGGAGCTGGAGAGCTAGAAGGCCCACCAGGCCAGTGCCGGCAAGGAGCGTCCCACTGGGATGCCAGGAGGAATGGCCCATGGATGGATTAACACTGTACCCTTCAGGTAACAGTGCCTTATCCCAGCTAACAAGATTCCCTAAATTGTGACTTTTTGGGTGAGAATTTCAGGCTCAGGCTGTAGAAGAGCTATTCTGAGATGTGGTTTTTTGTAGGACCCCTCAAATTGTATTGAAAATACTAACAGTGCCGGTTTGCATTTGCATGGGGTTTTCAGAGCACTTTCATGTACATTTGTTCAGGTGACCCTCATAACAACCCAATGAAGACTAATGTGGGACTATTGTCCTCATTTTACAGATGAGAAGACTGAGACTCGGAGACTAGCTCAAAGGTCACCATGCTGGGTAGCGGTGGAGGAGAGGCTCAGTCTCAGATCTTCTGAAACTCTGTCATTGAGTGCTTATTCCCAGACCAGCATTTCTCATAACCTGTCTCTCCCCTTAGCTGTAAAAGAGCACCTGGGTAGCAGGAACATACATATCTGGTTCATTCCGGTATCGCCAGCGCTAGCATCTTCTGAGCGCTTGATATCTGTTTGCCAAGCAAAGGAATTTTAAAATCCCCCCAGAAGATTGGGAAGCCGTGTAGCAGTCTCTGTTCTTCACTCTCCTTTTTTTTGTTTCTCCTCCCAGCTACATTTGCATGCAACACACACACACAGAAATACGCATACACCCACATACTCCACTCTTTCTCCACGTTTCTCTGCCCGCCCCCACACTCTCTCTGTGTCTCTCTGCCTCTGTCTGTCTCTCTGTCTCATACACACCCCACCCCCAACCCCGCATCCTACACTCTTTCCTCTTGGAAATCCTCACACAGGGGAGAACCTGAGAAGTCTAAGGAATGATAGGGGTTCAGAGGAACCCTAACATTTACTAAGAGACCCAAATGCCCTCTGGGGTCGTCGTTAGAGTTAAAAGGTAAAATCTTCACTAACTCCTGACAATGTTAGAATTGTCCCACTGTCTAGCCCAGTTCCCCTCTCCCCCGTCAGCCCTCAGGGGAGGAGGACGGCAGTTCGCTGGGAGTGCAGTGACTGCCTAGAACCACCAGAGGGAGCCAGTGGCGCGGGGAGCCGGGTTTAAGAGAGCGGCCGGCAGCGGGAAGGACCCCCAGAGGATCAACTGAACCCACAAAAGGGTTCTGGGCCGAGAGCCCGCGTGCGGGCAGGAGGAGGTCTCGGGGAACAGCACAGAGACAGCACGAGAAAAACCAGACATGTACTGTAGAACAAAGGAGCGATAAAATTTTAATGAATCATATTTACTATAGAAAATAACTGGGTGGAAGACTTTCATCTTTTACTTTACACTATTCCGATTGCTTGAGGAACAAGCATATGTCATTTTCATAATTAAGAGGGAATAAACATATATTTAAAACAAACGGGAAAAATAAAGCAAGCAGTGAGCAAAACGATAAGAAAATCCCGAAGTTACTCTGGAGTTCTGGGGAAAATCGGTGTCGTTCCCGGAATTTTGCTTTGTGGTGAGGCGGCCCCCAGCCCCCGCTTCGGCAGGCACATCCATTGTCTCCCCTTTCTTTGCTCATTCTCTTATGGGTTTTCATTGCCTGTTGAATGCGCTACCTGTAGCCTGAAATTTAATAGAAATGAATTAATAGCAGGCAGTGTCAATGTTTTGCGATGATTCTTGACTGTAGTTGTTAAGGTATCATTTCCACTCCTTTATGAAGATAACCCCTTAAATGACTGATGACATTAATGAGCTATAAGTTTAATTGTTACAGCTTCATTAGAAACAATAGTAAAACTATTTTAGTTGCTTCTTGGAATCCTCTATTTAGAGAATTTGTTTCATATGTCCTAGGAGGCATAGCTATAAAGCAATGAGAATGATTTTAATTAAACATCTTAGACCTCATATATCTAATTGACACTTTTCCTGCAAACCACGGGAACCAACATGATTATTACAGGCAAACCCAAAGCATTTGGCTTAGGAAATTGCCCCTTGAGTCCATTTAGGAAAAATTAAAAAAAAAAAAAATCAATTTATGTCATGCCACTTTGGGACTCCAAATGTTATTAGCTATATTAAAATGTGTTTTACTCATTTGAATTTAGCTGTGGGTGATGCAAAGCTCTTCTGGAAATTAATCTACTCTCAGAGGATGAAGACTCACCACCTCCAGTCAAGGCTATGGTGACAAGAGGAGAGAGGAACAAATAGCAACTGGCCTTGGTATTAGGGACTGGAGCTTTCTGCTTGATGGGAGAAGAGCTTGGATGCCAGAGCTGTCTTCATTGGATGCCCTCTTAGCTGCCCTGGTCCCTGCAGGGCTGACGTGGGGTAGCTCTGTGTTCACCCTCCACATGCCCCAAGGCTAGGTCTGAACTGGTTTGCACCTGGGGAAGTGGACCTTGCACCTTCCTAAAGCTGCCTGACCTTTTGCATATCACAAATATATAGAAAGGGCTAATATTTGTATTTAAAAAGCTAGAACTGAAAGGCATTTGGAGGTATCTATTGGAGGTTGTTGAAAAAATTCATTGCATTTTCCTTATGTAATAGTAGGTATTGAATTTGTATGAAACTTCCAAATAAAATCTTTTAACGTTTTTAATGAGAAGCTTGAGTTCACTTCCAGGATCATAATTTTTGTATTAGATTTTATGTTATAAAATGATGCCTTACAACAAGTACTCAAGACTTTTTAATGATGAGCTTGTCAAAGTTTTGACGGTCACTGTCACTTTGTTTGCATCAGAAGGTCATACAATTTTTAAGACCAGTTTTGCAACCATTAAAAAATGTACAACATTTGAAATTATAACAAAAGAGAACTCAATTGTTCTTCCTCTTGTTTCAGTGACAAAGGGAATGTTGGCATTTCCTGTGATAAGGGAAACAGATTTTGAATCCAACAGAATGTTTTCAGATTATTTCAAAATAAGGGGCTCTAATTTGCAGACAGCACATGTATCATTAGAGTGCTCACCTTGCAGTAAATAGCCAGAAGTATCCTACGGGTATGAAGACAGAGATTAGGGGGCCTGAAGGCCAGAAACCCTGCCAGAGCTTCCTGTCCTCTCATTCTCCCTTGGTCACACCTTGGGTCCCTGGAGCCAGACTCCCCTGGCAGCTGCCTAGATCCCTTATCCAGACAGTCAGTGCTGCCCTCGGCAGCTGATGGAGCTGCCCAGGTGTGTGGGGCGGGGGGACCTCCTTTACTGCTCCCAATCCCTTGTGCAGCAACCAACACCAGGTGTAACTTGTGATGTCCCAAGCTCTCAGGCCACCAGGAGGCATTATGAGATCGGGGTCTTGGGGTACACCAATAACCCAGTGGAGCACCCCACTGTGCAATGTACAATCCATGGCTGGGAAGCTCTCTTCTAGCTTGGGCCCAAGGAGTCTTCTCCACTCACCTAGCTCCTCAGGGAGAGGAACAGAAGGCAGTCTCGAGCCACAGCTCCTCAGACATCAGATGCCCTCAGCTGACTTTGCACCTGGGGCCATGCTCTCTTCGCGCTCACTGGGGTTCGCCACAGCCACAGGAAGTAGATATCTTAGTGTTCCTGTTTTAGGGTATCTGTTACTACTGGGATATGACCAACAACCTCTTTGCTAGTAAGAGTGGAGTATCTAAGAGTTGTTCCAGATGTGGCTGGAACAATGGTGTTATTAGAATAAGTGCACGCTCACCCAAGGTGACCACTTTTAAAGAATGGCATGCACTTGAATACTAAAGTTCTCTTGTTGGAATAACTTACCTTGTCCTATCCTTATATACATTGCTTTTTTATCTACAGTTGGACAATGCTGCTGAATTTCAAAAACACTGGTTTAATGCTTAGGTGAGTTAGCATGAAATTAGTTTTGTGAACTAATTTCTAAGGCTTCTTCTAAGGTCAATCAGTTGTACCTTCATACCTCTCATTGTTTGCACCCTCCCCCTGCCACACACACACTGTGAGACAAGTTACCCCAAAACTTAGCAGCTTAAATAACAAATATTTATTATCTCATAGTTTCTATAGGTCAGGAAGCAAGTGTGGCCCAGCTTGGGGGATCTCTGACTCAAGAAATTGCAGCCAGGTTTCAGAGGGGTAGGGCAGGGAGGGATGGGGTGCTGCAGTCTCATCTGAAGACTCAATAGAAGGAGGATCGTCTTCCAACTTCACTTGCATGGCTGTGGCAGGATGTAGTTCTTTGTGGGATGTTGGACTGAACACCTCAGTTCCTGGCTGGCTTTTGGCTGGAGGCTTCCCTCTGTTCCTTGCCGCATGAGTCTTGTCTTTTCTTTTTTTTCTTCGGGCGCCCAGTCACCATGCCAAACAGGGTGCGGACAGAGTCGCCACCCTGCCACATGTGTCTTTCCATAGGGCAGCCTACGCCATGGCAGCTGGCTTGCCTCAGAGTTAAGCAAGCAAGAGAGAGGAAAAAGTCCCCAAGACGAAAGGTACTAGGTTTGTAACCTAATCTTTTGAGTGGTATTCTATTGATTCTGTCATATTCTATTTCTTACAAACATGTCAGTAAGTCCAGCCCATATTCAAGGGGAGGAGATTTCACAAGACCCTGAGTACCAGGATTCGAGGGTCATTGCTGGCCATCATAGAAGCTACCCACCCACCTCCCCAAACACCCACACTCGTTCCCTTTCTCTGAGGCCTTATCTAGATTATGAGCTGTTTTTCCATCCCTCTAGGATACGAGCATCGCTTGATTCTTGTTAGCATCTCCTTCATATTCACTGAGTCACTCCTTCATTAAACAGCATATATTGAGGTGTATGATCTGCCAGATTCCATGCTAGGCACTGGGGAGCCAACAGAAAACAGGCACCATCTGTATGCACAGAACTTCTTTTCTTCTCAGCTCTTGCCTGGAACCCTGTGGCTGCTGCAGTCCTCTCGGAGGCCAGCTAGTGCGCGGGCGCCCATGCGCAGGGCCAGGTCAGAAACACCATGCCACCTGTCTGCCCCACCCCCGCCTTCCGTTAGCTCCCTCTTGCTTGACCTCCTCCTGACTCTGCCTCCCTCTGGGGCACGTGCTCCCCTACTAGTCTGGTGGACACCAGTCTTTCCAGCAGCCAAACCCTGTTTCTCCATCCTGAGCCTTCACAGTTCAGCTCATCCTACTGCCTTCTGAGTGATGGAACCTCTCCATGCCTCAGTTTCCATATAAATAATGACTTGGATAGTAAACTGAGACAATACAGGAAAGCACTTAGAACAGTGGCTGGCCATAGTAAACACTTAAAATCTATCCTTCTCCATATTATTATTATTCTGTACACCTGTTCAGGCAGCTACAAAATTAGTCACACTACCGCAGAATCATCCCTGTGTGGTTGTATGAATGGGAACATCGATAAAAAGGTTACGCTTGTTTCCCTTCACTTAATCATCATTCTGAAGGCTTTTTCCTAAAGTCATATCTGATTTCACTATAGAAACCTACACTTTTTCTCACCCACACTGGTTCTTTTTCTCAAAGGTTCCTGTCTGACCCCATTAACCTGCTCAGTGAAAAGGCTGTTGGGTGACCAGCATGGTCAGGAGCTCCACTCCCCTGCCCCCTGTTCTCCCATAACAGGGGAGAATGGCTGTAGCCATTTTCATCCTCTGTGATGGCAGAAGCACCTCTTGCCCCATCGTAGCACCCTTGGGCTGCAGGATGCTGCAGACAGGAGGATTTGGTCCTAGATTTTGTTTTCCAGCCCACTGGGGCAGCCTGCCTATAATGCTACATGGTAAATTGCATACTAGCTGTTTGGAAAAGACTATGCAAAAACCAGCCACTGTATTGCAGTTGGGGTCCCCCTACTCCAGCTGTTTGTGAGCTTTAAGGAAGGAAGAGGTGGCTGGAGGGAATTATTGAGCCCTGCCCCACCCCACCTCCTGAGTTTCGGCAGAGATCACAAGGCAGGTGTTATAAGGATATCACTAAACTTACCCTCTCTCTGTCACTGCTGTCCCAGCTGTGTCCCTAACTGCTAAGAATTAGGGTCGGGCCTCCTGTCTCACTTCCTGTGGTACAAATGAGTGTTTGCGTTCTCCTTGTAGCCCCCATGTGTGGCCTCGTGAATGAATAATGAAGGACGTCTGCATGCTTCCTGCTGACCACAGGCAGAGAGGAGGGGTGTGTGAGACACGGCCTGGGGCAAATTGAGAATGTTGCTCATTGAAACACAGAGGTCTGCAGCTCTCTCATTAGTAGGTGGGCTTCCAGGAGGGCTTTCTCCCCTGATCTGGCTACAGCTGCCTCCCTCTTTCTGATATTCCCCTCTCATCCTTACCTTCCTCCCCTCCCCCTCTCGTCCCCCTCCCCCACTGTCATTTCTCCCATGGCTTGTCTCCTCCTTGCTGCCTTCCGCTCCTCACCTGGATCCCCTGTCTGAGAGCAAGCATCCTCCCATATTGCAGATGCTCCGGTCTTCCTTCTCCCATCCCACATACTCCTCCTTCCTGGAATTCTTGCCACTCTGCTGCCATTGTGGTAGGGGACAAGGGGCAGTGGAAGGTGGATCCTCCATCCTCGTGCCAGGTAGGTTAACAGAGCTTCTGTGAGTAGGAGTAATAAGCATTGAGAAGCAGAATGCACAGGTTTTTTTTTTAATGGAAGAGGGTTCCTGGCTTTAGGGCAGGGGTAGGTGGTGAGGAGTTGTAGATGCCTTTCAGTTCCCTCCTCATCTTCCACCTTCTTCTGCATCCAGCTTCCTGGCTCCTATGAAAGGCATGTTATCTCCACCTGGATCTTTAAGACCATCTGACAGGTGTGTGGTTGAGAACTGAAAGTTATCAGTCAAGAAATCTCTGAATATATAAAGAACTCCTACAATTCAACAACAAAAAGACAAACAACCCAGTCAAAAAAATAAGAAAAGGACTTCAATAGATATTTTTCCAAAGAAGGTACACAGATGGCCATTAAGCACATGAAAAGACGATCAACATGATTAGTTATTAAGGAAATACAAATCAAAACCATCATGAGATACCATTTCACACGCGTTAGGATAACCCTAACCCATTAGGATGGCTGTTATGAACAACTCAAAAAATAACAAATGTTGTTAAGGATGTGGAGAAATCAGAACCCTTGTACATTGCTGGTGGGAATGTAAAATGGTGCAGCCACTATGGAAAACAATTTGGCAACTCCTTAAAAAGCTAAACATAGAATTATCATATGACCCAGAAATTCCACTTTGGGCTGGCTTTATGGGCTGAAATTGAAAACAGGAACTCAAATAGATACTTGTATGCCAATGTTCATTGCAACATTATCTGCAATAGCCAAAAAGTGGAAACAACCCAAGTGTCCATCAACAGATGAATAGATGAACAAAATGTGGTATAGCATACAACGGAATATTATTCAGGCATAAAAAGGAATGAAGTTCTGGATATATGCTACAACATGGATAAACTTTGAAAACATTATACTAAGTGAAATAAGTCAGTAACAAAGGACAAATATTGCATGATTCCACTTACATGAAATATCTAGAACAAGCAAATTCATAGAGACAGAAAGTAGACCAGAGCCTACCAGGGTCTGGAGAAGGTGGAAATGGGTAGTTAGGGCTTCATGGGTACAGGGTTTCTGCTTAGGTTGATAACATTTTTTTGGAAATGGATAGTGGTGCTGGTTGCACAACATTGTGAATGTAATTGATGCTACTGAATATACACTTAAAAATGGCTAAAATGGCAAAATTTGTGTTATATATATTTGACCATAATAAAAAAAATTCAAAACAAAAAGAAAATGAAGAAAGTTCCAAAAGGCAAGTATGTGAACATAGGCTCTGGAAGTGGAGGGGCCAGAGGTTGAGTTTTGTGGGCCATTTACTAAGTGGGTGACTCTGGGCAAGTCATGACATCTTGGACAAAGCTACACTCCTCCTGGAGTCTTGCTTTTCTCACCCAGGAAAGTAGAACGAAATGTGTGAGAGCATGGGCTCTGGACTGTCTGGGTCCACCTCCCACTTTGACCCTGCCTGTGTGAGCCTGGGCAAGTTACCGAGCCCACTTGCTCTGTTTTCCTCACCTACAACGTGGAGACTATACAACTTACCTCATCAGGTTTTGTTAGGATTGTATGAATTGTAATATTTTGTGTAAAGTTCTTTAAAAAGGGCCAGGCATATAGTAAGGCCTTAATAAACAGCTGTGAATTGGAAGAGTACAGGTGGCAGTGGATTAATTTAGAGGTCGTAAGCAATGAGGAGATCACTTTTTAAATTAAACATTTAAAAAACTAAAATATTAAAACAAAAAACTTCCATGCACGCTAGCATTCTCCCTAAATCTTTAGATTTTGAAAATTCCAGATGAGTTTATTGAAACATAAATTTTCTTTCTCTTTCTTTTTTGATGCTCCTGCTATGCTAGTCCCCTAAACATTTTTTAAGTTTGCCTAAGTGGTAATTTACGCTGGCTGTGGGGAGGGTGGATAAAAATTAATACCTACCTGAAGAAGTGGTTTTGAGGAGTAAGTAAGATGGAAAATCTCCCGTTCCTGGCACACAATGTTCCTCAGTCCCATGAGACCCAGCGCCCCCTTCTGATTGCAGGTGCTTGTTCACAGCCCGCGGGGCAGGCAGAATTCCACCGTGGCCCTAAGATCCAGGTACCGCCAGCGGAATCCCCTCCCCTGCGTGGAGGCAGGGCCGGTGAATCTGACGAGGCACACACCACTCCCACTCCCGAGATCGGGTTCCTCATCAGTGGACTGTGAGGATGCTGAGTGGGCCCGACCAGTAGAGGAAGGTGAAGCATTAGATGCTTTCCTCCAGCGGGGACAAAACAAACTGCCTCCTTGTGAGAGGGTCTGTGGAAGGAGCCGCCTGACAAGGATGGGAGGGCAGCCTCTAATGCTGAGAGCAGCCCCTGGCCACAGCCAGTAAGGACACAGGCTCCTCAGTCCTGCAGCCACAGGGAATTGAACTGAATTTTGACAATAAACTGAATGAGCTTGGAAGAAAATCTTTTCCTAGTTGACTCTCCCGAAGAGGACAGGACATAGCCAGTCAACACTTTCATTTTAGCCTTGTGACATCCTGAGCAGAGAACTCAGCAGAAACTGTGCTGGACACCTGCCCACGGGAACTGGAGGTGATGAATTTGTGTGCTTTTAAGCCACTAAGTTTATGGTAATTTGTTATGCAGCAATAGAAAATTAATGCTCCCTTTTCCATCTTGAAATAAAATTCATACATAATGGAACCTACTTACACACGTACTTTTAAAATAGCAATTGTGTTTGTTCACTTGTGTCACTATAAAGGAATACCTGAAGTTGGGTAATTTACAAAGAAAAGAGGTTTCTGTGGCTCACGGTTCTGCAGGCTGTTCAAGAAGCATGGCGCCAACAACTGCCTCTGGCGAGGGCCTCAGGAAGCTTCTGCTCATGGCGGAAAGCAAAGGGGTACCGGGTGTGCAGATCACATGACAAGAGGGGAAGCAAGAGAGAGAGGGGAAGGTGCTGGCTCTTTTTCACAACCAGCTCTTGGGGGAACTCTCATGGGAACTAATTGAGTGAGAACTCGCTTATTTCTGTGAGGACAGCAAGAAGTTCTTGAAGGATCCACGCCCATGACCCAAACACCTTATATCAGGCCCCACCTCCAACATTGGGGATCAAATTTCAACATGAGACTTGGCCATATCCCAGGTCAAGACAAACCATATCCCAACCATAGTAGCAATGTAATGTCCTAACTATAAGAAATAAAAGAAGAGTCATTTCTAAGAGGAGAAATATATATATTTCAACAAGTAAGTGCCCAGGCACAATCACACTAGAAGACACATGAAGGAGTCAGGTGTTTGCACCTGGGTATAGAACCACTGTGAATGTTATAGGTACACATGCAGACTGACTCAGGATCTCAAACTCTGTATGTGATTTTTTTCCAAAATAATAAATAATTCCTGGTAAAATTCTATACAAAACAAAGTACAACCTTCTGTCCATTTATATACTAGTTATATTCCTCAAAATGCCATTGTATATTAAAACCTTGCAAAAAATATTTTGTGCTCAAGTTGGGGTTACATGCATGTAGCTATACAGAGGTCTCTCCTTTACATGATTATCTAGTTGTGACACATGCAAGTCATCCAGGATGCAGGAAAACTCTTGTTTGGAACAGGAGCCCATCCACTAAAGGCCAGGAGCCCCCTTCCCTGTCATGGTAAAATTCAAAGTTCTCCCCTAAATTTCCAAAATGACCCCCAGGGGATGGTGCTGCTGGCCAGCATACTGTGACATTGGAGTGCTATTAATAATTTTGGTGGCCACCCCCTGACCATGCTCTCCTGTGTTCGTCTTTTAGGATTGTTAAATTGAGAAGAGGTACATTGTTAAACATTTAAGATGCTTCCACCATAGTTTTTTGTTTGTTTTTTTAACTTGTTTGTTGAGATGACAATATTAATAATGAAATAAAAATACAAAAATCCCTAAGTGGTGATGGCAAAAAACAAAGCCCTGCAGCATCCCCTTGCCTCGCACTCCAGGCAGTTTCCCCGCAGGGACGTGTGTGGAGGCAAAGCTGCAAGTCCACGGGGCACACGGGAGCTCTGGAAGCAGGAGGAAGCCCCAGGCCACGGATTTCTGTAGCTGCCAGTGTTGCTAATGACAAG
The DNA here is from genome assembly GCA_004363605.1 of Indri indri. Classification (NCBI taxonomy): domain Eukaryota; kingdom Metazoa; phylum Chordata; class Mammalia; order Primates; family Indriidae; genus Indri; species Indri indri. Next base: position 143,835 of record RJWJ010000474.1, read on the forward strand.
GTCACACTGGCAGTTTACAAGATGCCAGGCTTGAGTGATATTCCTTTTTTCTGCTGCCCCCGACACGCGCTTCCCAGCCCCAAAGGGGAAGGCACTGGGAGAGCTGGCCGCCACCCAGAATGGAGCCCAGGAAGTGCCACGGCCCCCCGCTTGCTGCAGGTGGGAGGACCTTGCCCCTCCCACTTGTGGGGGCCTGAACATCAGCGAGGGAAGGTCCTTGGGTCTAGCCTGGGCCCCTCAAAGCAGCACCATCTGGATCCTTTTGTGAGAGACTCTGGAAGGGGAAATGCTCAAAGGTTAACCTGCTTCCCGAGCCTCCAATCCCAGCGAAGCCTCCAAGGGTTTTCCTCCTGGGAATCCCAGCTTCCTACAGGCTCTGCAGGGAGGCCAAGAATAGAACAGCTCACTAGCAACCCAGAGGCTCCCTCAGCGCACAGGGCCTCAGGATCATGAATTGGTTTTTAACTATGTGTTAGAGGAAAACAGGAGGAAACCTCACTGCTTTCCCAGTAGCACCAGAATGAATTCATTCTCAGGGTGCTTCCCCCCAGGACAGAGAGCCTCTGGTCTTTTTAAATTTGGAATCTGGATTTTCCTGCCCAAGATAATCTGGGGGCTAATGCTGCTTCAGAGCTCAGTTGCTGGTGTGGACTTGCTCTGGAAAGTATGCAATATATTCAAGCCCTGTGCTGCTTCCTATTCCTCATGAATCATCTCTTCTCCTTTATTTCAGACTTGTTCTTTTGCAGCCTATTTACAAGGGAACTTTCTACTTTAAGCCAGCAGTAGGAGGGGACCTATGTTATTAAATTCACTGGTCGGACACAGACAAATCTCATAGCATCTTTCTGCCTGGAAAGCAAGATAAGTAGCTTGTTGAAATTTCATTGGGCAGTACTTTCATTGCTCAGCAACAATCCTTTCCAAGCAGATGGGGATATCAAAGTAATCTCTCTACTCCTGTTAGCACCACCGAGGAAAGAGCAACTCTGTAAACATGAACCAGAGTACAGCAAGGAGTTTCAGCTTGAGGACCAATATGACAGTCTGAAAATGCTTGGTTTTATCTTCCTAGAGCCACACCTTGTACCCAGGGCCAGTATGTTCCTCAATTTCAAAATACACATTTCTTACCATTTCAACATCTTTAACACTGTGAGGTGTCTTTGTACATCTCTTAACGTTATGACATTGGGGCAGCATCTTTTTTCTTTCATAGTATACAAAATAATGGTGTATCATAATAGTATCATGGATTCAATGAGATACTACAGACAGACAAGGTAGCCATGGAGAGAACTTTTCCTGAAATTGAAATGAGTGAGAAGTGCACTGTGAAGAAATCTTAGGTTGTACCTTTTGATAGGGTTATCAGATCTGCAAATGACACAGAAATAGCAAAATGTTTCCAGCGTGCCAAAGGATACTGTTTTAGACAGCTTAGCTGCTATAAAAAAATACCTTAGACTGGGTGGTATTAAACAACAGACATTTATTTCTCACATTTCTGGATGCTAGGAGTGCAAGATCAAGGTGCCAGAAGATTCGGTCCTTGGTGAGGGCTCCCTTCCTGATTTGCAGAAGACCACCTTCTCCCTGAATCCTCACATGGCAGCAAGAGAGAAGAAAGCAAGCTCTCTAGTCTCTCCTCATAAGGGCACTAATTCCATCATGGGGGCCCCACCCTCATGACCTCATCTAAACCTAGTTGCCTCCTAAATGCCCCATCTCCAAATACCATCACAACGGGGTTAGAACTTCAGCATATGAATTTTGGCGGGGCACAATTCAATCCATACCAGATACCATTACCAGTGAGGTGGTGCCATCACTTGGATGAGTTTTCCTAAACCGATTCTGGTTGAGCACAGCACACACAATGGAATGATTCATGTCTGTGTCCAGCTGCTGAGGGTCATTTTTAATGTGCCACAGAACATACAGCCTTAGCCCTTTTCTGGTCAATAATCTTTTGCCAATTTTAACAAAGGTATAATAGGTAAGCTTTGTGGCTTCTATTTGTGGCTTCAAAGGATAGAGGGACAACTTATATCTTATGTAGAAAACAATTCTCACAATGAAAACAACAATGTGGAATTCAACAAAACAAAATGAGCTTTCACTGGGCTTCAAAGAATCCATGGCATGGGTATAGGATGGTGGAGGAGGGCACAGGATCATTCCCTGTGGAGGAAGGTTTTGTTCAACATCAAGTTTGGTTATGAAGCAAGAGCATGATAGAGACATGACAATGGGTAGCAAAATGAACTGCATTTTAGAAAGTGTCCTGATGTTAAAAGACAATGGTTTTATTGGACTCTGGACAGAGATTAACATAAAGTAGAGTTCCTCAACCTTGGCACAATTGACACTCTACAAACAACTATGTGTTGTGGGACCATCCTGTACCTTCTAGGTGTTTAGCAGCGTTCCTGGCTCCCGCTCAAGTCATAACCATCAAAAATGTCCTCAGACATTGCCAAATGTCCTCTGGGAGGCAAAATCTCCCCCCAACTTGAGAACCACTGATGTACAGCATATATTCAATTTTTGGAATCACACTTTAAGAGGGCAACAACCAGCCTAGAAAAATATTCCTTGAGGAGGGTGATGATTGAATTATAGCATTTATTGAACATGTACAACATACAAAGCACATGTTGATGAGGAGCATTTAAAAGAAGGTCCTTGGGCCTCAAGGGTCCATTAAATGCTCCTCATTCCGCATGGAGTTCTATAATAATCTTTAATTATTTAAAGAGCTCTTGATTGAAGATGGACTAGACCAAGAGTGTGGCAGTTACAGGGAGACAGAGTTCAGGATACAATGCAAAAGCTTTTATTTTAGTTGTTTTTTTTTTCCATTAAAAAATTCAAATATTATAATACATTAGAGTACTAAGGAAAAAGTCAGAGTTTCTCTCCTTTACTCCAACTCACTCCCCAGGGGCAACCACAGGTAATAGTTTGGGGAGATTTTCCAGAACCCTTCAGATATAATTGATTAATGCTGGAATGGTTGCAAATGTCCTTCCTTTCCTGGCTTCTTAAAGAATATCGTGAACTGAGCTGATGGCTTTCCTCCTGTGTCTCTCCTATTCTCCCTCCCTCTTTCTGGAGAGTCTTTCTGCCATGCTGGTTCCAAGACTTAATTTTTTTATTGTGAAAATTTTCTAACCTCCACAAAAGAAGAAAGAATAAATAATAATTAAAAACAAAAATACCCATCTACCCATCACCCAGATTTAACAATTGTCAAGATTTTGCCACATGTATTTCACTTATCCTTTTTTCTTTTCTTTTTTACTTTTTTATTTTTTTCTTTCTTTCTTTCTTTCTTTCTTTCTTTCTTTCTTTCTTTCTTTCTTTCTTTCTTTCTTTCTTTCTCTCTCTCTCTCTCCTTCCTTCCTTCCTTCCTTCCTTCCTTCCTTCCTTCCTTCCTTCCTTCCTTCCTTCCTTCCTTCTTTCTTTCTTTCTTTCTCTCTCTCTCCCAGGCTAGAGTGCAGTGGCATCATCATAGCTCACGGCAGCCTCAAACTCCTGGGCTCAAGGGATTCTCCTGCCTCAGCCTCCAGAGTAGCTGGGACTACAGGCATGGGCCATGATGCCTGGCTAATTTTTCTATTTTTAATAGAGATGGGGTCTCGCTCTTGCTCAGGCTGGTCTCGAACTCCTGATCTCAAGCAATCCTCCTGCCTCAGCCTCCCAAATGCTAGGATTACAGGAGTTAGCCTGTGCCGGCTGCTTTTTCTCTTCTGAAGTATTTTAAAACAGATTTCAAACATCATGTTATTTCATTTCCACATACATCAGTGTGTTTCTAAAAAATATACATAATTCCTGGGCTTTTATGCTGCAAAATCAGAGTGGACAATGGAGTACTTGGAGGGGGAACTGGAAGAGGAGGGGCAAGGTGGGCACCAGGAGCAAGGAGGGGAGGGAAAAAAGAAGAGGGCAGGGGAGAAGCGATGTGGGAAGGGAAGAGAGGATGGGAGGGTAGGATTTGTCAAACTCTAGATGGTCAGGCTGAGAGAGAACAAGTCAGAGCCGCTAGGCTGGGATGAGAAGGAGGCTTTTGGAGTGAGCTAGCTGAGAGGCTGGGGAGACTCTAAGGTTCATTAAAACAAAGAGAGACAAAGGGATACTAGAAAGATTATTCAGAATTATACTTGATCGCCCTTAGATTCCTTCAGAAGACTCCAGTAAAGACCAAATTTAAAAAATATAGTTTTCCATATTTGAATGTTTAAAATATGCCCCTAGTCTTAGTTTGAACTATGTGGGACTTGGCTCCAATAGGTGCATGCACATTAAATGTGTTAGTTTGTCTTACGAAGAAAATAGAGTCCCCGATTTTCACTCAGTATTGTAGACATCTTAGAGTATTTTTCTACAGACTCCTTTACAATGATCCAGGCACTGCTCCAAGTAGTTCATATGGACTATCTATCTTGTTTAAGTTCACAGCAACTTCATGGTGTGGGGACTATTAGTACCCCATTTTACAGATGGGGAAATTATTTCAATGTTTTGCTCAAGGTCACTGCTTTTTGGGGCAGAGCCAGGTTTTAAACCTAAGTCTATCTCACTGCAAAGTGGCACTGGGCCACATGAACTGTGCCATGGGTGGGGATGCCCATCTGGCAGTGGCATGGAGGGGTCCATGGCTCTGTGCTGCTGGCAATGCCACCCCTATAAGTCCCATATTCCTTTCTTGAGGTTTCTGTCTTTACAAATTCACGTAAAAATGCAAGTTTTCCCTTGGAGGATAAAACCAGTGAGATGAACTCACTAGTCATGAATGCGATGAGCTGGAAGGAGAAAAAGTGATTAAGAGCAAGAACTCAGCCAAACCTGGTCTCACATCCTGCCCCTGCCCTTACAAGCTTTGGGGCCTTGAGCAAATTGCTTAGCTTCTCCAGTTCTCATATATTATTACCAGGGTTGGAGGCAGATAGAGGACAAGGGAAGATGGAATAGTTTATAAATACTATTAAGGGAGCACAACGGAAAGGCAGCAGTATCAACAAAAAGTTTCACTGGTTGGGCTGGTGCTATTGGCCTTTTGTTCTATTTACTAATATATTGGAGGCTTTGAGGAGTCTTCTTCAATTTGTGTCCAACAAAGTCTAAGTTATGGTTCCTGAGGAGTGTCCCTGCTATTGATGTCACCCTTTGGGCTGGCTTTGTGGGTGGAAAGCACCTGCTGATGTGTACAGGTGGGGCCTAGTGGGATTGTGAGCCATCTACTAACAGAACAGCATCTTAATTGAGGTTGGTAAAGTAAGTGCACACTGCCCTCCTCACCATTGTCAACATTGCAAAACACAGCCAGGGCCCCCTGTGTTGCACATAGGGTGATCAAACAGAGGTGGGACTACCAATGATGGAACTGGGACAGTCCACGGCAAACCGGGGTGAACTGGTCATCCTACTTGCACAGCTCCGGGAGTGGTCTACACAAAGTTGCCCGTGTGAGTGGCATCCCCTTTGCATGGGATACAGTTTGTGTGTAAGGGTCATTTAAAGAAATCTTTCTGGTTAAAGTTGAAATTATATGGACCATTTGTACCCTCAATGGTCAACTCCAAGGGCCCTCACTAATTAGAAAAGGCTAGAGAAATATGTAATACTAATAACAATCAAGCCAAGAGTCAAATCAAAGATCAATACCATTCATAATAGCTACAAAGGAAATAAAATACCCAGGAATATACTTAACCAAGGAGGTGAAAGATCTCTACAAGGAGAACAATGAAACTCTGAGGAAAAAGATTGCAGAGGATAGAAACAAATGGAAAAACATATCATGCTTGTGGATAGGTAGAATCAACATTGTTAAAATGTCCATACTACCCAAAGTGCTTTACAAATTCAACACAATCCCCATCAAGTTACCAAGGTCATACTTCACAGACTTAGAAAAAATAAATCTATGCTTCAGTTGGAACCAGAAAAGAGCCAGAATAGTCAAAGCTATCTCAAGCAAAAAGAATAAAACTGGAGGCATCACATTACCAGATTTCAAACTATACTATAAGGGTATTATAACTAAAACAGCCTGGTATTGGTACAAAATTAGAGACATAGACCAATGGAACAGAACAGAGAAGCCAGACATAAAACCATCTCCTTACAACCAACTGATCTTAGACAAAGCAGACAAAAATGTACACTGGGAAAAAGAACCCCTATTCAATAAATGGTGCTGGGGAAATTGTATAGCCTCACGCACAAGAATAAAACAGGACCCCTACCTTTCACGACTCATAAAAATTAATTCAAAATGAATAAAAGACTTAGATCTAAGACATGAAACCATAAAAATTCTAGAGGAAAATGTAGGAACAACTATTCTAGATATTGGACTAGGCAAAGAATTTTTGGAAAAGACCCCAATGGCAATAATGACAACAGCAAAAATTAATAAATGGGAGTTGATTAAGCTAAAAGTCTTCTGCACAGCTAAGGAAACAATCAACAGAACAAATAGACAACCTACAGAATGGGAGAAAATATTTCCAAGCTGGACATTTGAAAAAGAGCTGATAACCAGATATTACAAAGAATTCAAGAAAATCAACAAGAAAAAAACAAACAACCCTATTTAAAAGTTGGCAAAAGACACGAACAGATGCTTCTCAAAAGAAGAAAGACAAATGGCCAAGAAACATGAAAAAATGCTCAACATCACTAATCATCAGGGAAATGCAAATTAAAACCACAGTGAGATATCACCTTACCCCGGTTAGAAAGGCTTTTATTAAAAAGTCTAAAAACAATAGATGCTGACATGGATGCAGAGAGAAAGGAATGCTTATACACTGTTAAGTGGGACTGCAAATTAGTACAACCTCTATGGAAAACAGTACGGAGATTTCTCAAAGAACTAAAAGTAGATCTACCATTTGATCCAGTAATTCCACTACTGGGTATTTTCCCAAAGGAAAAGAAATGATTTTATCAAAAAGACACTTGCACTCGAATGTTTATTGCAGCACAATTCACAATTGCCAAGATGTGGAATCAAGTGCCCATCAATTCAAGGGTAGATTAATAAATGTGATATATGTACACCGTGGAGTACTAGTCAGCCATAAAAAAGATGAATTAATACCTTTCATAAAAATCTGGATGGAACTGGAGACCATTCTCCTAAGGGAAGTATCACACGAATGGAAAACAAACACCACATGGACTCACTATTAAATTGGAACTAACCAATGAGCACACAAGTGCGCAGAGGTAAGTAAAACTCAGTGGAGAGCAACCACAGGAGAGGCAGGAGGAGGGGAGGGGAGGAGGGGTGGAGAATAAACAAATATAATGGATACTATGAAGAACACTATTTGGGTGATGGGCACACCTACAGCCGGACCTAAAGCATTACAAAATTGATCCATGTAACCTAAAACATTTGTACCTCCATGATATTTTGAAATAAAAAGAGAATTCACCCAAATGCCATAATTGCACTTAAAAAATTAATAATTCCATTAAATTACCTAATATTAATTTTTTTCCCAGTTGTACTCAAGTTGATGCCTTTTATAGTAAAAGATTACATTGTTGTCACTCTATAATGGATTTAATTTTTGCCTATTCCCTTTTGGTCTTTATCTTGTTGAATGCTGCTTCCCACAGCCTGTGGATAAAGCCAAATGCATGGCTCACTGTGGAAGGGAGAAGGCTACCTTGATAGAACCTGATGGCATCTCAGAGTAGAAGGAGCAGTTGGGACACTTACTGAGATTTTGAAGTCTGGTTTAAGGTAGGTCTTTCAATGTGAGGCAGGGGATTAGAGCAAAATTAGTTTGTAATCTGTAAGACCTGTATAAAGGTGCTATTATCAGTAGCTTTAGTATGAAAAGTTTTGTTTCACCAGATGTTGGCCATATCCTAAGGCCTGGCAACACCACCGGCCATGTGCATATGCCCTCCTCTAGAGAGGAAGAAATTCTCTCTTAACTCTGTCTAGGGTGGAAGAGAGAGAAGGAAGAGGACTAACCCATTAACCCATCACAAACAGGTCACATCCACCAGCAGAAGCTATAGACGGTACAGAAACTGTACTTTCTGTGTTATCTCCCTTTGGCTCCTTATAGAGTGTTGCATATACTGAGTAAATAATGCAGCCATTGCCCATACTATCCTTGGGAACATTTGGTACAATTTGTAACAAGGTATGTGAAACTCTCTTCAGGATTGGCTGCAAGGAGCCAACACCCACTTGTGTCATGTAGAATTTCATTTGGCTGCTACTAACTGATACCCCAAATGACAGTGGCCTAAGCAAATTAGAGGCTCGTTCTTCTGCACTTAAACACAGGAGAAAGTCTTGTGTTTCCATGGGCTTCACCTTGTCACTAGGGACCTAGCTCCTTTTGTTTCTCTGCTATAACATCCTCAGCCCTGGCTTCAGTCCTCATGGCTGCTGTATGGTCACAGCTGGCTGCTGGAGCTGCAGCAATCATGTCCGATTTCCATGCAATAAAAGGAAAGAGGAAGGCCAAAGGGCGTGCATCCCATCTAGGTCTGCCCTCTGTAAGACACTTCTTGGAAATCCCTCCCAATGACTTCCGATTTCTTCTCATTAACCACCCCAGTCATAAGAGAGGCTGGGAATTGTGGTCTTTTTACCTGATCTGAATAAAACCGGGCCTCATTTAGTGAGGGAGAAGGGGAGAATGAACACTGGGGAGGCAACTGAAGTCTTTGCCAAGTCATTCAAACCAGTTTATGTCAAAAGGGAAAGATACACAGGAGCCCCAGGGAACTGAGGGCAAGAAGTGTGGTCAGGCCTCACAGGAGGCAAGAACCAGGAGCTGGAGGCTTTGAAACCCAGGTAGCCACTCTGGGGAATCTCTTTTCTAGGGCTAGGTGGTTTCTAGTCTGTTCTTCACTCAATACAATTTCCTCCTGCGTTTCTTTTTCTCCAGTCAACTCTTTGCTTCTCTTTGCACAAGGTAAAAAATTGTCACTTTCCAGATCCCAAATTCTCATGTTCTCTGCTATGGAAACTTGTGGAGACCCACACTCCCCTGAATTCTGACCCCCAGCCTCCCAGGAAAGAGAATCCGATCATCCCACTTCGGTCAGGGGTTACCTTTGGTCCTACTGTTTGTGGTCTATGGGCCACTTCATACAAACGTGTCTGCTAGGTCTGTGTGTGTGTGCATGTGTATGTGTGTGTTCATGTGAGTGCATGTGTGTGTGCACATGTGTTGTACATGTGCATGTGTGAGCACGTGTGTGTGTGCATGTGTGTGTTGCGGTAAGAGGAGTAATCCTCAAAGGAGCACCCCTCAGCTAGAATGGAGACTCTCTTCTCTAAGTAGTCAGAATAGAGTAAAATGAACTTCTGTTTACAAAAATATAGACAACCAGAAAGCTTACATTAAAAAAAAAATTCTCCCTGACAATATGAAATCATCAAGGCTCTGCCAGACCCTGAAATGCCATCTGAACCTCCACATCAAGAAAAGGGTAGGGGCCGGGTGTGGTGGCTCGCGCCTGTAATCCTAGCACTCTGGGAGGCCGAGGCAGGTGGATCATTTGAGCTCAGGAGTTCGAGACCAGCCCAAGCAAGAGCAAGACCCCCATCTCTACCAAAAAATAGAAAGAAATTAATTGGACAGCTAAAAAAATATAGAAAAAATTAGACAGGCATGGTGGCACATTCCTGTAGGCCCAGCTACTTGGGAGGCTAAGGCAGTAGGATTGCTTGAGCCCAGGAGTTTGAGGTTGCTGTGAGCTAGGCTGACACCATGGCACTCTAGCCCAGGGCAACAGAGGCGGACTGTGTCTCAAAAAAAAAAAAAAAAAAAGAAAAGAAAAGGGTAGGTTAGATTCCATATCATTCTTGAGTACTTTCTTTACCATTCTGAATCTTAAAAAAAACCAAACAAAAAAACCCTGTCCACTTATTTCTGAGCTGGGTGGGGATGCCCAGCTAACCAGAATATCCCATTCTCCATTATCCAGCCTGCCAGACAAACAGGGTTTACTGTCTTCCCTGGAGTCTGGCGTGGTTTCTGGTCAAACAGGCTCCGCATTTCCATGAGTTTTAAGATGCTGAATATCAGCCAGTCCCTGCCGCCAAGTGTAATTGTTGACAGCTGTGTCTTGAAAAGGGTTTCTTTTGTTGCTCATCCCGCTGAGTGAGCCTAATTGCTTCATTAACATTTAGGCCATGTTACATGTTCAAGTGCTTGTGAGGTATTTGGATTTCAGATGAGGGTTTTTTTATTTAAAAAAAAAAAAATTCTTGTTCCAGACATGACAAGCCTCCATTTTCGTAATGAGTTTTTGTGTGTATGGGTGCTTTTGAGAGTGGATTTGCATCTTTGTTCATTTGTCATGCAAAGACATACAGAAATGATTGTTACGGATTGACCTAGTTATTAAGGCCTTTTATATCTGTGAAAAGCTAATTTCAAATCATTCCTTAGAGCAGTTAGGACTGCTGGTGTATCACTGCCCAGGAAGACAGTGTCAGCCTCAATGGGTAGTTGTGGGGAGGGTGGCGGAGAGGTGCTCCCTTACACAAAAAAAGTCTCCGTAGACTTCCCTAAGCTGTCCTAAATAAATGTAAAAATTAAGCAAAAACCAGCAAACTTGCTTTGAAAGTTCAGTTTCAAGATAAGTCTTCTTACCTATCCTTCCAGTAAGAGTTATGCTCTGAACCATTTCCCTGGAATTATTCAGGAGCCATAGCAGCAAGCAGCCACTGCTCAGTTTGAGGCCCCAGGGTAGAAAGAATTCCTGCAGCACACATTAATTGCTTACATAATATCCATTCTCCCTCCCAACAGAATCTGAGTTAATATGAGGGTGACTGTGTCCTGTGCTGTAAGTACTAGTCTTCTCAGACTCCCTTGCAGCTAGAGGTGGCCCATGTGACCTAAATCTTGCCAATGAAATATAAGGGGAAGTCATTGAATGAAGCCTTCAGAAAAGCTTTTTCAGAAGAAGCAGCTTAGCCTGGCAGTCTTGTAGGCATTTTTCCCTTCCCTGCTTTGCCCTTACCTCTTTTTACCTTCTTCAACATGCTGCCGTGGCTGCAGGTACAGCAGTCATCCTGTGAGGATACCAAGTGGCAAGATAGAAGGAGCCTGAGTCCCTGACGGCAGCCTGCAGAAGCTGTGCCAATTCCAGCTCTGGACTTCTGTTATTTGGTAAAGCCACTAAATAGGGTTTTCTGTTATTTGCAGCCAAACACATTCTTAATTGAGACCCTCCATAAAGGCACAGAGGGTTTTGTGTTTGTTTCTGTTTTGTTGTTGTTAGGGCTTATTCTGGTTATGTATTACTATATAAAAAATTACTCCAAAACTTATGGTTTAAGGCAACAACCTTTTTATTATATGTCTTGGCTTTGTGGGTCATGAATTCAGGCAGGGGCAGCTGGGCAATTTTTCTGCTCCATATGGCATTGATTGAGATCACTGGGTGGTACTCAGCTGGTGGATGGGCTGGTCTGGAGGGTCCAAGACAGCTTCCCCCACAAGTCTCATGGCTTGGCAGGGAAGCCTGTGAAACAGGGCCTGGTAGAGTCTGTCAACTTGCACATAGAGCATGTGCATGTGGCTTCTCCAGCATGACAGTCTTGGGCTGGGCAAACATACAGTAGCTCAGGGCACCCAGAGAGAAAGAGTTCCAAAGAGACGGTAGTTTCCAGTTTCTCAAATCTGGGCCTGGAAATAGCATGGCACTACTTCTGCTGTATTATATTGGTCAAAGTAGTTACAGAGCCCATCTAGATTCTGGGACAAGGGGACTTAAGATCCACCTCCAGACGGGAGTATTATCAAAGAATTTGTGGCCATCTTCGTCCACTATAGGGGCAATGGGCTACAGGATTATTGTGACAAAGTTTGATCTACGGGTTTATAACAGACAGATATACTTCAGAGCAGGTCTAATATGCACTCTCTGTGATATCCTCCAGGTAGACAGATGGTCTACAAGGTGCCAGAAACTAGTCTAGGCACTGGGAATGTGATGATGAACATAAGCAGTAAGGTCCCCTTGTGTTAATTTTGAGGTTGTAGGGAGGGGAAAATGGCCTCCCTCTACACTTTCAGGTTCTTTGGCTGGGCTACAGATTAATTTGACACAGGACAGATTAACAGGAGAAAAACCATATTTAATTATGTGTGTATGCCTGAGAGACAAAATATGAGCATTGAAGAAGGGCCAGATGATTGAAGCTTATATAGCACCCCCTTCTGGGCATGGGGGGAACAAGTTATGTGAGGGTGAGTGGAAGAAATGTATGGTGGATAAAAGTTCTCTTGATATGCAGATAAAAACTCTCTCAGGTAATAAAGTTGTCTTTATTAGCTGCCCTCTTTCTGATATGAATACTTTCACTAATGTAGATTTCCTTTAGTGATGTAAATTTCTTTCATAAAAGGGCAGCCTGTCAGAGCTACTCCTATGTCTGCAGTTTCTCAGGATAACCAGCTCAAAATATTCCAAATAAATAATATATTTCGAGGTGGCATATCTGGTCACCTACAGTCATATTTTGGAGTGATATGTCCTGAACCTCAACACAATTCTTATTGGACACACAACTGGGGGTTACAATTAAAAGACATATTTGAAAATACATGGTGATCTAAGATAGCTGTTATGGTGGTATAAAGAGCATGGACCTCAGAGGAGGAGTCTTGGGTTTACATCTTCAGCTTGGTGCTAAGGGTCTCTGTGACCATGAGAAAATCTAATATTACCTTTGGGCTTCAGTTTCACTATCAGTAAAAAGAAGGGACTGAATTTTGTAATCTCTGAGGTCTCTTCCATTGTAAAGTTTTATGGGTCTCTGCAGTCACTATTTATGATTATGAAAAGAGCTGGAGTTATGATTTCTTTTCCTAACTCTTAAAAATAACAGGCTTTTTCTGTAGTCAAATTCCACTACACTTTTCTTCCACAGACGTAGTTCATTTATAGAGCAGACCTCAGGGAGAACTCGGGGTAAAGGCAATATTTTTGTGAAAATTAAATCTTCCCAGCTAATTTGATCTCCCTGACTTTCCCTGAGAACTTGTTCTTTCTAAACTTTCCCTGCTGTTCTCTTTTTAAAATTATAATACAAAATGTTTCCATTGACATTAGAACATGACAAGGAGACTCAGTAAGGCCAAATGTTCCAGGGTTCATTGGGTTCCTGAACCACGTGGGAATCTGAGAAGTCTTAATAACAAAGTCAATGAACTAGAAACTCAGAGGGAGTAACTTGGGGTTCAGTTAAGAAAAGGGGACCCTATTTGACTGACATATGAATGTCAAGAAGTGTAATATTGAACTTGGTAGGGGGAGAACCACCATGGTTATTTCTTTCCAGGAATTTATTCCTTTTTTTCCACCTAAAAGATTTGTGGTAATAAAATGTAATTTAATTCCACAAAAAATTGGGGTATGTTTAATGAATTCAAGGAACACCTAAGTGACTCAGAGCACTTTGGTGAGTTTTAGGGATTTGAGAGGTGGAAAAACCTGGGTTTCTGAGGAACAAAAATATGTAGGACTTTTGCCGTGAGTTCCTGCAGTACTCTTGGCAAATCTATTAATTATTTTATGATTATATTATAGCCAAATAATATTTGGGTTTCTAGAAGAAAAAAGTATCTGTAGTGACCTATAGTGCATTTTCTACTATTATCTTAATATAATTTACTACTATGTAAGATTTGTAATTTGTTCTGTGAAATAAATAATATAACACCTCCCTCTAACTCTATCCTTGGCAACCATTCCAGGAGACAACCTTATAAAGTAAGCATGGTTTATACAGAGGTCTTTGTAATATATTAGTAACTAGTCTCCTTTGGATTTACTGACCCCAGGAAGATTAAAAAAGCACAAAATGACATCTTTATAGTAAATAGTGTTATATTGAAGATTTACCAAGTAATAATAATGTAATAATAACAATATTTATCAGTGACTACATGCCAACAATGCGTCTGACACTGGGCTTGAAGGTTTCCTATACATGGTTTTTAGTCTTCACAATAGTAGTGAAAGTTCTTATTGTCTTCATCCGAAAAGACTATGTTCAGGGAGGCAGAGTCTTCACCTTGGTGAGTGATGAGGCTGTAATTCTAACCCAGTCCTATCTGTTACCAAAGCCCAAGATTTTTCTTGTGTCTTTATACAATTACCGCTTTGGAGGTAATGCAAATACTGTTAGAACACCATAGAACATTTGAAAACAAACAATTTGCATTTTGTTCGCTTGGTAACAAAAGACAAGACAATTAGGCAGCAATTATATTTGTTGAAACAGGATATTTTCCCTTTAAGATTTATAGGGTAAATACCCATTGTTTCTGGATTCTATGGAGCTTTTTTTCACTTCAACAAATGCAATTCAGAGAGTCATGGAAACCACAATGAGTCTAGCTATGTCTGCCAGGTGGGTAAGAAGTTAAAATGCCCTATAATTTTATTGAGTACTGCCTGTTTGGATCCTTTGATTTTTAAATTTATAATGCTCTTCCCCTACCTTGTCTTTCTAGAGGATTCTTTTTTTTTCCTAGAGGATTCTTAATTTCCAAATCTCTTCTTTGTTATCTTCACTCTTCTTTATTGCCCCCAGGAGCTCCCCTCCTGCTATTCACTTGCAAATAACCCCTCTCTAAGCAGATCATTTAAAAACAAACACCTTGAGAAAAATACTACTTTCAGGAATGGTTGTGCACAGTACTTCCCTGTCCTAGCGTAAATTCTTGATTTGCCCTTTCCTCTACTAGGAAGTAGGTAGCTGTGCAGATACTTGATTTTACGGGGGTAAGAGGGATACTTCCCCTTTGCCCTAAAAGTTTGCTGAAAGATCAGCTCACGATTAAGGCAGATTGATAAGAGGAAGAGGTTTGTCTACTGTGCACATGGGGAGAATCACAGAGTGATAAACTAATAGCCCAACGGGATCCAGATATTTTTATACCATCCTTTCAGAGGGGAGGGGGAGATAAGGAATATGGATAATTCTATTTAGGGGCAATAAATGGTTGCCAGGGAGGATGAATGGATGGGGGAAACAGGTTTATACCCCCATAATATTCTGAAATTTAAGAAAATAAATAAATAAATAAACAAACAAATAAATAAATTTTTAAAAAAATTTAATTAACCTGAGAGACAGATATTATATTTAAAATGATTTGGGACAGGTCTGGTTGCATTCTTTATCATTTTTCCTGCAATATATTAACATAATGGGGAGGGGAAGGGAAGTCAATTGTTCTTTTGATGGGTCAGTCCAGTTTATGCAGATAGAGGAAAAGCCCCTTCCAATGCCTATTGATCTTAAAGGGCCTTAAGTTCAAAATATTCTTTACACCAAGGAGTAATATTTTAGTGTGAAATGTCCTAAGCTCCTTCAATTTCAATACAGAAATTGACATTACGTTGTGAAGAATAGATAGTGCAAGCATAAATCACTCCAATTTGCTACTCATTGAAATGTTCCATAAATATTTTCAAGAAAGGAAAGTAAAACCTGTGGCCAAAATAAAGCTTTTTAAAAACTGTAGTTCAATTTAGGGACAATTGACATCTTTACTTTGTTGATCTTCCAATCCATGAACATAATACATTCCTTCATTTTCAGATCTTTAAATTTTTTCATCAGCGTTTTGCATTTTCAGCATACAAGTCAGGTACACATTTTATTAGATTTGTATCAAAGTTTTTTTCAGCAATTATAAATAGCATTGTGTTTTCAATTATGATTCCCATGTATTCATTGTAGAAATACAATTCGCTTGCATGTTGATCTTGTATCCTGTGACTTGCTCAACTCACTTATTAGTTCTAAGAGTTGTTTAGTAGAGACCACCAAGCAGGATAAATGCCTACTCCCCATCCCCCTCAAAATAAACCCAACCCCTACACCTGGGCATATCATATTCAAATTTCAAAAAATCAAAGATAAAGAAAAAATCTTGAAAAAAGCAAGGGGAAAAAATAGCTATAGAGGAGTAAAGGTAAGAATTATATCCAATGTCTACTGAGAAACCATGCAAGCAAGAAGAGAATGGAATAGAATATTTAAAGTGTTGAGAGGAAATAAACACCAACCTAGAATTCTGTACCCTGTGAAATCATCCTTCAAAAGTGAAAGAGAAATAAAGACTTTCTCACACAAATTAAAATTGAAGGAATTTATTGCTAGTAAACCTGCTGCACAAAAAATGTTAAAGAAAGTTCTTCAGACAGAAGGGAAATGATATAGGTCAGAATTTGGGTCTACATAAAGAAAAGAAGATCATTAGAGAAGGAATAAATAAAGGTAAAAACAAACTTTTATTTTTCTTACTCTTAATTGACTAAAACAATATTCTCATTGTTCAAAATAATAATAGTAACTATGTATTCAATTTTGTATGTCCTTATATATGGCTATGTATGCTAACATGTAAATGAAATGAATGACAGCAATGATACAAGGGATGGGAGGAAGGAATTATGAAAATTTTGTTATTATAAAGAACTTGTGCTTTGAAGTGGTATAATGTTATTTGAAAGTGGATTTGGATTAGTTGTAAATGTAAAATGTAAACTCCAGGGCAACCACTAAAAAACATTTTTAAAAAACAGGTACAATTGATACACTAAGAAAGGAAAGAAAATGAAATATATATATATAGTCAATTAAAACCACAGAAGGCATAAAAAGAGTGGAAGACAAAAACAAGAACAAAGGAAACAAAGAGAAAGCAGTAGCAAATATGGTAGATATTAATCCAACTATGTCAGTAATTATTTTGAATGTCAACGTTCTAAGTGAACCAATTAAAAAACAGAGATTGTAAGAGTGGATCCAAAAACAAAGCCCAAATATATGTTGTCTACAAGAAACCTACTTTAATATACACAAATAGAATAGAAGTAGATGGATGAAGAAAGATATACCATGATAACACTAATTAAAAGAAAGTGGGAATGGCTATATTAATTTCAAACAAACCAGACTTCAGAGCAAGGAAACCTATCAGGGATAAAAACGGATACTACATAATGATAAAAGAATCAATTCTCCAAGAATAAGACGTAAAAATCCTTGACGTGTATGTTCCTAACAAGAGAATGTCAAATACATAAGGCAAAAACTGATAGAACTGCAAGAGGAAATAGATGAATCCACTGTTACAGTTGGAGAATTTTATACCACCCTATCAGAAAGGGATAGATCCAACAGGTAGAAAATCAGTCAGGACAGAGGAAAACTCAACATCATCAATCAACTAGATAAAATGGACATCTATAGACCATTTAATCAAACAACAGCAGACTATACATGCTTCTGAAGCTCACGGAGAACATTTGCCAAGACAGACTACATTTCTGGACCATAAAACACACCTTAATAAATTCAAAAGAGTAGACATCATGACGTCTACTCTCACACCACAATGGAATTAAATGAGAAATCAATAACAGAACAATAGCTAGATCCTGAAATACTTGGAGATTAAATGACACAATTCCTAATAACACATGAGTCAAAGAAGAAATCTCAAAAGAAATTTAAAAACATTTTAAGCTAAATGAAAATGAAAATACAGCCTATAAAAATTTGTGGGATGCTATGAAAGCAGTGCTTAGAGGGAAGTTTATAGCATTGAATGCAAATACTGTATTAGAAAAGAAAAGAATATCTAAAATCAATAATCCAAGCTTCTACTTTAGGAAACTAGAAAAAGAAGAGTAAATTAATCCAAAGTAAGCAGAAGAAGATAAATAATAAAAATTAGACCAGAAACCATTTAAATTGAAAATAGGAAGCCAATAGAGAAAAATGACGAAACCAAAGCTTATTCTATGAAAAGATTAATAAAATAACAAGCCTCTAGCTAGGCTAAGAAAAAAAGATAAAAGATATAAATTGCTAATATCAAAAATAAAAGAGTGGGACAACACTACAGATCTCATGTATATTAAAAGGATAATGAAGGAATGCTATGAACAATTCTATGCCCACGATTTGATAGCCTCCATGAAACGGACAAATTCCTTGAAAGACAAAATCTGCCAAACCAATATCTCTTATGAACATAGCTACAAAAATCCTCACCAAAATATTAATAATACAAATCCAACAGTATTCCAGGTATGCAAGGCTGGTTCAATATTCAAAAATCACCTAAGGTACTCTACCATATGAGCAGGCTAAAGGAGGAGAATCACACAATCATATCAATAGACGCAAAAGAAGCATTTGACAAAATTCTATACCTATTCATAATAAACACTCTCAGCAAACTGGAAATAGAGGGAAACTCCCTCAACTTGATAAAGAACATCTACAAAAAATCTACAGCTAACATCATACTTAACGGGGAGAAACTAGAAGCTTTTCTGCTAAGATCAGGAATCAGCAAGAAAGTCTCCTCTCACCACTGCTTCTCAGCATGATACGGGAAGTCCTCACTAAGGCAATATGACAAGAAAATAAATAAAATGTATACAGACTGAGAAGGAAGAAATAAAACTCTCTTTGTTTACATATCACATAATTGTATATGTAGAAAATCTGAAGGAATTGACCAAAAACTCCTGGAACTATTAAGCAATTATAGCAAAGTTTCAGAACACAAGATTTCAGAATATTCAAAAGTCAATCATTTTTGTAAATGAACAAGTGGCATTTGAAATTAAAAGCACAATACCACTTAAATTAACACCTAATAAAATGAAAGAGGGATAAATCTAAAAAACAATGTATAAGATCTATATGAGGAAAACCACAAAGCTCTGATGAAAGAAATCAAAGAATTACATAAATGGAAAGATATTCTATATTCAAGAGTAGGAAGACTCAATATTGTCAAGATGTCAGTTCTTCCCAGCTTGAACTATAAATTCAACAAAAACCCAGTAAAAATCCCAGCAAGTTCTTATATGGATGTTGGCAAACTGATTCTGAAATTTATGTGGTGAGGTAAACAACCCAGAATCATATTGAAGGAGAGGAACAAAATTGGAAGACTGACACTACCCAATTACAAAGTTACTATAAAGCTACAGTAATCAAGACAGTGTGATATTGGTGAAAGAATAAATAATAGATCAGGGGAACAGAATAGAGAGCCCAGAAATATACTTACTTAAATATAGTCAACTCATCTTTGACAAAAGAGCAAAGGCAATAAAATGAGTAAAATAGAGTCTTTTCAACAAATGGTGTTGGAACAATTGCACATCAACATCCAAAAAAAAAAAAAAGAAAAATTAATCTAGACACAGATTTTACACCCTTCACAAAAATTAACTCAAAACGAATCACAGCTCTAAATGTAAAATGCTAAACTATAAAAATCCTGGAAGATAACACATGAAAATACCTAGATGACCTTGGGTATAGCAATGACTTTGACACAATGCCAAAGGCACAATCCATGAAGAAATAATTGATGAACTTAATTTCACTAAAACAAAAATGTCTGCTCTACAAAAAATACTGTCAAGAGATGAGAAGAGAAGCCATAGAGTAGGAGAAAATATTTACCAAAGACCAGTTTGAGAAAGGATTATCAAAATATACAAAGAACTCTTAATTTCAACAACAAAAAAACAACCCAAATAAAAATGGGCAAAAGACCTGAAAAGACATTTCACCAAAGAAGATATGCCAAATAAACATAAAAGAAGATGCTCAATATAATATGTCATCAGGGAAATGCAAATTAAAACAATGAGGTACCACCACACACTATTAGAATGGCCAAAATCCAGTCGGGTGCAGTGATGTTCCTGTAATCCCACCTACTCAGGAGGCTGAGATGGGAGCATCATTTGTGCCCAGGAGTTCCAGATTAGCCTGAGCAACACCGCAAGAATCTGTCTCAAAAAAAAAAAAAAAAAAAAAAAGGAAAAAAAAGAATGACCAATATCCAAAACAATGACAACACCAAATACTGGTGAGGATGTAGAGCAACAGGAATTCGCATTTATTGCTCAAGGGAATTCAGAATGGTACAGCTACCTTGGGAGACAGTTTGGCAATTTCTTACAAAATTAAACGTACTGTTACCATATGATTCAGCAATTGCACTCCTTGGTATTACCCGAAGGAATTGAAAACTTATGTCTACACAAAACCTGCGCACAAATGTTTATAGCAGTTTTATTCGTAATTGCCAAAACTTGGAAGCAACCAAGATATCCTTCAGTAGGGTAATAGGTAAACTGTAGTAGATCCAGATGATGGAATATTATTCAGTGCTAGAAAGAAATGACTTCAACCATGAAAAGACATGGAGGAATCTGAAACGCATATCACTAAGTAAAAGAAGACAATTTGTATGATTCCAACTATTGAACATTCTGGAAAAGGCAAAATTATGGAGACAGTAAAAGGATCAGTGGTTGCCAGGGGTTAAGAGGGAAGGAGGGGTGAACAGGTGGAGCACAGAGGATTTCTAGGTCACTTAAAATACTCGGTATGATACCATAATGGTGGATACAAGCCATTATACATTTGTCAAAACTCTTAGAATATAAAATACCAAGAGTGAACCTTAATGTAAACTATGGACTTTGGATTATAATGATGTATCCATGTAGGCTCATCAATTATATCAAATATACCACTCTAGTGGAGGATGTCAATAGTGGGAGAGGCAGGGGGGTATACAGGAAATTTCTGTAACCCCCACTCAATTTTTCTGTGAACCTACAACTGCTCGAAAGAATTAAAGTCTAATTTAAAAATAATATTTACAGAAACATAAAATATAGAATACCTACAAATAAATCTGACCAAAGATGTCCAAGACCTCTATATGAAAATTATAAAGCATTATTAAGAGAAATTAAAGAAGACTTATGTAAATAGAAAGGCATGCCATGTTCATCTATTATATACTTAATATTATACAGATGTTAATTTTCCTCCCATAGCCTCTAGACTGTATATATTTATGGGGTACAAAGTGAACTTATGATTTATGAATGCAATTTGGAATAATTAAGTCAAGCCAATTAACATATCAATCCCCTCAAATACTTATCCTTTTTGTGGTGAGAACATTTGAAATTTACTCTTAGCAATTTCAAAATGTGCAATACACTATTATTTCCACGCCGTGCAATAGAGCTAAAAAAAAAAAGTCTTACTGAGATTGTATACTCTTTGACCATCATCTCCCCAAACCCCTCATCCTTCAGCCTCTGTGACCACCATTCTACTGTCTGCTTCTATGATTTTGGTTATTTTAGATTCCGCATATGAGTAAGAAAATGCAATATTGTCTTTCTGTGCCTGGCTTATTTCCCTTAGCACAATGTTCTCCAATTCCATCTGTGTTGTCGCAAAAGACTGAATTTTCTTCTTTTTAAAGGCTGAGTAGTATATCGTTGTGTATATGTACCACACTTTTTTTATCCATTCATCTGTTGATGAACACTTAGATTGATTCTATATTTTGGCTGTCATGAATAACAGTGTTGCCATAGACATGGAAGTCCAGACATCTCTTTGATAAACTGATTTCAAATCCTCTGGGCAAATGCCCACAAGTAGGATTGCTGGGTCATATGGCAAATTTATTTTTGGTTTTTTGAGGAACTTTTGTACAGTTTTGCATAATGGTTATACTAATTTACATTCCTACCAACAGCGTGCAAGTGTTCTTTTTCCACTTCCTTGCCAACACTTATCTTTTGTCTTTCTTATAATATCCATTCTGACAGGAGTGAGATGATATCACATTGTGGTTTTAATTTGTATTTCCCTAATGTTTAGCAATGTTGAACATTTTTTCCATGTATCTGTTGGCCATTTGTATGTCTTTTTTTGAGAAATGTCCATTCAAGCCTTTTTCCCATTTTTAATTGGGTTTTTATTTTCTTGCTAATGAGTTGTTTAAGTTCCTTATATATTTTGGATATTAACTTCTTATCAGATATATGGCTCGCAAATATTTTCTCTGAATCTGTAGGTTGTCTCTTTACACTGTTAATTGTTTCCTTTGCTGTGCACAAGCTTTTTAGTTTGATATAATATCATTCATCTATTTTTGCTTTTGTTCCCTGTGCTTTTTGGGTCAAATCCAAAAAAAATCATTGCCCAGACCAATGTCATGTAGTTTTCCCCCTATGTTCTCTTCCATTAGTTTCAGAGTTTTGGGCCTTATGTTTAAGTCTTTAATCGATTTTGAGTTGATTTTTGTATATGGTATGACATAAGAATCTAATTTTATTCCTCTGCATGTGGATATCCAGTTTTCCCACCACCATTTATTATAAAAACTAGCCTTTTCCATTGTGTATTCTTGGCACCTCTGTCAAAACCAATTGACCTTCCATGCACAGGACCATTTCTGGGCTCTCTATTCTGTTCCATTGGTCTACGTAACTAGTTTTTTTTTGTTTTTTTTTGTTTTTTTTTTTGCCAGTACCATGTTATTTTAATTATGATAGCTTTGTACTATAGTTTTAAAGCAGGTAGTGTGATGCCTCCACCTTTTTTCTTTTTGGTCATGATTGCCTTGGCTATTTGGGTTCTCTTTGTGGTTCCATTTGAAGTTTAGGATTGTTTTTTCTATATCTGTGAAAAATGACATTGGAATTTTGATAGGGATTGTACTGAATCTGTAGATTACTAAGACAGTTTGAGATTTAGGAAATGTAGAACAATGGAACAGAATAGCTCATGCCAAAACAGACAAACAGACACTAATGACAAGAGTGGTACTGCAGAACAGTGGGAAGAGGACTCTTTCCAATACATAGATCTGGGACAAATGAAAGTCCATATGAAAAAACCAAATTTTGACCACTACCTTCTATCCAATAAAATGTCAGTATAAGAAGATTCAGGTGTAAATGCAAAAAGCAAAACAATAAAGCTTTTGAAAGGCAATATAGGACTTTATCTTCTTGTCCTCAGTGTAGGGAAATCTCTTTGAAATAGGACACAAAATACAAATCACAAAAGGGTTATAAATTGGGTTCCATTAAAATTAAAAACCTCTGTTCATTTAGAGACACCAATTAAGTCAATGAAAAAACAAGCCTTGAGAGGAGGACTATGTCTCAACGTATGTAACTAATAAAGGCTTCTCAACCAGAATGTATAAAGAACTAGTATAAATAATTAAGAAAAAGACCTTGAGAAATTGGGCAATAGATTTGAATAGGTAATTTACAAAAGAGGATATCTACATACCCAAGAAATATATGGAAAGTGCTTGACTTCACTTATAATTAAGGAAATGCCAACTAAAACGCCATCAGGTATCATTACCACACCCATCAGAATGACAAAAATGAAAACGGCTGACAATATCAACCTCTAAAGGGGATAAGGAGCAAAGGGATCCCCTCAGATGGTGTCAACTATTTACTAAGGTTGAAGACACGTGAACCCTATGATCCATCAATTACAAATACATATACAAATGCTCCAAAAGTCGTGTATCTACAGGACCCAGTTTATGGGCCTCCCGGGTTGCTCTGGATGTTGTCAAGTCCCCAGACTTTGATTGTATAATACAAACGAGCCTGTACGTGTTGGGCTCTGCCCTAAACATACTGTGCGTAGTCACTTGTCTTGTTTGCGTTCCCGGGTTCATTCCCAGCCAAAGATGAAGCCTGGCTGTACCTTGCGCTGAATCCTACGATCCAGCAGCTCTGGCTTCCAGGGCAACATCTTCCTGACAGAAGACAAGGTGTGTTTGTTCTTTTGGTAATCGCCCTTCGGAAAGGTGTTAATCTTCGGGATGCCTTCGGTCCTGCTTCGTAGCGACACTAGATGGAGCTCCTTCTTTTCCTTCGGTCTTGACTCTGGCGGGCGGCGCGGCAGCGTGGGCTCAGCGCTTTCTGAGAACCGTGAGCTGGTGCCCTTGCATGGCCAGCACGACAAGGACGTCATCGTCCGCCACCCAGGAATTAAAAAGAAACGTCTTTTCTCTGCAAGAGGGTGGAGTGCATCTTTCCGTCCGGACAGGTGAGGGGCTTAAGGATTCTGCTTGGTTCTTCTGCTTCTAGGCGAGCGTGAGTTCAAATAATTTTAAACCAGCAGCCCACTGCCTTTCCTTAAGGACGGGAGGGAAGCAGAGTCCATGGACTCCCTCTTCAGCGACAACCTTGGCTGTACCTTCTGAGTAGCATGTATCTCTCTATAGCATGCAAAGAAGAGCTTAACGCATATTTATTGTGCGCTGGAAAATAGCATTACATCATCATGGGGAAAAGGGAAAGAATTAGCAGGAGAAATGAGATGATTGGTCTGTAACCCACATGTACTGGGGGCGCTCTGCTCCTGGTAGGCCTAGACCTCCAGCCCCGTAGATGATTGTAAATTCCTGATGGGAATATTCTGCTTTGGTATTGCCTCTGCAAGGCAACTATCCGTTCTCAAGCACAGCCACCATTCACCATCACATCCTCTGCTTTGTTTTCTCATCTATTTATTTGTTCAGTTATTTGCTGCCTGTCACTTCACCAGATTGCGAGCTCCCAGGGACCTTGTCTATTTTGTTCAAGGTGCGGTCCTCATGCCCTAGAATAATGCTAGGCATATATTGGGTACTCAATAAATGTTGAGGATGGTCCTGTGATTCCAAACTCCATCTGGATCAGTTTTGTTTATGGGTTTCCTCCTACCTGTATATGCTATCCCTGTTCCATAGTTTTTCAACTCATTTGTGCAGTTCTGGGCCTTCCTTGGGTGCCCTTGGAAAACCTCCCACAGAAGGTGTCTTTGGTGTGAAAACCTCCGCTGAAAATTTGGGTAGAAAGAGGGAACTACATAGAAGTCACCAGATAGTTTAACCCCGAACATTAGTGTTGCCTAGGTATAGCAGTCTCATCTCTCTGCCTGTCACCAAGACCTTCCCTAATGTCCCATCCCATGGGTCTCTCTGGTATCTCAGGATCTTGCTATCACTTCTTTCTTTCCATCTCTTTTCCTTTTTTCAACTCAAATTTTTCATGCTTTTATGCAGAGTAACTCAACTCTTCCTGATTCCTTCTCCAAAACTGAACTCTAAGCCCAGCTTTGCCTATCCAAGACCCATCAACATGTTAGCCAAACTAAAGCACCATCTTCCTTAGCAAACCCAAAGGTTAGAGACAGAACAATGTCCTCTTATGGTAGCACTCCCCTCTTCTTTACAACTAAGATGTTTACCTGTTTATCTGATTCTATTACTTTAACCCTCCATCCCCTGCAAAAGTTAGAATCAACACCCAGTGTCCTTCCTATACTCCAATATTGTTATCTAGAAAAACAGTGATTTAAAAGATGATAGATGGAGACCTTGCAGAAGATAAATAACCTCCCTAAAAGTCTGGAGCCTAAGGACTAGGTGTAGAAGTGGGGCGGGATAGGGAAATTTCCCTTTTCCTTTCCTTGATGATTATTTAAAGAGGTATGTGGGCATCTGTATTTATCAGCCCTCACTATTTTATGTGCAGAGAGGAGGAATTCAAAGGAGTTATCCCATTATTCTTGAATTTCCTCTGTTCCCTATAAGCATCTTCTGACCTTTTATATGTGTTAAATGAAGCTAGCTGCTGAAACAGATAAACCCTGGAATCTCAGAGACTTAAAACAATTAGGTTTTTTTCCCATTCACATCAGTGCAAGGTGGGTTGTATGGCCTTCCCTGTGAACATTCAGAGGCCCAGGCCCCGTCCACCCTGTGGCTCCTCTTCTTTGTCATCCTCTCAGTAGCTGGCAGATGGGGAAAGAAACTATGGAGGAAAATACATCTGCTTCTTAACCACTGTTTGCAAAACTCTTCTGCTTACGTTCTACTGGCGAGAACCAATTACATGACCCAACTACATGTAAAGGGCAGAGTGTGAGAAATGTAGCTCCTGGCTTGTCAGGGAGAGTGTGAATCTTTGGTGGTCAAATAGCCACGTTTGTCACCTCTCTGCAAGCTAAATTTCAATCTGGAGATTAGTCTCATATAGTTGGCCTTCCTACCTTCTTCGAGCATCATTTTTCACCTTTTTATTTTAAGCCTGAGACTTCTACTGTCAATCCTTTATAAGCTTCCCAATACTTTTCCTTCTCTCAGCCTTGCCAGCTTAACACCTTTCTGTTTCCTGAAAAAGTTCATTTATCTTTAGGTGGCATCTATACATTGACCTGTTTCTCGATTTCAGCCTTCCTCTTGTTGGCCAAGACTGTGCCTCTCTGTTTCTGACTCCTTTTCATGAATGTATTGTCACATTCTCAGAAGTGCTCAGGATGCAAAGAATCCTGATTCCCCCTCCCCAGTCAGGGCTATATTTCCCAGAATCCCCTCCCCCGTATACCCACTTATGCCTAGTTGGGCCAAGTGACTGATTCTCACCAATGGAATGTGAGCAGATGAGTTTTTTAAAGACCCAAGTGGTTAAGAAGCAGATGTACCTCCTCCATAGCCTCTTTCCCCATCTGCCAGCTGCTGAGAGCAAGAAGGACCCACAGGTGGAGGGACCCGGGGTCTGAACGATTACATGGGCCATACAACCTGCCTTGGACTGCTGCCCCGCCTTCAGGAGGGCGGCTCTACAGCAACGGTGTCAGATTTGTGAAAGTTAGCCTCCGACACCACCTCGCCTTTTTTCTGCCTTCTGCCTTCTCCTGTGGCCACTGTCTCTTGTTTTTCTTTTTCTTCCTAGATTAACTATTAAAGGTATGAGCCTTTCAAAATCGTTTCTTTAATAAAAGACCTGAAATTGGAAAAGACTTCAAAACCCACAAAAGGAATTTGTTTTGTGGAATTACAGGCACTGTTACAGACAAGGAGAGAGAAATATTTTTGAAAAAGATACTTGCCTATAGCCTCTTAATTCTCCTACAATTATCAATATCTATCATTTATTGACATTTATCACACACTGTGCTAAGTACTACATACAATGTTTTCACTGAATTTTTTTCTACAAACTTATGACGTTGATTTAATATTTGTCTTCTTTAACCTATGGACATCTAAACTAGAGACGATTCCTAGGAAATCTGCCAAGCTGTCTCCCTCTTCTTTCCTTATTTGGTTTAAAACATCTGCTTATTTTCCCCAGGCTTCATAGTTCCATTCTTTTCTCTCCATTCCACTGAACTGTAAATTGGTATCTGAGAACATCTCTGTTTGTCTGCCACCTACCTGCCTACCTAACTTGTTCTCTGTTCATGTTCAAAGAGATTTGAGGCAGCCTATACCTTATACATATGTATAAACCCCGTAGAACTTAACTGAGTGACTTCCATAGCAGATGCTTAATAGCTATATATTTGAATAATGGATGAATTCCAATTTTCTAAATCTTACATTCTAACTACTCCTGTAGGTCCTAAACCTAACTGGGTATCAGAATCAAGCAGGAGAATTTCTTATGGTATCAAAATTTCTGGGGATGTGTTTTAGAAATCTCTATTTTTAACAAACTCTCCAAGCGATTCTGAAGCAGCCAACTCATTCCCAGCCTGCAGGCTGGCATTTGAAAGCCAATGGGCTACTTTATCTTTCTTTGCCCCGGAATCCTAGTATATCTCTTCTTCCCTCCACAATCCATGCTGCTCTACCCATTTTCTCTTAGCAACTAAAAACCAGTAACCAAGTTGGTCCATCCTGATAGTCTCACCATGAGACAAAGATATGCTCCCAAAGTCTATAACAAATGGTAACCTCTACTAGACATCAAAACTTTTCCCTACCAATCAGCCCCTACCTGCAAAAATGTCACCATTTCTACAACCTAAATAAAAACGCGAAACCTGTTTCCTGGATACGTTTCACCGTGTTGCATGTTTCACCCAGTGATAGACTCTTTCAAGTCTCCACACTGAGTTAAGCTTTAAGCTGCCTTCGTATCTACTTGGTATTTGGGAATCCCATATTCTCAGATGACTTGATTCTGCTGTTTTCTTATGCTGACCCCACTTGCAACATACTCTTCTGGGGAGGTTTTGAAAAGAGGCTGTTAAAGTAGAACAAGCAGATTCAAGAAAACTGCCATCTGGCTTCCACACTGCAGATGCCCACATGAGCCTTGAAAAATCTAGCTGGGGAGGAGGTGGAAGATCCTGTGGGCTGGCTGATAAAGGAAGAAATGAGAAGGGGACTTCTTTCCTTTAATGTTCCTATGATTGGCCCTAATCACCATAATTTGAGACACAGAGAGAGAGAGAGAACACGAGCGAGTGAGCTCTTATCACTGTTAGGTGCAGAGTCTGGAGCATCTAAAGGAAGACAACAACCTTATATTTATAATCTATAGTCTAGAGACACACATTGTGTGGCCACTTTCACAGCCCTTCAGAGATGCCTGAGAATGGAATTCTTACCTAATCACTCCCATTTTTCCCTCTTGCTTGTGCTTTCTGGCCAAACTCCTGGTGTGACAAAGGGAACAAGAAGATTTTCCAGCCGTATGTATGCATGTGTATGTCATTTTCATTATATGTATATATAAAAATACAGGATTATTTTTCATATTTGCTAAAGATGAAGTAGAAGTCAGGCTATCAGGTGGTCAGTGGGCCTCCTTCACGGCTGACTTCTCCCTGCGCTTTCCTTCCTCTCTCCACAATGTTGATCCCAAGGGCACTGCTGAATAAACTTCTTGCACACTAACCATCTCAGAGAGGGCTTCTCAGAGAACCCAATCTGGAATAAGAACCAAAATAAAAGCTGTGTCTCCTGGTTCCTGCTAAAATGTTCATGCTGGAAGTACGTGCATGTGTGTGTGTATGTGTCCATGGTTGTATACATGTGCATCTGTATGTATGGATATGTGTCTGTATGCATTCCATGTCTCCCTGTTCTCTAAGAACTTTCCTATTTGGGGGATGGAGAGATATCTCCTGATTTTTTTCATCATGTACTACCAGGCTTGTGCCTCTCTAGCAAGATGGCGGTAATGTGTTCTAAATGAATAATGCATCTTCCTTTGGCATTGGCTTAGCTCTGCTTGTGAAAGATTAATACCAACTTCACAGCCTAGAAGTGAATGCGTGACTTATTGAGAAAGCTAAGATGTCAAGAAGAGAACCATAACGATCCCTGCAGTCTTCTACCTCATCTACTGACTGTGACCCCAGAAAACCAGTCTTTGGTCACCCTTATTAAAGCCAGAGCAGTCAATCACATATCAGAAGGAATGTTCTATCTCTTTATATTTTCCCCATTTCTACCTCCTTCATGGTTTTGAAATAGCACATCCCCTGTTGGCTAAGGCAGCAGTAGGAAAGCAGTGACTCCTTTGTGCCATCTCAGCTGTCAGCCTCTCTCTTGGCTCCTTAGCTCCCTTGCCTCACCCTCAACAAGATTGACCATGAGTCAAGGACCCACCAGCCCCCACAACCCACAGGCTCAGCCTTGGCAGTACTTCTTCCTTTTTCTTTATGCCTTTCCCATTTCTTTGGATATCACTGACTAGCTGAGTGATCTGGAATAACTTGCTTAAGTTCTCTGATCCTCAGTGTCCTCATCTGGAAATAGGAATAATGGGACCTGCCTCACAGGGTTGCTGTGAGGACTGAATGAGATCATGTTGTGCCAGGTCTAGGCCCACGGCTTTGAGCACAGTGCACGTCCAGCTCCAGTAGCTCTTCTTTACTGGCAGGGAGTTTCCTGATCCAGTCTGTCCATGCTGTTTCACCTCCTTTCTCAAACACTTTCCTACCCCCTCCCATACACTTCCTCTTAGCAAAGGAGGAATAACATTCATAATGCTTCCTCCAATTTTTTTTTAAATTCAGAAGAAATGACCAGATTATATGATTAAGAGGGATATAAATGCACATCCACAATGCAGTATTTCAATCAGACCCAAACATATCCCAGAATTAATCTGTTGTTCTTAAGGATATCTATATCAATTATTATACATATGTAAAATCATCATACATTTTTAAATATTCTCACAAACTTGACATTTGAAGCAGTATTCTAAATGTATACCACATTTTCAACCACTCTGCAAATTACTTAGTTATTTTCATCTCTCTCTGCTCCTTCTATTTGTTTCCCATGAATATTACATTGTAAATGTATTGACCACTGACATTTTAAAGTCTTTTCATTTCAAACCATTCCTCCTTGAAGATTTCTCACCACCATCCCCTACCTACTCCCTCTTAAGAATGAAACCATCAGAGGGAGAAGGGAGCAGATCATATAACTAAAAAGAGAGTTGCATGTTTGATGAACAAATAGCATTGTTGGGTTACAGAAAAGACAGACTCCTACTTTCAAATACATGGCCATTTTATAACTCTAGAAAGCCCTAAATCTGTTTCTGAATTGAGAATAATCTGGATGGAAAAGAAGAAAAAGAAAAATACTGAGAAATGAAGGTAGAAGGAGATATCACTTTTAAATTTAGTATATATTTTTGGAAAAACTCATAAAACTGATATGGCAAAAAAGAAAAAGAACAGAGATTATGAAGGATTTCTCTATGGCTTTGGTAATGTTGTCTGCCTTATAAAACACATTTCAGTACTGAGACACTTTTATTTTTATTTTTAAATCATTATCATTATGTTTTATGTTGGTGAATTTATTTATCAATATCATAGTTATTTTGGACCAAATCCTATCCTACAAGTTTGTAACAGGAACTCCATAGAATAAAGAAATATAATGGTTTTGACAAAATTCACGCGATGAGAATATAGGACATCCTTTTCCTACACTGCAGAGCTTCAGTACTTTTTGCTAATAAGAACTAACATTTATGGAACATTAACTCTGTGCCACGCAGTATTTGAAGGACTTACAAGTATTAACTCATTTGCTTTCCACAAAACTCTTGTGGGCTGGGTACTTCACTTTACAGTTGTGTTGTACTTTACAGTTCTTCACTTTACAGTTGAAGAAACTGAGGTAGAAATGATTCCGGTCTGGGAGGTAGCTGTCTCTGCTTCTGATTTGCCGCAACTTAGGACATGATGTTGAGCTTCATGGTTCTGGACTGTCAGTTTCCTCATCTGTAAAATGGAGATGCTCCCTCAAATCATCTCCAAGGACGCCTCTTCCTCTAAAATACCCTGATTTGGGGCTTCTGTGTTTTGTTGCTTGAAAAGGGAATTTTGAAATTCCTAAAACATCTTTTGTTGCTGTTGGTTTCTTTTTTTTAATAGAAAACAAAGTAAACTAATAAAATGAAAACCTTAGTATTTGCCTAAAGGTACAGAACGGTGTTGCCTTGAAATGAGTTTGCCTTGAAATGATGAATTTATATTTCAAGCAAGAAAGAATCAGAAACTGTGGTTAAGGGGGTCACTGTGTTTCAAAAGAGAAAAATATGTATAAAAGCTTGGAAAAGGGTAGGATGTGGAAAATATTTCAAGGATAGGTAAGTGAGGAATAAGGGAGGGGAATTGAACACCACAACATATTTTTCCTTTTAGAAGACCATCTGCTGAATTTCTGAGCATGAGAACAAAGTGGGATTTGAAGGATCTGGAATAAATGAAGTGAAAGAAATGCTGAGAAATCTTTAGACTGAGCAATTTCCAGACAAGGAAGGGAAGTCATGTGACTTGCCCTTCTGGTCCAACCAAAGTATGTGAGTTCTTAGACAGCAAACTGTGCTGAGGGCTCTCTGGCTGAAAGGGTGTGATTCCAGGACCACAGTAATAGAGAGCCCCACAGCAAGAGGGAAGGCGGGTGTCCGGGACTGCAGGCATTTGGGAATTCAGGAACCAAAATAGGAGCAAAGAGTGTGGATCATATTAAACAGAATGAAGAAGCAGCATTTCAGATGAGTGAACTATAGAACATTAAAACTCTTGAGATACTGTATGTCATACACTTCTCCTGCCCCCTCTCATAGATGAAGACACTGAGGCCCAGAGAAGTGAAGGGACTTTACAAAGATCACTCTTCTTGGAATCAATGTATTGAGAGTGAAAAGTAGTGTGAATTTTAGAAACAACATTGATGCTCAAAAAACACTTTTTCTCTCTTAAATATAAGAACAGCATGAAGAAAAAATATTTTTTCCAAAGAAAGCACTAAGTGGTAATCCTTGGATCCTTCAGCAGTCTGTTTGGAAGGTTATGGTATTAATTTATCATATCTTCTAAAACTGCTGTTATGCTTGTTTTATGTAAGAAATTATGAATCAGCTGAACAAGCTTATTTCTGATGTTTTTATGTCTAATTTAGGGTAATACTAATAACGAAAGATGTTCTAAAACACAGGAATTAAAACAATAGAAAAATGTGTATGTTAAAAACTTACCAAACACACACAAACAACCCCCCTTAGAGGAAAGCAGCATTGATAACAAAGGCCTTAAGAAACTGAAGAAAAGGAAAAGAAAATATACCCATGGTTGTGTTTAGCTGTTGTAATTTTTAAATTTTATGTCAGAATAGAAATTAAGATTAATCACTGAAAAATAAAGAAAAAATGGTATTTTTTTAGTGACTTAAAGAATGTTTTAATCTAGCTGCCAGATCTATGACCTACTATATTTCTCCACATCTCATGTTTTGAAAAATGGCAAAATCTGCAAAGAAGAAAAGGAAAATGCTTTGAAAGCATTTTTTTTAATTATTAGAAACTGAGATTTCAAGCAGAAAGCCAGGCCCCAGAGCCTCTCTCTTGAAGCCAGTATAGAGTCCATTGCACTGGTCTAAGGGATGGAATTATGGTGTCTTTTGTCTTCTCTTCATCTCAAATCTGATTGTCACTGACATTTGGCTCCTGTCTTTTTAAGAGGAGCCAGTTTCCATCTCTGCTTTTTGGCTTCTGATTCTTTATGAGAGCGCTTGAAATTATGAAACTCCGTGAAGATTAAGGAGGCCAGGAATGAAGGGTTTGGAACAGAAGGGGCTTTTGCCTTTTTGCCTTAGTTCATTCCTGCTGCTATAACAAAATACCAGAGACTGGGTAATTTCTAAGCAACATAAATTTATTTCTCACAGTTCTGAAGGTTGTATGTCCAAGAGCAAGGTGCTGGCAGGTTCAGTGTCTGGTGAGAGCTTGATCTCTGCTTCCAAGATGGTCCCTTGAATTTTATGCCCTCTGGGGGGGACGAACACTGTGTCTTCACGTGGCAGAAGGGAAGGAAAGGCAAGAAGGGTCAAATGCTGCGTGAAAGCTCTTTTTATAAAGATCTAATCCCATTCACGAGGGAGGAGCCCTCACGACCTAAACCTCCTAAAAGCCCCACCTCTTAATACTGCTGCCTTGGGGATTAAGCTTCAACATGAATTTTGGAGGGGATGGCAGCAGCTTTCTTTCCCTCTAACAGTCTGTTGGCCTCTGATGTTCAGGGCCTCATGGGCAGCATCTGCACCTGCGGAGAGGGGCAGAGGGGAAGACCAGTGGCTGACACACCTCTTTTCCCTGAGGCTGCCCTCCACGGCCCTGGGATTTCTCCCAGTCAGGCCAAAAGCACTCAAAAGCTGACTGCAACCAGTCGAACAACCTGCCTTAGGAAAGAAGATCTCTCCTGGTGGCTTTGAGCACCTAAGTTGAATGAGGATCATGGGCAAATGCTGTAGTTGGAACTTGAGCCATTTCAGAAAGTCAGATACTTCTTGGCATTTACCCTTCTTGAGAGTAGCCTGAAATGCCATATTACACCATCTTTGGCTGCCAGGTGGCTCTTGGGCCCCTACAGTCAAACTCTTTGCTATTTGAGAAGAGGTTCCAGACACACTGAATAGTCATTTTGAGTTCTTCCTTTGCAAAGTTTTCTGTGAACTTTGAAATTATTTGGGAACTGGCCTGGAGGGTTAAGAGCTGAGATTTTTAGTAAAGATTTCTCCCTTAAGTTCATTTCTTTGTCTTCACTGTCACTTCATTCAGCCGCCATTATTTCTCCTCTGGGTTACGCATTGCTCTTAATTGGTCTCGTTGCCTCAAATCCTTCCTCTTCCTACCACCCGAAGAATCTGCCTGAATCAGATTTGACTGTGACCCTCTCGTGCTCACAGCCCCGCACTGCCTACTCCTTGTTCTCTGCCGGGCATCACGGCCCTCTGGAATCTGGCTCTCCCTGTCCAGCCTCTCTCCTCATGACCTCCTCTTCCTACTTCTCACCCCGCCACACAGGCCAGCCTTTCCCCATTTGATTTGCTGGCAATCAGTGTGGACGCATTTTCAGATGTCTGGCCTAATGTTACCTCCTGCGGGATGACTTCTCTGACCCCCTCAGTCTGGGTTGAGCATCTGCAGTAGACTTGGCTGTGCACACATCCATCGCCTGCACCAGAGTGTGAGCTCCTGGAGGCCAGCGGCTGGGTCTCATTCTCAGGTCCACAGGGCGTGGTCTGGGACTTGACACTTGCAAGAGTTCAACCATGTTTGGGAAATGAATGAAGGGTGTCATTGATCCCAACAACCAGAGGTGAGGAGCTGCCTGCCACTAGTAGCCAGGTCTTGCTGCTGCTTCCATTTTTCTTTCCTTCCTTTTCTTCACTAAGGCTGAGAATGTGAAAGCTCCCCAGTCCCTCTTTGCAGTGGGAGGAGGGTGAGGAGAGGGGGGTCTTTGTTCTTCTTCCAGATGGCTGGAGCTGGGTTGGAGCCCAGCAGCTGTGTTTGGGTGGAAGGCGAGAGGGCAGATGGCCTGGTGTCTATCTGTAGACAGCCCGAGAGGCCACAGTCCTGGTGCAAGGCATTCTCCGAGGTGAACTCCACAGGACAGTGGTGGAGAGGAGCAAACGCCAGGGCAGGCCACTGTGCTAGCATTCACTGCTCAAACACTGGCCAGTGTGATTTTGAGGCAGCAAAAAGAGAATCCTTTATGCATAAGACCCTCATGTTTCTGGTGGTGGCTTTTAATGTTTCCATCTAAACAAAGCCTTTTCTGTATGAAAACTCTCTTAATTACTGTCATTTAAAAATTGGTTTAACACAAGCAAGGCTCATTAGATTTCAATTTCTTTTTCTTCAAATTTTGGCATCCATTGACTTATTCACCCAACTAATGCTAGTGGTAGGGGGTAGTGAGCGGAGGACGGGGGTTTCTTCATTGCTCAAAATATTTAGAACCAGAACAGAATACAAAGCCCTAGTCATTTGTACTAGGACAGTGGTCACATGCTTAGGCCCAAATGTGCTTACTGATGTCCTCACATTATCAGGAAATTTTCGTCTTTTAAAAAAATGGGCAGGATCCTTGGAGAGCCAGGGTGAAAGCTAAGGGCAGTGCTGTCACCATCTTATTGACTGTCCCTCTTCTCTTTATCCAAATCTGGTTAATCCAAACAGCAAGGTACAGTGTCACCCTTGTGTTCTGAGGATGTATATGTGGCTTCCTTAAGATGCCAATTTGTAACGGACATGCTTGAGGCAGCCCCTCCAAATCCGTGATTCTTTGATCATCCATTTTTAATATCTTTCTCTTAATTAAACATTCAAGCCTTGAACTAAAATCACCTTTTAGTTTCTGTATGTAGTAAAATCGAGCATTTGACAGATGGAACGTCATGGTGCTGCCACATTGCATAGGTATAAAGTATCCACCCCGCAAAACAATTAACAGCCATTAGAAATCAAAATCTTCTGAGAATCCACCGGGAGCCTCACAGTGAGGAAAGTAGAATTATCTCCTTTCCTTCTCCCACGCCCAAAGTATATATCCCCACTTACCAGGGGAAGGGAGCCCTCTGGAGCCTGAGCATTTGAACAGCCATGATTCCTTAAGGCACCCGTAACAAAACAGAGCTGTGGCCAGAGGGCTCCTGACTTTCCTCCTTGTGCCTGACAGCTTAGGATTTCCGCTGGCCAGGAGGCGTTAGCCTGAGCTGTCCAACATGGCAGCCACTAGCCACATGTCTATTAAAATAATTTTCGTTAAGTAAAATTCTGTAAGTTAAATCTTCAGTGCCTCAGTCACACTAGCCACATTTAGAGTGCTCAAGAGGCATGTGCTGCTACTGGCTACTGAATCGGACAGCACAGATAGAGCGCATCTCCACCATCACAGAAAGTTCTGTCCCACAGCACAGCTTAAGACCAACTAGGTAATTCACTCCAGCATCAGTTCAGGCTTGCTTGATTTTATGACTGAATTGATCCATTGTTTGAATGTATTAATCAGTTCAGTTACACTAACTGTGCACTCAGGCAGCTGTTGAGGAGGCAACAGAAGTAATTTGTTCCATGAAACGGTAATGGTAATAGTAAAAGTACGAACAGTAGCAATAGCTGACATTTATTGAACACTTATGATCCAGGCACTGTGCTAAGTACTTAACCTGTGTTATCTCATGAACTTCAAGCAACTCTATTATTATGCCAATTGTACAGGAGAAAAAATTAATAGCAGAGGTGGACAGGGTCATTAGCATTAATCTATTCCAACCCTCTCAGTTGACAAAGCTCAGACTCTGGGGTGAGACTGCCTGGATTCGACTGAGTGGCCTTAGACAAGTAACTTAACTTCTTTGTGCCTCAGTTTCCTCATCTGTAAAATGGAAAAAATCGTAGGCCATATCTTACAGATTGCTGTGAAGTTTCAACATAGTTTATGTCAGTACTAAGAACTCAGTAAGTGTTAGCTGCTTTGAGTATTTTTTGCAGGAGAGGAAAATCCAGGAAGAGTAATGACATGCCCAAGGTCACACACTCGGTACAAGCCTGGTACTCTTTCCATTATACCCAATGAATCCTTCTTGCATGAAAAATCACATTGTGCCCTCCTTCCTAACCTCCCACAAGCTTTCACAAGCTTGGCCTCTTATATCTTATCCACTTGGCAGTCAGCTGCTAGTATCATGAGTGACATCAGCACTTTTGCCTTGGCAAAGTCTGCATTGACTGTCCCATGGAAGCAGCCAGTTTCCAGGGCTTTCTGGCTTGGTGATATGTGGAGAATAACCTGGATGATCTCCAGGTCCCTGTCATGCTCAACGTTCTGAGATGATTTGAGCTGAGAGTGCCAAGGCAGTTTTCCCTGTTAGGCAAAACAGAATACATCTTTAGACCCAGTTGTCTGGATCTAAGATTTTTTGCAAGACAGTTATAGCTGAGGGAAAAAAAAGAGAGAGACAGACAGACACAAACATTAGTTCACTAGACTAGGCCCATCCAGGAAGCCACCCACATGGTACCTTTTATCTACATGGCATAAGCCCTTGAGGCCTCAGTGACGCACATGTGGGTATGTTAGAGTGGTCCTGGCAGCAGACCCTGCCTGAGATACTCTTTTTGGTTCACCCCTGTGCTGATTCAAGGTGCTCACATTAGAGTCCTTGGTTTTCTTAAGAGAGTATCAACTCACTGAGGGTTCATATGTTTGGATCTATCTGCTCTTACCTAGAAATTTGAGGACTGAAGAGGAAAATTCTCTTTAATCTCAGCACCAAGAATGCCTGGGCAACTCCTGATTGGTTTTTATCTCATGGACACTGCATATGTATTTCATAGTATTTTCCCCTTCTTGTTGGCTGCAAGGAAGCTCAGAGCCGAATTTGCAACCTGTTTCTAGCAATATGGCATCAATTTGATATACAAACCCTATGCGTGGTGGCTTTTTCACATTTTTTCCTACCCTTATTTTGACTCTTCCATTCTTTTCAGCACTATGCAGGATATAGGACATAAATAACAAAGATGATCTCTGGTGTCATTCCACGACCGGGAAAAAGCCCTGGGCATCCCAGGTCATTCAGTTTTCTCTAAAAGGCTTAGGTCTTCTCATTTCTTAATTGGACAAAAAATATAACTCATGGACACCATTAATGTTGTTGTTCCCTGTGGTGTGATGGAGTGTTGCACAAAGCACGTTGTGCTATAGGAGAGGGGTAAGACAAAGAGAAGGCATTGGTTGTGAAAAAATAAAAGAAAAGAAAAAAAGGGGATCCAAAATAAAAAAAAGGAAAGCATTTAGAATTGAGGGGGTTGGCTTGGAGATACTGGAGATAAATTTACCTGCATGACTATTTTTCTCTGAGCCCGTCTTCAACATTCATCAGCCCCTGCTGGCACAGGTATCCAGGCAGGCCTTCAGCAATGTGGTTTTAAAATCTACTCTAAGTGTTGTACAGCAGTGATTCTCAAACTATCGTGTGCATGCAGATCACTGGAATTCTTATTAAAATGATTTTGATTCAGTTGGTCTGGAGGGGGGTGCTGAGATTTTGCATTTTTAGTAAGTTCTCAGCTGATGTATACGCTGCTGGTCTAAGGTACACACTTTGAATATCGAGGATCTACAGGACTTACACGGCGGCAGTTGCTAGTTGGGGATCTCTGGGCTAAGAAACTTCTGGGTCTGTGCCATTTCCTCGAGTCTTGCAAGTGCAGATCTCTCAGGCTTAAACTCAGTTTTTTGGTTTTTGTTTTTCTCCCAAACATTGCTTGGATTTCCATACATTGTTTATCGCAATGTAAAATGGTGTAGCCACTTTGGAAAACAGTCTGGCAGTTTCTCAGAATGTTAAACATAGAGTTACCACATGACCCAGCAATTCTGCTTCCAGGTACAGACCTAAGAGAAATGAAAACATTTATCCTCAAATAAACCTATACACAAATGCTTATAGCTGCATTAATTCATAATTGCCAAAAATGGGGATTATCAAATGTCCACCAACTGATGAGTGGATAAATAATGTGGAGTATCCATAAAGGGCATATTATTCAGTAATACAAAGGAATGAATTACTGATACATGCCACAACATGGACGAATCTTGAAAACATTACACTAAGTGAAAGAAGCCAGTCTCAAAAGGCCATCGTATTATGTGATTCCATTTATATGAAATACCCAGAATAGGCAAATCCACAGACACAGAAAGTAGATAACTGGTTGCCAGGGGCTAGGGGGAAGTGGAATGGAGAGCAACTGGTAACAGGTACAGGATTTTTTTGGGGATGATGAGAATGTTCTAAAATTAGATTGTAGTGACGGTTGCACAACTCTATGAATATACTAAAAGCCACTGAATTGTATATTTTATTTTATTCATTTATTTTTTTATTTCAGAATATTACAGGGGTACAAATGCTTTGGTTACATACATTGCCTTTGCATTGCCTGAGTCAGAGCTACAAGTCTGCCCATCCCCCAGACAGTGCACACCACACCCATTAGGTGTGAATTTACTCATCTCCCTCCCCCCTCCCACCTGCCCAACACCTGATGAGTGTTACTTCCGTATGTGCATGTAAGTGTTGATCAGTTAGTGTCAATTTAATGGTGAGTACATGTGGTGCTTGTTTTTCCATTCTTGTGATATTTCACTTAATATAGGAGGTAGTTCATAATTTTTTTTATGGCTGAATAATACTCCATGGTATACATATACCACATTTTATTAATTCACTCATGTATTGATGGGCACTTGGGTTGTTTCCACATCTTTGGAATTGTGAATTGTGCTGCTATAAACATTCGAGTGCAGATGTCTTTATCACAGAATGTCTTTTTTTTTCCTTTGGATAGATACCCAGTAGTGGGATTGCCAGATCAAATGGTAGTTCTACTTTTATTTCTTTGTGGTATCTCCATATTACTTTCCACAGAGATTGTACTAGTTTACAGTCCCACCAGCAGTGTATGAGTGTTCCTATCTCTCTGCACCCATGCCAACATTTGTTGTTTTGGGACTTTTCGATAAAAGCCAGTCTCACTAGAGTTAAGTGATATCTCATTGTAGTTTTGCTTTGCATTTCCCTGATGATTAGAGATGTTGAAAAATTTTCATATGTGTGTTGGCCATTAGTCTGTCTTCTTTTGAAAAGTTTCTGTTCATGTCCTTTGCCCACTTTTCAGTGGGGTTGTTTGATATGTGAACTATGTCTGAAAGCTGGTAAAAATCTTATAGGGGTAGGAGGTGGGGAGCTCGTCTTGAGCAAGCCCTCCCTTCACCTCCCTGCATCCAGGTGGTAGTTCTCTGCCCCAGTTAGGGGTTCATGCTTCCCCTTCCTTGTTGGGAAACCCCACACTTCATTATGTGCTATGTCAGCTCTTGGCCATATATCTATATTTAAAGCAATCTCATCCCAGATTTTTTGAGCATGCTAAAATATTGAAGTTTTTTTTAATAGGTTGTGAAACCTCAGAAAAATTTTAAAACCAAAGCTAAGTAAATGAACATTCCATCTGATGTTGTGATAGAATGCACCGTTAGTAGTGTCAGTAGTGTTATGACAATAAGCCTGCTAGATTTTGAGCTAAAGAAGTTATGGAAGCTCAGGTCAAACCAGCAATAGCATTACTCAAACTGAAAAAGCCAAGCCAGCAATAGTATTACTCAAACTTTGCTTTTAGAAGAACAATGATTTTCTTTCATTCAATAAATATGGGCACTTACCCCTCTGTATCTCTTCTCCAGGAGGTGATGCTATTATTTACTGCCAAATAAGATTTGGAAATTAGCATCAGATCTAGTGGATATCAGTACCATTAACTTAAAGATGAATTTTCTGTCATAAATATAAATTTTAAAATATAAATAAAATCAATAATTTGTGCCTGCAATTTAACTGATCTACCACAATATGAAAAATAAGCCTTAGCTGGTGGGTTTGGTTCAATAACGCTGGCTTTGTGTGTGGACAGAGAGGCTGGTTACCTACAGGGTGTGGCTGGCCACTGACCAATGTGCCCTCCCTGCCCCTTCACTCCCTGCCCTTTCCCAACACGGTGTCCACCCACAATGACAGAAGTTACACAGTTAAAGGCTTAGTTGTTTCATTGCCTTAGTTATTGCTCTGTTTTAACTTTTTAAAAAATACAAACACCTTTGGGAAGAGAAGCATATTTAGCACTTTTAAATCATCAATACCTTGGCTAACCAGATTCCTCGTATTTGTTGATCAGAGTCCTTTTGTCTCCCTGATAACTTAGAGCAGCACTCAGACAAAAGGAGAATCAGAGACCTGGCGCATCCCCCAGGGTCATTAGTTACTTAGTTTGAGATTCAGTTTCTTTATTTTCAAAAAGAGAATAAAGGTGGTGGTGACATCTGCCCTGCCAGCCTCCCAGGTGGGACCACAGGTGGTGGGTCAGGGCGCCTGTGAATGTGAAAGGGCTGTGTGAACCGCAAAGAGGCCTTTGCAAACCTGCAGCCCAGGCAGCATCCGGTGAACCTCCCTGACGTGCTGGACACTGCTTAGGGGCCCAGGTAGATCATTTCATCACAACTGCACACAGACCTGAAAGGTCCTATTTTCTACATGCTTCCTGTGGAAAACATGAAACGGATCTTTTTAGGATTTTTTTTTCCAATTTCTTGGTATGAAAATTTTCAAATAGATATTAAAGTTGAAAGAAATTTACAGTGAGTATGTGTATACCCACCACCTAGATTCAACAATTAATATCTTAACATATTTGCTGTATCGTACTTCTCTCCATCTATTCAGGATCTTTTATTTAAATTGATTTTGTCTTTTTGCCTTATATGCTAGTTATTAAGATAATTTATCTGGCAATCAACATACACAAAAGGGGAAACCAAGTAAGGCTTATTTTTCTTTTTTGGCATCCCACTTGGGCCTGTTATGTCCAATAAGAACCTAAACTGCCAACACTCCTTGCCCTCTTCCAAAAGAAAATGCAGAATTTCATATTTAGGTAAGAATACAAAGGAAGGAAACATGAGAATTGTTTTAGTTTTTGTTTAAGCATCGTCGACATAGAGAGGGTGGGTGTATTTTTTGCCAAAAAGAGAAGAAAAAAGGTAAAGACTTGTCTTTTATTTAAAAAGTCCAAAAACAAAACAAAACCAAAAACAAGGCCTACCAAAAAAAGCTTAGACAGCTCTGAGTGTTGGTGTACACTGTGTGCTCTGCACCTGAAGAAATGTCCAAGGGAAAAGATCAATCTCAAAACCAAGTAAAGGTTCGTCTCCCTGAAGGGCCAATGGTTTCTGCATCAAAGACAAAGAGAAGGCTCTGGGATAGTATAATCTGGAAAAGAAGCTTTTTGGTAGATATTAATAATAATAAACATCTCACAACAATATTGAGCTGTGTGCCCCAAACTTAGTCATTCGATTATCTTTTCATCATGCTTGCCACAGTAGATTACCTCCCATACTATTATTTAACTAATAGTTTTCTTTAAACTGCCTTGTTTTTTTTTACCTAGATACATATCTTTTCAAAAGAAATCTTATGTCATTCTCATAAGCGGAAAAACCAATGTTATTTGCCACAAACAGAAAGTAACTTTAAAACTCAGTGCCATGCAAACCAAGCAATGTTATTAACTTCTAGCTCAGTTCTGCTGCTTGACAAAAGCTCTGAACCTAGGCCTGTTCTCTGTTTGTTTAAAAAGGAAAATTAGTAAGATAGGCAAGAGTTAGAAAGTTGTTAAAATTTTCAAGTGGAAATTTTCTACTTGATTTAATTAGAAGAATTGAAGGATAATTAAAAAGTGGATAAATTTCTTAGTGTGTAATTCAATGTATTAATAGTATAAAATCAAGTCCTTGTTCCAGGTTGTATACTACCATAGTACACAACCCACAGTGGAGATAGAATTAACCAGTGTACAAAACACTATCCTGGCAATATCTTCCATGATTCTCCAATTCCTACTTTTCTTTGTAATGGAGTTCAAGGACCATGTCTCTTCTCAATTACCAGAGTGTGTTTTTGTTTTTTTTGTGTTTGTTTGTTTTTACAACTGCCCATTATGCCATACCCTAGCAATTCCGAGCAGAGTTATGTCACAGCTTCACCCCAATTCCCCAGTTGATGTATGAGCATTCCCCTATGCTTGTTGTTCTCCAATTGTCCCCCATGCCCCATCCCCATTCCCTCATTCTCCGCCCTTCTGTGACCCACTTTCTGTCCTGGGGTTACCACCTAAAGACTGGTTTGGATTCAACTAAAGGGAAGCGATAGCAGCAGACAGAAGCATAGGAGGAGACTAGCCAGGGTATCTCCCATCCCACTGCCTTCTTGCTTGGTGAAGTAGTAACGGCAGTATCTTCGCTCCTCCATAACCGCAGCTCTTGCAGAGGGCCCTAGCCCCATGGTTCAAGCTTTTACCAGCTTCTAGTAACACTATTTTCTCCCATAGCTTCTTCAGACCTAGAGGCAATAATGATGTCCTGTTGATGATGAATCACCTACGGATAATTTAACATTCCTTGTTTAATCCCTTATTCCTATCGACACTTCAGAAATATTAATAATTCCTTCCTAAAAGATCAAACGTAAAGTTTGAATTAAGTTGGAAACATTTTTTTTCTCAACAGATTTTAAGTGTTACAGATGGGAAACGTTTTCACTATATATGCATTTGTTTAAAAATCAATCGATGTAATTCACCAAATTAACAGTATAAAGGAGAAAAATCACAGAATCACTTCGATATGTACAGAAAAAGCATTTAACAAAATTCAGCAATTATTCATGATAAAATCTCTCAGTAACCTAGGATTAGAAGGGAACTTCCTTAATCTGATAAAGAGTACCTATAAAACTCCCATAGTTAACATTAAATAAATGGTAAAATATTAAAATCCTTTCCCCTCAGGCCTGAAATGAGACAAAAATGCCCACTATTACCACTTGTATTAAGCATCATGTTGGAGGAAATAGCTAGTTCATTAAGGCAAGAAAAAAAAATAGAAGATATAAAGTTTAGAAATGAATAAATGACACTGTTTTTATTCACAGATGATATAATTGTATATATTAATACATAGATTTATCCAGTAACCTTGCTAAATTGGATGAGGCCATTCAATATTGTCAAGATGTTCATGTCAATTCTTCCCAAATTCACCTACAGATTCAATGGAATCCCAATCAAAATCCAATAGATTTTTTTGTGAAAATTTGTAATATTTATATGGAAATGCAAATGGCCTGGAATAACCAAGACAATCTTGAAGAAAAACATAAAGTGGAAGGATTTATACTACCAAATTTCAAGATTTACTATAAAGCTATAGTGATTCAGACAGTGTGGTATTGTCCTGAACATAAGCAAATAAACCAACAAAATAACCTAGAAAGCCTAGAAATATACTCATGTACACAGCCATTTGATGTATAATAACAACACGAAGGTAAAAGTAGAATCTTT
This sequence comes from Indri indri, assembly GCA_004363605.1. Lineage (NCBI taxonomy): Eukaryota > Metazoa > Chordata > Mammalia > Primates > Indriidae > Indri > Indri indri. The sequence continues at coordinate 187,818 of RJWJ010000474.1, forward strand.
TCAATAATGGTGTTATAGCAATTGTATATGCATATAGAAAAAATGAACATTGTCTCTTTCCTCACATCAAACACAAAATATTATTTTGAGGTTGATGGTAAAACCTACATGTAAAGGGTTAAACAACAAATCTTCTAGAAGGAACATAGGAGAATATTTTCATCATCTTGGATTAAGCAAAGATTTACTAAACAGGACACAAAAAGCACTAATCATAGAAAGTTAGTAAATTAGACATGAGTAAAATGCTCATCAAAAGTCAGACACTCTTAAGGGAGTTCAAAGGCAGGCCATAGCCTGGCAGAAAATATTTGCAAAGCACACATCCAACAAAAGACTTGTATCCAGAATATATAGAGGACTCCTATCAATCAATAAGAAAAACAACAAACATGAATAAAAAATGGGCAAAAGACTTGAACAGATACGTCACAAAGGAGGATATTGAAATACCTAATAAGGGCCAGGCATAGCTTGTGCCTGTAATCCCAGCACTTTGGGAGGCCGAGGCAGAAGGATTGCTTGAGGCCTGGAGACCAGCCTGAGCAACATAGACCCTGTCCCTTAAAAACAGAAAACAGCAAACAAACCCAAATACCTAATAAGCATATGAAAAGATGCTCACCATCATTACTCATTAGAAAAATGAAAATTAAAATCACAGTGAGCTAACATGATATATCCATTGTAATGGCTAGATTTATAGACTGATGATGCAAATTATTGGTTAAGATGTGAAGCAACTAGAACTTTTCCTGGTGAAAGAATAAATCTCTACAAGTCCTGGAAAGCTGTTTGGCATTATATACTAATGCTAAATAAATATGTAACTATCTTTTGACCTAGCAATCCCACTACTAAGTATATACCCCAGAGGAATGAATTCTGTGTCTATTAGAAGACATATACAAGAATGTTCATAGCAGCTCTTTTCATTATAGCCAAAAATTGGGAACAATTCAAATGTCCGTCAACAAGAGAATAGGTAAATAAATTCTGGCTCATTTATACAACGGAATACTATGCAGTGGTAAAAATACACAAAACAACAGGAGTGAATCTCACAAATATTAAGCTTAGCAAAAGAATCCAGACATAATAGAGTACATACTCTATGATGAAATTTATATAAAAATCAAGAAGAGGAAAATGATGTACTTCATTTTATAGTAATTAATCTCAAAGGTACACAAAAATTGCACTTGTATAGTACATAAAAATGAAACAATCTCTGCTCTTTAAATAAATGGACATGATCAAAAGAATCAATTACATTAACCATTCTGAATGTGACGCCTTATATTCTAATCACTATTTAATTGGGAAGACTGCGTAGGAGCCTGATGTTCTTCAAAATTCATAATTTTTTTTTTAAAAAGCCCTCAGCAAAACATGACATACCAAACTCCTGTGGTTGAATAATATTTGAAGATATTAACCACTGAGGCTCCCACCCAGTCCCAGGGGGTTTCCTATGGCTCTTCCTCCCACTCAAGCTTGGGAGGAGTTCAATGCCCTTTGCCTCAGGGAGGAACAACACAGCAGAGGGTGAGAGAAGCCTTTTCAGTTTTAAGTGCCTAACCCACAGCAGGGACCAGAAAGAGCACAGGACATAGGACAAAAGATTTCAAAGAATGCATAATGACTCGGAGCCAGTCTTTCCCACCCTTAAAACCAGCTTTACACAACTGATGGGAGAAGAGGACTGGAGGGGAAATATAAAAGCTGGGCCCCTGAGGAGGTACCCTGTGCCTTGCCTTCCCTGGGAGTGCAGGGAAAAGGAATGGTAGAAACCCAGATAGGTTTGAGAGACCCAAGTGCAGAGAGATCTATTGCTTTCCAAGTGGAACCTGAAGAGTAGTAAGCATTCCTGATTCCTCTTGCACTTGGCCGAAAGCAAGAGCAAGTAAAGATGGTTATGTGGGATGTCTGGGATGATACTACTGAAGCAGCCTTGTAGAATTCCCACACGCTCCCAAGTAGAGAGGGGAGACGCATCAAAAGGTGGACCAGAAGGTGGGCTGAGAGAAGGCAAAAGACCCAGACTTGGAGAGGCCCAGAGGACAGAAATGGGGAGGGACAACACCACACCTGTGGACCAATGAGAAGAAATGCTATGCATCTTAGCGGATGACGGCCTTGGAGAATGTCCTTTCCCAAAGCTGTGCCATCACATAAGCCTCCTGGAACTTAGATGCAAGTTCAGGGAGAAAGGGGGACCCTGAATTGACTGAGATCAAGTTTCTGCCACTAGGCATGATAAAGGCAAAAATATGAATACGGTTGCTAAAGATAAAAATAGAAAATCATGTTTCTTGCACAATTGTGAATGTGACCTGAGGTTTATATGCCTTATGCTTTTCTAGATTGCAAGTGTTTGGGCTGTGGTGTACAATTCTCTGCTCATGATACTCTCATAAGCAGCACAACAAGGCTATTTGGAGACTCTGGGTTTCCCTGTGCAAAAAGTCATTACTACTTCCAGCTATATAGCACTGTGAAGCAGCAGAAGCATGGGAGAGGTAGCCTCATTCGCATTTAGAATATGTGACAACAAAAAATTGTAAACATATGAGAATTCTCAGATTTCGTCTCCCAAGCTCATTAAAGTGGATTCTACCTTTGCCTATCCAGCATTATCTATTCTAGTGCCCCCGAGAGAGTTCTGCCTTTGCCAGAGAGGTTCTCCAGAAGTTTTTCTACAGCAGAATTGAGAGGCCAAGGGGAAAGGTAGATGAAGTGAGTCCCATTATAGCCCTGGGAAGAGAGAGAGGTGGTTTGCAGGTGTGCAAGGGGTGAGTAAAGTGGAGGGAGAGTGAAAGGTAGCTTTACAAATCACTGTGTTAAACTAGCTATGCCCTTTACTGTGTTTTAGTAAAATGTTCGGATGCTTTGGTGTTACTGTTAGATGCCTAAAACTGTACCACTGTTGACTGCGGTTTCAACAGGATCACAGTGACTTAGCAGGCAGAGTCCTTAATAGTAAGCACCAGTACACCATCCACTCCAGTGGATTTAAGCTGAAATGTCATTCATTAAAAGGGTTTTGGGTGGCTCACAGAAATGTCAGAAAGCAGAACTGGGTTTGAGCCTATTTATATCCAGAATGATCCTAAAACTTCACAGGACTTCTCTGGAGAGGATGCTACCAACACTTCCGCTTGTCCCACTCAAGTCACAAGCTTAGCACAGGGTTCCTCTCAGGCCTGCTCTTTCCTTTACTAACTTTGATTCCAAACCTAGGGCAGGTATGTTTGAGGGGTCAAGCCAAGGTCATTTGCCTGAGATCTGGGAAAGTGTGATTGTTATTTTCAGCTTCTATGGTGAATGGTGGTGTAAGACCTTGACCAAACATTAGAGGATGTCATGGCCCAGGGAGCCAGAAAGATGGCACTTGTCTACCACTGAGGTCAACTACCTTGTAAACTTGTGGGCACACGTTTATTCTTTAGTGCTTGTATAAAAGCAGATTCCATGTCCCTTTCTCTAAGCTACTGAATCAGAATCTATGAGAATGGGGTCCTAGAACAGATGTGTTTTAACCAGCACTTTAAATGATTTTTATGTACCTCAAGCTTTAATATATATCCCTTCAGCTCGTGGGTATACCTGATAATCACTCCAAAAATCAGCATATGTTAAAAGCATTGTTGCCTTCTTATCCTGGAAAATAAAGTGTAACTCCCTACAGAAGATTGTTATAGTATAGTCTACGAATTTAGAATGTAACAGGCATTGGTTTAGTTCCTATATAACTCCGTAATTTTAAAAAAGTTGCTTCTTCTCTGCTGTGGTTTGAATGTGTCCCCCAAAGTTCTTGTGTTGGAAACTTAATCTCCAATGCAACGGTGTTCAGGGGTGGGACCTTTAAGAGGTGATTAGATCATGAAGTCTCTGCCTTCATGAGTGGATTAATGTCATCTCAGAGGTGCGTTCATTATCACTACAGTACAGTGGGTTTGTTATAAAAGTGAATTTGGCCCCCTCTTCCTCTCCTTCTCTCTTGTCTTCTCTCACTCTCTTGCCTTTTGCCATGGATGACACAGCACGAAAGCCCTCACCACATGCTAGTATATTGATTTTGGACTTCTCAACTTTCAGAACTGTGAGAAATAAATTTATTTTCTTTATAAATTACCCACTTTGTGTATTCTGTTATAGCAACACAAAATAGACTAAGACAATTTCTCTGAGCCTTAGTTACTTCACCTGTAAAATTGGATAACAATGATATGAACATGTATTAGTTAAGGTAGGATGGTTGCCGCTGAAACCAACAGCCTGAAGTCTCAGTAAGTTAACATAGTAGAGGTGTATCTCTCTCTTTTTTAAAAATAGACTTTATTTTTTAGAGTAGTTTTAGTGTCAAAGCAAAATTGAGTAGCAAGTACAGAGATTTCTCATACAACCCCTGCTCCAAACGTGCATAGCCTCCCCAATTATCAACATCCTCCACCAGAGTGGTATGTTTGTTACAATTGATGAACCTACATTAATACATCATTATCACCCAGAGTCCATAGTTAACATTAAAATTCACTCTTGGTGTAGTACATCCTGTGGGTTTGGACAAATGTATAACGCATCCACCATTTAAGTAGTATTATATATGAGTAGTTTCACTGCCCTTAATAGTCCACCTGTTCATCTCTCCCTCCTTCCTAGACACTAGCAGACCACTGATCTTTTCACTGTCTCCACAGTTTTGCCTTTTCCAGAATGTCATATAGTTGGAATCATACAGTATGTAGCCTTTTCAGACTGATTTCTTTCACTTAGTAATATGCATTCAAGATTCTTCCATGTGTTTTCATGGCATTATAGCTCATATCCTTTTAGCACTGAATAATATTCCATCATCTGGATGTACCACAGTTTATTTATCCTTTCACATACTGAAGGACATCTTGGTTGCTTTCAAGTTTTGGCAATTATAAACAAAGCTGCTATAAACATCCATGTGTAGGTTTTTTAGTGGACATAAGTTTTCAACTCCTTTGGGTAAATACCAAGCAGTATGATTGATGGATCATATGATAAGAGTATGTTTAGTTTTGTGAGAAACTGCCAAACTGTCTTCCAAAGTAACTGTAACATTTTGCATTCCCAGCAGCAATGAATGAGAGTTCCTGTGGCTCCACATCCTTGCCAACACTTGGTGTTGTCAGTTGTCTGGATTTTGACCATTCTAATAGGTGTGTAGTGGTATGTCATTGTTGTTTTAATTTGCATTTCCCTGATGACATATGATATGGAGTATCTTTTCATACACTTATTTGGCATCTGTATGTCTTCTTTGGTGAGGTGTCTGTTAAGGTCTTTGGCCCATATTTTAATTGGGTTATTTGAGTTCTTATGTTGAGTTTTAAGACTGCTTTTATATTTTGGATAACAGTACTGTATCTGATATGTCTTTTGCAAATGTTTTCTTCCAGTCTGTGGCTTTTCTTCTCATTTTCCTGAATTATCTTTTGCAAAGCAGTTTTTAATTTTATTGATGTCCAGTTTGTCAAACTCTTTCTTTAATGGATTCTGCCTTTGGTGTTGCAAATAGAAAAGTCTTCACCAAAACCAAGTTCATCTAGATTTTCACCTATGTTATTATCTAGGAGTTTTATAGTTTCACATTTTTTATTTAGGTCCATGATTCATTTTGAACTAATTTTTGATAAGAGTGTAAAGTCTGTGTCTAGATACATTATTATTATTATTATTTTTTGCCTGTGGATGTCCAGTTGTTCCAGCACCGTTTGTTAAAAAGATTATCTTTTATCCATTTTATTGCTTTTTCTCCTTTGTCAAAGATCAGTTGACTCTATCTGCAGGCTCTCCATTCTGTTCCTTTGATCTGTCTTCTCTTTTGCTCATACCACACTGTCTTGAGTACTATAGCTTTATAGTAAGCCTGGAAGTTGGGTGGTGTCAGTCCTCTGACTTTGTTACTTTCCTTCAATATTGAATTGGCTATTTTGGATCTTTTGCTCCTCCACATAAACTTTAGAATCAGTTTGTCAGCATGCACAAAATAACTTGCTGGGATTTTGAGTTGGATTGTGCTGAATCTGTGGATCAAACTGGGAAGAACTGACATCAACTTCTTTACAATATTGAGTTTTTCTATCCATGAACATGGAATATTTCTCCATTTATTTAGTTCTTCCTTGATTTCTTTCATCGGAATTTTGTAGTTTTGCTTATATAAATCTTGTACACGTTTTGTTAGATTTATACCTAAGTATTTCATTTTGGGGAGTGCTAATGTAAATGGTAATGTGTTTTTAATTTCAAATTCCACTTGTTCATTTCTGGTATATAGAAAAACAATCGACTTTTGCGTATTAACCCTATATTATGTGAAACTGCTATAATCACTTTTTAGTTCTGGAAGACTTTTTGTTGATTTTTTCAGATTTTCTAAATAGATAAATTATGTGATCTGTAAACAAAGACAGTTTTATTTCTTTCTTCCCAACCTTATACCTTTTATTTCCTTTTCTTTTCTTATTGCATTAGTTAGGACTTCCAGTATGATGTTGAAAAGCAGAGGACAATAGAGTACATCCTTGCCTTGTTACAGATCTTAGCAGGAAAGCTTTGTTCGCCACCATTAAAGATGATGTTTGCTGTAGGTTTTTGTAGGTATTCTGTATTAACTTGAGGAAGTTCTCTATTTCTAGTTTGCTGAGGTTGTTTTTTTTTTTATCATCAGTGTGTGTTGGATTTTGTCAAATGTATATTTTGCATCTATTGATATGATCCTGAGATCTTTCTTTTTTAGTTTGTTGATGCAATGAATTTCATTAATTGATTTTCAAATATTGAACCAGTCTTGCATACTTTGAATAAATCCCATTTGGTTGTGGTATATGATTCTTTTTATACATTACTGGATTCTATTTGCTAATATTTTGCTAAGGATTTTTGTATCTACGTTCATGAAAGATACTGGCTTTTAGTTTTCTTTTCTTGTAATGTTTTTGTCTGGTTTTGGTATTAGAATAATGCTGGCCTCATAGAACAAGTTTGAAAGTATTACCTCTGCTTGTATCTTCTGGAGAAAACTGCAGAGAATTGGTATAATTTCTTTCTTAAATTTTTAGTAGAATTTATCAGTGAACCCACCTGGATCTGGTGCTTTCTGATTTTGGAAGGTTGTTAACTATTGACTCAAGTTTTTTTTAACATATATAAGCCTGTTCAGATTGTCTGTTTTTTCTGTGTGTGTGTGTGTGTTTCAGCAGATTGTGTCTATCAATGAGTTGGTCCATTTCATCTAGGTTATCAAATTTGTGGGCATAGAATTGTTCCTAGTATCCCTTTATTATATTTTTAATGTCATGGGAACTATAGCAATGTCCCTTCTTTCATTTTTGGTATTATGAATTTGTGTCCTTTCTCTTTTTTTCTTAGTTAGCTTGGCTAAAGGCTTCTCAATATTATTGATCTTTTCAAAGAACAAGCTTTCACTTTTGTTTATTGTCTCTACTGATTTTCTATTTTCACTTTAATTGATTTATCTCCTTTAATTTAATCATTTCTTTTCTTTTGCTTACTTTAGATTTATATTACCTTCTTTTACTAGTTTTCTAAGGTGGAAGCTTAGATTATTGATTTTAGATCTTTTCTCTTTTCTAATATATATCTTCAATGCTATAAATTTTCCTCTAAGCACTACTTTTGCTGCATCCCACAGATTTTGATAACTTTTGTTTTGGGTATTTTTTTTGTTGTTGTTTGGTCAGTTGTTTTAGAGACAAGGTCTCACTCTGTCACTCAGACTGGAGTGTAATAGCATGACCATAGCTCACTGCAGCCTCAACCTCCTGAGCTCAAGCAATCCTCTCACCTCAGCCTCCCAAGTAGTTGGGACTACAGGCATTCACCACCATGCTCAGCTAATTTTTAAAAATTTTTTGTAGAGACAGGGTCTCACTACATTGTTCAGGCTGGTATCGAACTCCTAGCCTCAAGCGATCCTCCTGCCTCAGCCTCCCCAAATGCTGGGATTACAGGTTTGAGCCACTGGGCCTAGCCAAGTTGTGTTTTTATTTTCATTTAGACCAAAGCATTTTAAAATTTCTCTTGTGATTTCTTCTTTGACTCCTGTGTTATTTAGAAGTATGTTGCTTAACCTCTGAGTATTTTGCTATTTTCCCACTATGTTTTTGTCATAGATTTCTAATTTAATTCCATTAAAGTCTGCATTGCATGATTTATATTCTTTTAAATATGTTAAAGTGTGTTTTATGCCCCAGAATGTGGTCTCTCTTAGTAAATGTTTCATGTGAGCATAAGAAGTATGTTGAATGAAGTAGTCTACAGATGTCCATTACATCCATTTGATTGATGGTGTCGTTAAGTTCAACTGTGTCCTTACTAATTTCCTGTATGCTGAATTTGTCCATTTCCTTTTCAGATTGTTCATTGTTAGCATACAGAAATGCAACTGATTTTTGTGTGTTAACTTTAATCTTGCTATTTTATGGAATTCATTTATTAGTTTTAACAGGGCTTCTTTTTTAATCCTTAGGGTTTTCTATGTGTAAGTTTATGTCATATGTGAACAAAGATAATTTTGCCCCTTCTTTCCCAATTTGGATACCTTTTAACTTTTTCTTTTCTAATTACTCTTGTTAGAATTTCCAGTACTCTGTTGAATAGAAGGGATAAAATTGAGTATACCTCCCTTGCTCCTGATCCTGGAGGAGAAGTTTTCAGTCTTTCATCATTTAGTATGCTGTTCATTGAAGATTTTTCATGTATGTCTTTTATTATGTTGAGGTAGTTTTTTCTCCTATTCCTAGTTGTTGAGTGTTTTTATCATGAAAAGGGTATTGAATTTTGTCAAATGCTTTTACTGCATCAATTTAGGTGATCATATGGGTTTTCTTTCTTCTTTTTGGCTTTTTTTTTTTTTTTTGGTCTTCATGTTGTTAATGTTGTACTACATTTCCCCAGAAGTCACTTCAGCCAAGGGGGGAGGGTCTTGCAACAATGCGGGAAAATGCAGCAATAGTGGCTGGCCACCTTTTTGCACCTCTGAGATCAGAAGAGCACAGATCCCTGATAATGAAAAACAGGGTCCTTTTTGCCCAAGCTCGCTCCTGCAAATGGTGTGTAGGCTGCTACAGGAACACATGTACAGCTACTTGCCACAGAGCTGATGGAGAGAGGACGTGAGGCTGCTACTGTGCGAAGAACTGAAGTTAACCACAATTTATCATCCAAGCCTTCCCCTGAACAATAGACACCAGAGTTCCAAAACCATTACATCAGATAGCTTCTACCAGTGCAATTGGTGTTTAAGTAGGAAGATAGATTCCTGGTGCTTTCTATATCCTCATCTTTCTAGAGTTCTCCTTTACAGTTCTATCAGTTTTTCCTCACATATTTTGATGCCCTGTTATTAGGCACATACATATTAAGAATTGCTATGTCTTCTTGGAGACTTGATCCTTTTATCATTATATAATGTCTCTCATTATTGTTGATAACTTTCCTTGGTCTATGGTCTACTCTGTCTGAAATTAATATAGCTACTCTTGCTTTCTTTTGATTAGTGTTATCATGATATATCTTCTTCATCCCTTTACCTTTAATCACATGTGTCTTTATATTCAAAGTGGGTTTCTTGTAGACAACATATATTTGGATCTTATTTTTTGATCCACTCTGACAATCTTTGTCTTTTAATTGGTGCTTTTTTGTGTTCCCTCCGCCCCACAATTTATATGTTAAAATCCTAAACCTCAATGTAATGGTATTAAGAGGTGACTCCTTTGATTAGGTCATGATGGTGGAGCCCTCATTAAAGGAATAGTGCTCTTACAAATGGAACCCCAGAGAATAGTGTGCTCTCTCTCTCTCTCTCTCTCTCTCTCTCCCTGTCACATGAGGATAAAATGAAAAGTTCGTAACCTGCAACCTAAAAGGGGGCCTTCACTAGTCTGATCTCAGACTCCCAGCCTCCAGAACCATGAGAAATAAATTTCTGTTGTTTGTAAGTCACCCAGTGTACGGCAATTTGTTACAGCAGCCCAAACTGTCTAAGAAAGTGCATTTAGACCCTTGATATTCAAAGTTATTATTGATATAGTTGGATTAAAATCTAACATATTTCTTACTGTTTTCTATTTGTCGCCCTTGTTCTTTGTTCTTATTTTTATTTTCCACACTTTTTCTCCCTTTTGTGATTTTAATCGAGCATTTTCTCTCCTTTATTAGCAAACTAGTTATACTCCTTTTTTCTTTTAACATATTTTTATGTTATCTTAGAGTTTGCAATAGACAATTATAACTAAATTAAGTCCACTTTCAAATGACATTATACTGCTTTGTGAGTAGTGCAAGCAAGTACCTTATAATAACAAAATATTTGTAATCCCTCCCCCCATCCCTTTTATCACTGCTGTCATTCACTTTACTTACGCAGAAGAGTATATGAATATGCACACACACACACACACACACACACACACACACACACACAATGGAATACATTGTTTTTATTATTATTTTGAACAAACTGTTAGAACAATTAGGAATAAAAAAAATAGCTAGGCACAGTGGCTAATGCTTGTATATCCTAGCACTTTGAGAGGCCAAAGCAGGAGGACCCCTTGAGCCCAGGAGTTTGGAGCTGTAGAGTGAACTATGATAGTACCACTGTGCTCCAGCCTGGACCACAGAACAAGACTTTGTCTCAAAAAAAAAATAAATAAATAAAAGTTCTTATTTTACATTCACTTATTCCTTCTTCAATGTTCTTCCTTTCTTTATGTAGATCCTAGTTATAATTTTTCTTCTTGTGGAAGAATTTCTTTTAAAATTTCTTGCAAGGCATGTCTACTGGCAACAAATTCCCTGAATCTTTGTTTGTTCTTGAAAGTCTTTTTCTCCTTCCCTTTTGAAGGATAACTTCACGGGGTATAGAATTCCAGGTTACTGGTTTTTTCCTCTCAATACTTTAAATATTTTACTCCACTCTCTTCTTGCTTACAGGTTTCTGAGAAGTCAGATATAATTCTTATATTTGTTTTTCTATAGGTAAGGTGTTTTTTCCTCTTGCTTCTTTCAAAACTTTTTCTTTATGTTCATTTTTCAATGGTGTAAAAATGATGTACCTAAGTGTAGTTTGGGGTTTGTTTGTTTTGTGTTTGTCCTGCCTGATGTTTTCTGAGCTTACTGGATCTGTAGTTCGGTGTCTGTCATTAATTTGGGCAAATTCTCAGTCATTACTGCTTCAAATATTTCTTTTGTTCCATTCTGTCTTTTTTCTCCTGATATTCCATTGTCATGTTACACTTTTTATAGTTGTTCTACAGTTCTTGGATATTTTGATCTGGTTTTTTTTTTCAGTCTTTTTTCTCTTTGATTTTCAGTTTTGAAAGTTATCTATAGGGAAGCTCAAATATTTCTTCCTCGTCTGTGTTCAGTCTACTAATGAGCCAGTCAAAGACATTCTTCATTTCTGTTACAGTGTTTTGATCCCTGGCATTTCTTTTGGTTCTTTCTTAGAACTTCCATCTTCCGGCTTATATTATCTATCCGTTCTTGCATGTTGTCTACTTTTCCATTAGAACGCTTAACATCTTAATTATCATTTTAAACTTCTGGTCTGATCATTCCAACATCCCTCCTGTATCTGAGTCTGGTTCTGATGCTTGATCTGTCTCCTTAAACCATGTTTTTTTGGCTTTTAGTATCTCTTGTAATTTTTTTTATTGATAGTCAAACATGATGTACTGGGTAAAAGGAACTGCAGTAAGCAGGAGTTTAGTAATGCAGTGTGGTAAGTTGTTCGGGGAGGGGAAGAGTGGTATAGTTCTGTGATTACGTCTTGGTCTTTTACTGAGCTTATACCACTGGACTACGAACTTTACACATGTTTCTTAGTTTTCCCCCATGTTAGATAGGAAAGAAAGCTAGAGTGGGCTGGAGTAGGTATTTTCCTTCCCCCCTGTCTGCTAGGCTCTGATAAAACCCCAGCAGGTTAGGCTCTGATTAAATAGTTTCTCTTTATGGCAGATCTTGTTAAGAACAGAGTGATCTGGCATATTTCAAAATACTTTATTTCCCCCTCTCTCTGCCAGAAGCACAAGAAGACTTTTCTCTGAAAGTCACTGTAAGAATCTGGTTGAAGTCCTGGAAATAAAACTCACAAAATGTGGGGCCCTCCAACGACTGGGTCCCCCTGGAGTTATTTTTCTCTCAGACTTGTCCATGCTGAGCCTCCAGCAATTTGTCCGGTAGAGTTCAGGTTTCCCTACCCCAGCCGTGGTTCCTGCAGAGGTCTGTGCTCATGGGTTTCTGCTCCAGAAAACTGTGATTTTCTTTATTCACCTGTGGTAATTCACCTTTAATTTGGGGGGCAATTGTTTGCTCTGTGACCCCACTTTTCTGACAGATATAAGAAGAACTGTTGATTTTTCAGTTCAGCTTTTTACTTGTTGTTAGGACTGAAAGGTGATTTCCAGCTTCTTACATGATGGACTGGAAACCAGAAGTCTAAAGATTTATTACCTTTTTCACAAGGTAGGTGCAGATGAGTGACTTTCCTAGGCAACTCTCTCTGAACATCTGGACTCCTTTTGTTGGGCCACAAGATAAAGTTGTGACGAAGAGTGAGAGAGAGCAAAAGGGACTGTGGGTATTGCAGGGCCAGGCTGGAAGGGCGACATAACTTACACCATATTCCATCTGTCAAAACTCTGTTACAGAACCAATCTGACTGCAGGAGGGGCTGGGAAATGTCATTAAGCACATGGTTTTGGGAGAACACCAGTGGTTTCAGCCATGCCATTTCATAGGATTGTTGTGAGAACTAAATGAGCAACATGTATAAATCACCTACAAATTATTTATATTCCATTTTATTTAGATTTTTCTGGTTTTTATTTTTGTGTTCTTAAGGTGGGGGAAATGTAAGATGACACATTATTTATTATTTTATTTAACACAAATAAAATGTGCACATGAGCTGTCTATTCACTTTCCTTGCTGTGTAGCCTAGTGTTGGGACGGGTGACTCAGGTGGCCAGCTGGGCTACTCTTTCCATAATGGCTTTAACTGTCCTTGGAGGAAACATGTTGAGCAATTTCAGCACAGTAAGATTTGTTGCATGTCAGCAACACTTCCAGCTCTTGAATGTTGTGGACCAAGAATTTTTGGAAGGCACTGGGCATCATGTGCTTTGTTTCTTGTTGCTTTCATAACCAATGTTGGGCACCAAGATCTAGCCCTTGAATGTTCTCCACACCCTGTTGTCAGTGTATCTGGGTTGCTGCTATGTAGTTACGTTTAATTTTGAGATACCAGTTCAACTGGTAATGGATGAACTTCTTGGTCCATTTTTGGTGATCTTGGGCTTCACAAGGGGTCTGAGGGGGGCCATAATGCTCAGTAGGAGATGGATTTTACCTATGCAGGCAGCACCCAGGAAGAGAGAGGGGAAGATACTTATTTTGATTTTTTAAAATGACTTTGAAATAAAATTAATAGCCCTTTGCTATAGAAAAATTAAATAGTACACATAAGCAAAAGAATAAAACAAAAATCACCTATAATCTTACCACCTAAAGATAATAGCTATTAAAATATGACTCTTTTTCTTTTACAAAATAGGATTTTATTGTGCATACCATATTAAAAAATAATCATATACCATAGTACAGCCCCCTTGTGTTGTCATTACATTCTCTTCCACATCAACCTTTTCAATAACTATGGAGTAGCGAGTCTTACAGATGTATTATAATAATTAAACACTGTACCAATTGTTGGGCATTCTTACTACTATAATCAACACTGTGACAAACATTTTATGCTAAATCCTTGTACACATCCTTGGCTCTTTCCTTATTAATCTGGGTTTTTCCATTTCCTTTAGCTGTCTGTGTTTAAGCTGGGCATACATAGCACAGAACTGGCCGGTCATGCTGGTCACTTAATCAACCATGCAAATTGGAACCGGTGGAACAGGTTGGGTTTACTGCTATAAAAATCAGCCAACCCTGGCTTTGAATTTTAAAATTATTCCCATTCCCTAGAGATTATGCCCCAGCTCAAACCTTCTCTGGCATACGTAGTTAGAGAACTGCCTGAGGCATTATCTCATGTTCTTAAGAGAATACACTGCCATCTTTGCCTGAGTCAAGAAGAGCCGCTGGCAGCATGGGCTATGTTACTATTTATAAAGCATGTTTTATACATACTAGAGGGTGCCAAATGTATTAAGTCAATGAAAGTCATTTGCACGATGCATATGAGATCAGGATATAAAATGATTTGAAGTCCTCTTTTGGTACAGAGAATATTTTTATGTTGTGTACAATCTATAGATCAGCTTGCAAACAGAATTTTTTAAATTCTGGCAAAAATTATTTTTAGAACAACCATTCCACCTTTTCTTATGCTTGCCTTTGATTAAGTGGTTTCAGATAGAGGTTAGGAAAGCCGTTAAATGATTGTGTTACCTACCCGCTCTTTTTAAAACACCCAGCTCCTTTGTTGGCTACACAGGATGAAGTCCCAACCCCTTAGCACATACAGTTTCCTTTTCCTCCCACGTCTGGTTCCAAATCTCCCTTTGTAGCTTTATCTCCTCCCTGTTACTCCTTTCTTAATAATCCACTATGGATTATAACACTTTACATCATAATTTGTTTAAATAACTATCTCTTTCTCCCCATAACTTTTTTCTTATTAACCATAATATCCTGTCCTTCTCCTCTGCCTACATCTAAGAATCTAATACTCAGCATATAGTAGGTAATTAATATATATTTTTTATTTGTAATAGTTAGCATATGACAAGAATGGCTAGCATTACTATGTTCTAAGAGCTTTGCATGTGTTATCTCATTTAATCCTCTTAACCTTATGAGATTGATACTATCATTATCCCCATTTTATAGATGAGAAAACTAAGGCACAGAGGTTAAGCAACTTGCCCAAGATTACAACAATGAATAGATGGCAGAACTGGGATTTGAACCCATGCGGTAAAGCTCCCAAATCCTGGTTCTTAACCTACACTGAATGAAATTCATTGTAAAATGAAAAGTATTCACCATGTCATTGGGACAGAGACCACGTTTGGGGAAGTTGTACAGTTTGCTTGATAGGTGCACAGGCTCTGTAGACTGACTACTTTTATTTAAATTCCTTTTTTACCATTAGTAGCTTTGTGAATTTGAAAGAGTCAATTACATTTTTTAAGTCTCTGTTTTTCCATTCATAAAATATGGATAATAGCATCCCTTACCTGATACAATTGTAGTGAACATTAAATAAGATAATCCTTATTAAGCCCTCAGGATATCACAAGAGCTCAATATATACTGTATACACATAGATATTATTATCAGATCATAAGACCTAGACTTATTGCTATTTGCTGTCCTGGAGTGAAAATCTCAAATGCCTTGGCAAACAGGCCATTCATTCTCCAGTTATCTGCTTCATGAAACATCTATGCATGTGTGTATGTTTGTCACACATACATATGACATGACTATAAAATTATAAGCTTCCTAACCCAACTAGATGGCCTCCTGAAGGGTATTCTGCACCAGCCATATTTGTTAGGGCTTTTCAGGAAGCACCAAACAGGGCTTCAGTGTCCCTATACAACAGGTCTCGGGGACCTTCTAATTCTGACATTCCGTAAGTCAAAAATTAAGACCTCTCCTAGACCTCAGGCATAGGACTGGAGGCAGCTCCATCCAAAAGCCAGAAAAGAGCATTCCCTTTGACTGATTAGCTAAGACACCAGCACCCAGCTTCCAACCTGCGATCCTGACTGGGCTCGACCTTCCAAAAGCTAAATTCTTATGGGCTCTCCTCCCACCAGGAGGGATCTGGGCGGGATTTGCCCATGACCTCATATCTACTCTTGTTTTATTTCTAGTGGGTCCAGGCAGCTGTGCCCTGAAAATACAGCTCTGACTAGAGGAAATATGATCTCTTTTCTTTCATCACCGAAGCTCTGAGCCAAAGCCAAAAGTAAACTAAACTTCTGAAAAGAAAAGGGAAAAATCAGCCAGGACAATTTAGAAGAGCACTGGGAGAGAGAGAGAGGCAGAGTAAACAGTGCAAAATGTTCTCCAAGATGAGGTGGCAACGGACCATGGCAGCACTGACAAGGAGTAAATGCCAAGCCCTAGCCTGCACAGGCGGGGAGCTCACCTCCTCTACCCCCAACTCTAGGCAGGAATATTTGCTGAGCAGCCTTAATGTCAGCCTGATAGTAGTCATGCTTGACTGGTGAGGAAAGGGCTTGGGGACCTGAGATCATGTGAATCAGCAGAGAGCTGTGAGAATCCATGGTGTTTCCTGTCTTTTCAGAGGAAGCGGTCGCTGGGAGGGTGCATAGGATCATAGATGGGAGTGTGGGAAGGAACTTACCCAGCTCTCCTCCCCGATTTTACCTGGGGTGGAACCAAGGGTCAGAGTGAACCCACTTGCCCAAGGCCACAAAGCAGATTCGGGGCAGAGTGTAACTGTTAGTCCACCACCCTGTGCTGTCCTCTCCTAACACTTTCCCCTCGTGCAGCTGACTCACACATGGCCCTTCCATTCTGCCCTCTAGTCAGGCCTGACATAATGCAGGCTGCGTGTCAGAGCTGTAACACCCATGGTGTGCCACAGAGTGGAGAGGATGTACCACAGTATCACGCAGGGAACACAAGGGTGTCCGTTTTTCCACCCACTTGTGGAAACTGATTTCACTTTGGATCCCATGTTGGAATTAATTTTCTACGCAAAGGAGAGACCACAGAACTCCCACATCAAAGAGAAAAACTTCCAGGGCTATACCACCCAGGAATAAGCTTTTGCTAATGAAGCAGATGGAGAGGCCAATAAAGTTGCCAAGCACTTGATACAGTCTTTCTTTTGCTATATGTGGCTAACGCTTGTCAACATTTTCTTAGCAAGAAAAGAAAGAGAATCAATATCAGAATGCTTCTAGTAACTTTTACTGAGTTCTTACTGTATGCCAGGTAGTATTATATAATCCTCAACAATAATACCATTTTAAAGAAGAGAAAATTGAGGCACATAGAGGTTAAGTAACTTGCTCAAAGCCTTGCAAATGGTAAATTATCTGACTTCAGAACCTGATTCTCCATCATGCTCTTGTTAACTCTCTTGTAAGGCTGTGTGCAATTTTTGCTTTGTAGCATGGGTTCAGTCATTCCTGTCAAATTCTGTTCTCTTCATCAAGTCTTAAATGAAAGAATCTCTCCTGGTATTATCATTGATCAATACCTGAACCAAATCTGTTTAAAACAGTTCAGATGCTGGTGTTCAGTTAATTTGCAATTCTTCCAAAATGTTCCTTTGACAAGACTTCTTTTTGTTTGAACATGCTATAGGGTACATAACCACTGTTAGCATGTTGGTATATTTCCTTCCATCATTTTCCTTTTTATTTAACATAATAAAAACCACAGGGCACATTCAATTTCTTGACTACTCTCTCCTTGATAATTATTATATATAATGTATTGTTTTGCGTGGCTGTGTAGTCTTTATAACCACCATTTTTTCAATGAATGAATAACATTTCACTGAGCAGACCTATTGTTACGTGCTCAGGATGATTAATAAACAGGGCATATAAAACCCTACAATGAGATATTTGGGCTCTTTTCAAATTCCTCTTGTTATCAATAACTGCAATACACGTAATCTTTTCTTTACTTACCAAATATATTTTATTCCAGGTTAGCAGAGTTTTCATTGTCTTAAGGAAGCAGGGTTGTGTCTTTGCGAGTTTAGGTAGGAAGAGTTTAAGGAAACGTAGCTGGGTCATGAGGCGACCCAGAAGTCTCAGTAAGTTCAATTAGCAACATGAAAGGTCCGCATAAATCAGTCGCAACAAGAAGAGCAGTTGTCATGCCAACCCCGAGAATACGTACAAGAGATTTAGGAAAGCCAGGAAAACCAGAACCATCACTAGGTCTCAATGTCCCAACTGGAGAGAAAACTCTATGTCACGGGAAGTCTGGCTACCAATCGGCACAGAAGCAGTTTCATATTAATTGTGTTTCCCAGATTACTCAGGGCATTCTTAGCTCTCTGTGGCAACCAAAATGCAAAGCGTGCATGCACAAACGCACAATCCATAAACACCCTCCTTTTCGCTTATTCATGTCGTAGAGATGGGAGACCTTGGGATGACAAGGCAGGAGGCCCTGGAATAAGATCTCAGCTCTATCCCTTCTCAGCAATGTGACTGTTATTTCTCGTTTTTCTCACATATAAAATGGAAATCACATTTAAGGACATGATTAAATGAACAGATTTTTTAAAAAGTACTTTAAAACCATAAAACATTACATAAATGTTAGCTTTTAGGTATTGTTAGGGCATGTGGAAATGCTGGCTTTATTTTATAATCATTACCCATCTTGGGGGCTTAGGTTAGAAGTGGTTATGCACCCCTCCTCTGGAAAGTATTTTATACTCATTTAATACGGTAGCGTGAAATTTTTAAAGTATGAGATACTGATAAATGATTTATTCCCCCAGCCTGTCCCCGTGGTGCTGGAGTCTGAGCACCATGCTTCTAGGGGCCTGAACAGCTTTTCTGTTGCTAGGCACCCAGAAGGCCCTCTGCCTTCCCACCAGGGAGATGGGAGCCCATTTTACCCAATTTCTTACCCACCGTCCCTGGAGATATTTAAGCTTATGCACTTCCATTCTGGGAAGTCATAATTGAACCTTGGCAGTCTCTCTCACTTCCTTGCTCATCCACACAATATACTCGGTTGCCAAATTCTTTGGTTCCATCCTTTCAATTGAGTGTCTCTTCTCTAGTCCTATGGCTGTTGCCTACACTCTGTCCACAATACCTCTTGCTTTGTTCATTGCAATAAGCTATTCGGCCTCCCTGCCTCAAACTTTGCCTTATTTTAATCCATCTGACACATCATTGCCAGATTGATTATATTCTTAAAATGATATCACATTTTGCCTCAAAATAATTTATGGTATCCAAATTCCTTGATGAATTAAATGCAAACTATTCCAACATGATATTCAAGGCCTTCTACATAGTGTCCATGTAGCAGAGACCACTAATTTGTCCTCTCCCTCCTCCTTAATAATAGATACCCCTTCCTCTGCTGAATGCCAGCCAGACACATGGCTGCCTTGAATAAGGACTGCATTTCCCAGCCTCTCTTTTAGTTAGGTGTAGTCACATGACTTAATTCTGCCAATGAGATATAAGTAGAAGTGAGGTGTGCAACTTCTAAGAAACACCTTAGGGGGAAGACCCATGCCTTTTGCCTTCCCTTCCTCCTTCCTGCTGCCTGGCATGCAGAAGTGGTGGCTGCATGAGTAGTCATCTTGAAGCCACATGCTGAGGATGACATAGCAGTGATATACAAGGAGCCTGGTTCTCTGGCCCCAGAGAGCACCACATCAGTCGTGTATAGACTATCTTAGGACTTTTTTTTAATACATGAAAGAAATAAACTTCTGTCTTGTTGTGTTTTATTGTATTTTTCCAAATATGTGTTTTTAATAATAGACTTATTGAGATATTCACATACCATAGATTTCACCCTTTAAAAGGTTCATCTTCTTGTGGATTTAGTTCCCTATCCTTTGGGCCCAAATCTTTTTTTTTATTTGTTTATCTCAGTGAGCTTTGTTTTATAATTATTATGCACCTGTCACATTTCCTCTACTCATAACCTAGAGTACCTGGCACATTTAGGTGTTCAATAATTTATTTGTTAACTTAAGACTTTGTGTACTGACTATATTTGTGAACACATGAAAATATTGGTTCAGCTGAAATTCCAAGATAAGAAAAATTCAAACATATTTGAGAAATCCTTACATACTCTGACTTACTATATTCCTAGAGAATGAGGATTCTCTTGAAGGCAACACAATGAATTTAAAGCAGATTAACAACATTAACAATGGAATTCAAAGCAGGATCTTAATAAATTTGTCAATTGTTCTTTTATTATGCAGATTTTAGTCAGGATCCTGACACAGGGAAAAAAACGTGGTATCTCTTGTGGTTAATAAATTTTAGCTGTCGTATTTTGCAAATGAGGAAACTAAAGCCCATATAAACAGTTTTATTTCAGGAACTTGTGCTTCATTATTGGATATTATCTAAAGATTTTCATAATAACCAGTTTCCTACAGCTATGATGGTCTTACTTCTCCTATATCAATCAAAATTTCTCAGAATGTGGTCTGTAAAAGACTAAGGGAAGCCTAAGATATGGATTCTGGGGCCCTATCTTGGGCCTCTGAATTAGAATCTCTGGGGATGGGGCTCTCAAATCTGCATTTTAAGTAAGTTCCTCAAGTGATTTTTATGCACACTGAAGCTTGAGAAACTCAATTCTATGTAATTAACAATACAATGAGCCACAGGACCTCAGCCCTTGGCCTCAAAGCAGAAGTTCCCAAGGTACTTGAATTACCCCATTCTTGGGCCCCACCCCCAGAAATTCTGAGACAGCAGCTCTGAGGACCACTCCATTCCACTCTAACGAAGACTCAATCATCCAGAGGTTTGGAATAATTGGAACTTTAGTGGACTATATATTTGGATGAAAAATCTATGTACTAAAAGATTACCCAAAGCACTGAATAATATCTGGAAATAGCTAGGATTCCATTACGTTCTTTATACTGAGTCATCTTGCTGTGGAAGAAAGTTGGAATATTACATTCTGAGAAGATTTTCCACAGGATTGTGTTCACTTCCCAAAAGACTACCAGAAAAGCTTGTTGATGGAGCAAAGCTAAACTTTTTAGCCTTATTGTAGTAAGAGAGAACATCACCTTGACAAAGTCTTGGTTGTGTCTTAAAACTGATAAGTCAGGGGATGATATTTATAGTGTTTTAGGGCCTGGGATGGATGATTTTTAAGGCAAGTCTTGCAAGGCAGGAAACTGGGATTGGACAGAGTTTGCAACAAAATAGCTTTGGGTTGTTGGGCACAGTGAGGAGAGGGTCTAGAAGTAAGTATTCATGAGCAAGATATTCTTGGTGAGTAAGTTATTTAATTGGTTCTCAGTCATCCTCCAGGAGCAAGTATTTCCTGGAACAAGTAGGTAAATTATTTGGTCTGGTCCCAGGATTGTTGAACATGGAAGAAAAGTATGTTTGTTTCCATTCTAATTAAAATAAAAATGATTTTTGCTGAGGCCTCAATTATCCCTGAAAGGCCATTTTCCAGAATTTTACATTCTGCAAGTACTGTGGTAGAAATAACTAACATTTGTATTTGATTTAACAGTTTACACAAAACATTCACACATGTGTCCTTTGATAAAACAACCTGTGGGGTAGTTAAGCCAAGTGATTTAAAATTCCCGTTTTGCAGGTAAGGAAAGTAAAACTCAGGGAAATTATGTAATTTGCCCTGAAACTAAAGTGCTTTAACCAGGAGTTGTACGCTGATATTCAGACTCCAACATCCATAATCTTAAAAAACACTGTAAACAGGTTTGAGTATGTTACAATGTTTTGTGGTTTGTTTTGTTATATTTAATGCTGTGGAACCTGGCTGTAGGTCTTGAAGCTTGTTTAATGTAATTTGGTTATAGGAGTACTGGAAGGACTTTACTATAACTTGGCCACAACTATAAACTTCCAGAATCATAGATCCTAGAGAAGGAGCTATAACTGGCCCACAGTAGAGCAGGAATTGTCTAAGGATAAATCAACACAGAAATAATAAACAATGACTTCTGGAGTGCAAAAGATGCTGCATAGCACTTTTGTCCTGGTTGCTATAAGATTCTTAATGTGGACAACCTGGAAGCAAGTTCTGTGGGTTCCAGATTATAAGCTCCCACAGAGTGAAATGTGTTTGCTGAGTATACAAAGCCCCCAACCCTGACCAGGAAGTTATAAAGCTTTTCAAGTAGAAACTTACTGGTGGGGCTTAATGAGCCATGTCATTTCCATTAAGGAAATGAAATATGCTACACTTCCAAACCTCCTTTTAAATCACAAATCCACTGAATAGACTACCTACAGAATGGGAGAAAATATTTGCATGCCATACATCCAATAAATGGCTAATAACCAGAATCTACAAAGAACTCAAGCAAGTCAGCAAGAAAACATCAAACAACCCCATTAAAAATGGGCAAAAGACATGAACAGAAGCTTTCAAAAGAAGATAGACTAATGGCCAATAAAAAATGCTCAACATCTCTAATCATCAGGGAAATGCAAATTAAAACCACAATGAGATATCACCTAACTCCAGTGAGAATAGATTTTATCAAAAAGTCCCAAAACAACACATGCTGGCATGGATACAGAGAGAAAGAAACACTTATACACTGTTGGTGGGACTGCGAACTAGTACAACCTCTACGGAAAGTAGTATGGAGACACCTCATAGAACTAAAAGTAGACCTACCATTTGACCCAACAATTCCACTATTGGGTATTTACCCAAAGGAAAAAAGACATTTTATAAAAAAGACACTTGCACTAGAATGTTTATTGCAACAAAATTCACAATCATAAAGATATGGAAACAACCCAAGTACCCATCAATACATGAGTGGATTAATAAAATGTGGTATGTGTATACCATGGAGTATTATTCAGCCATAAAACAAAATGGTGAACTAATACCTTTTATAACAACCTGGATGGAATTGGAGACCACCCTTCTAAGTAAAATATTGCAAGAATGGAAAAACAAACACCACATGTACTCACTATTAAACCGGAACTAACAGATCAACACTCATGTGCATATATGGTAGTAAAATTCAATGGAATTTAAGCAGGTGGGAAGAAGGAGGAAGGGATGGGCAAATTGATTCCTAACAGGTACAACGCACACTATCTGGGTGATAGACACACTTATAACTTTGACTCAAATTGTACAAAAGTAATTTATGTAACCAAAATGTTTGTACCCTTGTAATATTCTGAAATAAAGAAAAAATTGCAAATCCATGTAAATGGGTATTTTCAAATAAACAAATGCCACAATTTCCCTCTGGACTGTAAAGCATACTCTGTGATGATCTAGGGGGAAAAATCACAAAGTCAAATAAGGGCATATATCACAGATACAGTAAACTGAACATACATAATGAACTATCTCTTGGAAACTGAATGTCCAAATAGATTAAGTAAATATCTACTGCTGCTTGAAGAGAGAAAGAAAGCAATTGTCACGTGTGCTTTTCTCAAGGGAGGCTGATACGCTAAATCAGAGGCTATATTACAATCACCTGGAGAGCCTTGATGATTCCTAATGGTCAGACCAACTGGGTTTTAAACTCCCCAGGTGATTCCAGTGTGTTGTCAGAATTGAGAACCAGTGCTCAGAGAATCAGTGGTTCTCAAAGTATGGTTCCCAGACCAGCTGCATTACCGTCACCTAAAAACTTACTAGAAATTCAACTTCTCTGACCCCACAGCAGCCCCTCTGAATCAGAAATTCTGGGGCTGGGACCTAGCAATTTGTGTTTTAACAAGCTCTCCAGGTGATTTTGGTATATATTAACATACTATTGAGAAACACTGCTCTAAATAAAAGGGCAGCATCCCTCCACCTGTAGCTTAAGGAAACACAAGCTTGACCTGCCCCAAACACTGCTTAGCACATGTGGCTTTTGTCTGACAACAGAAGCCACTATTGACACAACACCCAAACTTCTGGATTGAAGGTGAACTGTGAAGTGCTATGTTAACTATAAACGCTGGAGCTTAAAGGTTGAAGGGAACAACAGAAGTCCCTGGCACCAATTCTGGGACTAGTCCCATTCAGAGCATCTTCTGGAACTGCTGTCAGTGACCCACAGCTAACATTTGGGGTTTGCCTCCCAGCACACATTACCCTTGCTTCTGACTACAGGACAGATTTTTGTTGAGGGATCCGCCCTTCCCCGATGTTTAGTCCCTGAGTGGGTCCCATGAGCCAGGCCAATCACCTAATGGCATTGGCTCGAGGACTTCAGCCCAGCCTTCCTCTCCACTCCATCCTTCTGGGCAATGCCAGCATCATCCTGGATTGCCTTCTGATTCCTTGGCCATGCACTTTCTGAACTTCTTCATTTCCGGTGATCTTCCCCTATACTCAACCTCACCCATTCCTGCTCACAAATCTTCTAAATCCACTAAGTCAAGCATCCTGTCTTTGGCCCTCAGCCTTCTCTTCTCCCAGTGTCTTTGCTTGAGAGCTCTTGTTTCTACTCTTTCTTAACCTCGTAAGCCCTTCTCATCTACTGCCCCTCACTTTCTTCCTCTATTGCCCCTCCTAAGACAATGAATGCTCCTCAGTCAAAAGTAGGGAATAAACACTCTTCCTACAATTGCTATTTAAAATTCATCGTTTTCCACAAATCCCTGCCACCCCATTATGATGGAAGAGGTGTCCCTTCTGCTATCAGAGGCAAATCTCCCCACATGTGCTTTGGGTTCTCTCTTCACCCCTATTCTAAGAAATTTTATGCTACTCATCATCTGCCCTTAGTTCCTCCTACATTTTCAATCTTATTTTAGCAACTGGTCCCTTACATCATCTGTTAAACATGTGATCATTCTGATCTTAACTGGATTTTCCCAGATATTTCCTCCAGCACCGTTCTATTCTCACCCTTCTTGCTCAATTTGCTGACAACAGTTGTCTACATTTCCTCTCTCAATTGGTTCATCCTTTGTTCTCTAGCACTTTCTGATCTGGTTTCTGTCTCCACCACACTAATGTGGCCAATAAGCTCCAAGCGGTTAAATCCAGCAGACACACTATCCAGTCCTCATTGTCATTGACTCCTCAGAAGTATGTGACATATTTGACCACTCCCTTCTTCTACCTCCTTCCTTAATATCTCCCCCTGTCAATCCACACCAGAAGATAAACTTCATGAAAACAATGGCATTGTCTGACTTGCACCTGTTGGATCTGCATCCTAGAACAGTGCTGACACATAGTAGGTACTTGTTAATTGTTTATTCAATGATCAATCAATCACATAAACTCTGATTCCATATAGTACATGAAGGAAAGTGCAACATGAAAAAGAGCATAATGGAGGTTCTGATCTCATATTGGGGAGTAGCACATGAATCAGGGAGGCTTCTAGTTTCCATGAGGTCACACTCTCCAACTTTTCTTTCTACCTCTCTGTTCTCTTTCACCAGATGCCTTTTCCTTCTCTCTCTCTAATGTTTTGCCACTCCTCAGACATTGTTCCCAGGCCCTCTTCTCTTTTAATACTGCATTCCCTCCCTAGGTAACTTCAATACTGTCATTTACCTCTTCCCAGTTAGATGTCCCCAACTAGTCCTTTCTTCTGAGCTCTAGACCCATATAGCCAATATATCCCTGCCTACTCCACATACCTACCTGCGTGGCTTATAAGCTCCTCGAATGCAGCACATCCAAAATTAAGACACAAACTAGTGTTTTCCCATATTCCATATCTGCTCCTCTTCCATCGCTCTCTGTCTTAGCAAGTGGCACCGCCTTCTGTCTCATGACTAAATTTCATCAACATGAAGGGTATTAAAATGTGGGAAAGAGCATAATAGGGAGATCTAATCTCATATTACCTTTCCTCTCCTCCCTAGAATCAAGGATAATGATTTTAGATGTTGTTCATTATAATAAATGGGATCCTATCTGTCTTAGGCCCCTCATTCTTTTTTCCCTATGTATTTAATAATAGACATAGGTAAATTCCAACTGTAGTTCACATATACAATTTTCTTTTTTTTTTTTTTTTGAGACAGAATCTCACTGTTTTTGCCCAGGCTAGAGTGCCGTGGCATCAGCCTAGGTCACAGCAACCTCAAACTCCTGGGCTCAAGCGATCCTTCTGCCTCAGCCTCCCAAGCAGCTGGGACTACAGGCATGCGCCACCATGCCCTGCTAATTTTTTCTGTATATATTTTTAGTTGTTTGGCCAATTTCTTTCTATTTTTAGTAGAGACGGGGACTCGCTCTTGCTCAGGCTGGTCTCGGACTCCTGAGCTCAAACTATCCGCCCGCCTCAGTCTCCCAGAGTGCTAGGATTACAGACATGAGCCACCATGCCCAGCCACACATGTACAATTTTCTTATACAAATGTTTGTCTTATCTGGAGCTATAAATTGCCTTTTTGTTTTTGTTTTTTTGCTCACTGGCTACCTCTTCCCATACCTCTACTAGATCTATAAAACATTTCTCAATGTAATATTTCTATTTTTTAATTTTATTATAAATTGACAATTTATAGTTATATATATTTATGGGATATCAAGTGATGCTATGATTTGTGAATACAACCTGGAATAATTAAATCAAGTTAATTGACATATCTATTACTTCAGATACTTACCTTTTTTGTGGTGAGAATATTTGAAATTTACTTTCTTAGCAATTTTGAAATGTACAATACACTAATATGAACTATATTCACCATGATATGTCATAGATCTCAAAATGAAAACTTATTCCTTCTGTCTGAGATTTTATATCCTTTGACCATCCTCTCCCATTCCCCCAACCCAGCCTCTGTGATCACCGTTCTATTCTCTGCTTCTGTGAGTTCAATTGTTTTAGATTCCACATGTGAGAACATGTGGTGTTTGTCTTTCTGTGCCTGGCTTATTTCACATAGCATAATGTTCTTCAATTCCATCCATGTTGTTGCAAGTGGCAGAATTTCCTTCCTTTTAAAGGATGAATGGTATTCCATTGTTTATATGTACCACATTTGCTTTATCCATTTATTCATTGATGGATCCATTCATTCATTTAGGTTAGTTTCATAATTTGGCTATTGTGAATAGCGCTACAATGAACATGGGAGAACAGACATCTTTTGACAAACTGATTTCAAATCTTTTGGGTAAATACCTAGAAGGGAAATTGCTGGATCATGTGATCATATGGTAATTCTATTTCTAGTTTTTTGAGGAATCTCCACACAGGTTTCTGAAATGGCTGTACTAATTTACAATTCTACCAATAGTGTACAAGATTCCCTTTTGTCCACATGAACTCATCGTTTTTATTGTGTATTATTTTTAAACGTTGAGGTTGAGAAGTTTGCTACCATTCTTTTTTTTTTTTTTTTTTTTTTTTTTTTTTTTTTTTTTTTTTTTTTTTTTTTTTTTGAGACAGAGGCTTTCTCTGTTGCCTGGGCTACAGTGCAGTGACATCATCATACTTCACTGCAACCTCAAACTCCTGGGCTCAAGCAAGCTTCCTGCCTCAGCTTCCCAAGTAGCTGGGACTACAAGTGCATCCACCATGCCTGGCTAATTATTTTTTTTTTCTATTTTTTTGTAGAGCCAGGGTCTTGCTCAGGCTGGTCTTGAACTCCTGACCTTTAGCAATCCTCCCTTGGCCTCCCAGAGTGCTAGGATTACAGGTGTGAGCCACAGCACCTGGCCCTGATTTCTAATTTTTATGACATTCTTTTTCTCTGAAAGATTTTGAGCTCCTCCATTTAACTTTGGAGATTTCATGATGAAGTCCCTTGATACATATCTTTTTCCATGCATTTCTTAGACCCTTTCAATCTGGAAACTTATGTCCTTCAGTCCTGAAAATATTTCTTATTATTATTGTAGATTTTATATATTATTCCCTCTTCACCATTCTTTTTTCTATTCTTTTTTTCTGGATCTAAAGTTTTATTTTATTTTTTGCATGATCTCTTTTTCCTCTAAGTTTTGGCTTTCTGTTTAATTTTTATCTCTCCCTTTTACGCCAGAGGCTTTTCTTGAAGGCTGGTCATCCTGGGATATCAAAATGCATCTTAAGCCATTCTGTGTGTTTGGGTGGAGCTTGTTGGTTGGTGGGCTTTAGTGTAGGGCAACTGCATGGCCCTCTGGTTTTCTTACAGGAACCCTTGGATGTCAGCTTCTGGTTAACTTTCTTTGTGGCAGTTCGGTTTCTCCAGAGAGAATGCTTTGACCTCCTGCCTGGGTGTGGTCTATAATTTTCCTTTGACTTCCTAGAACTGGTGACTGGGAGTTGCTAAGGTTTCACTTCTCAGTTAGCAGACTTGCTTAATTCCTCATTTTTCTCTAATTCTGTGCCTTGGTTCCTTCACTTCAATTTCTCCATGGTCTCTATGTTCTGTCTTCTGTGAGGTTGCTAGAGACGTAGTCTAGTGGGGATAAAACTGTTTGGGGGAGGTTTAACTACAGCTTATACAGATCTTCAATTGCAGCGTTTGTAGCCCTGTGCTCTACTTCTGCCGCTCATGATAATTTGTGCCTTCCATCCTGGAGCTTCTTCAGGGTCCTGTGAGGTGAACCAACTTGATCTTCCTTGCTCTGTCTCTCCACAGGTGCCTGGTTTTTATTCTCATCCACTCTGCTAAGCCTCTTCCTATCTTCTCACCTGCTTTCTGTCTTTATACTTGATGGTTCAAGATCACCAAGGTCTTCTCATTCCACTAAAAATGGAAGTTTATATTCCTTTTTTGGTTTTTTTGCTTTCTCCTAGTAATTTGGGGGGTAATTTTTGAAAGAAGAAAGAGGCAGAAAGGGCTTTGCTTTACTCAGCAATCTTGAAGCCAGGAGTCCTCACATCTCCTTTTTTGACTTCAGCAATTGGATAGAGTATGTGACATTTACCGAAATGGAGAAAGCTAGGAGTAAAGGGGATTTGGAAAGAACCTTTGAATTTTTTTATCATGTTAATTTTGAGATGCTTAGGAGACATTTTATTTTATTTTTTAACATTTATTTATTTATGTATTTATTTATTTATTTTTTTATTTCAGGGTATTATGAGGGTACAAACATTATGGTTACATTTTATGTATTCGCCTCACCCAAGCGCGGGTTAAAGGCATGCCCTTCCCCCCTACAATGCTCCCCATGTCCTTTAGTTGTGGATTTACCCCACCCCCAAATCCCCCTAATCCCTGGAGAGTATTACTGCCATGTGATCACCATAGTGTTGATCAGTTAGTACCAATTTGATGGCAAGTACAAGTGGAGCCCATTCTTCCGCTCTTGTGGTGCCTCACTTTGGATAATGGGCTTAAGTTTAATCCAGGAAAGTATAAGAGGCTCTGGATCACTGTCGTTTCTTATGATTGAGTAATATTCCATTGTATACATATGCCAAATTTTAATAATCCACTCACGGATTGACAGGCACTTGGGTTGTTTCCACATCCTTGCAATAGTGAATTGTGCTACCATAAACATTTGGGTGTAGATGTCTTTATCATAGAATGTTTTGTGCTCTTTTGGGTAGATGCCTAATAGTGCTATTGCTGGATTGAATGGTATTTCTATTTTTAGCTCTCTGAGGTATCTCCAAATTCTTTTCCACAGAGGTTGCACTAATTTGCAGTCCCACCAGCAGTGTAAGAGTGTTCCTGTCTCTCCGTATTCGCTTACGAGACATTTTAATTGGCAATGTTGAGCAGACAGTTGGAGACATGACTTCGGAGTTCTGGAAAGAAAGAGTATGGATTCTATTTGGAATCACAGCATCAAATATGATTACCTGACAACCTATACAGATAGTCCTGGGAAGAGAATGAAGGACCAACATTTAAACATGAAGCAGAGAGGGAGAAACGAACAAACGAGACTGAGAGGAAGCTGTTAGTGAGAGGGGCAGAAAATCAGGTGAGTGTCAAGGAGGCCTAGAAAGAAAGTGTTTCAAAGAGTTCACCTACATGCTGTGAGGGGGAAATAGGATATGAACAGAGGGGTGGCCATCACATCTGCCAACACAGAGGTCATTAGTGGCCTTGACCAGGGCAGCCTCAGTGGAGTGATGGTTTCCAGAGAAGCCTGAGAGGAAGGGCCTAGGAGAGAATGGGAGTGAGGAAGCAGGACTGCAGTTGCGGACAACACACTCACCAACTGTCCTGTGTGTGTGTCCTGTTTATCATTAAATCATTAGCAACTGGTCATACACGAAATATATGTTGATCCACTGAGAGAGTGAATCTGGTCCAAATGCTCCTGCAGTGCCAGAATGATGCCTGGAGCATGCTCTTCTAGGGGCTTCTACGCTGTGTTTGCAGTGGACAATCCACTATCCTCGTCCTCCCTCTCCTGTGGCCTTTCTCCAACCTAGTTTTCTTCTTTCCATTCAAATCTGATCTCAGAAAGCAAGGGAGCAAGCAGGGGTCCTAATTATAGAGCAAAAACTCATATATTATCCATGATCATAACTGGGTAACCCATTAATTCATCTTGGCTAAAGAAACAGAAATTGAAAGCTGTCTTAGGGTGGTGATGACATTATTTTTAAAATGTTAACTCAAGTTTTTTAGGGAGTTTTGATTATCTACATCAGTCAAATAATAGTGAAAAAAGAAGGAAAAAACTTGATCTCAAGACAGGATCTAAGATCAATCATCTGTATTTTAGTGTGGCTGAGTGTAAGGGATGATACTAATGTTGAGTATTAACAAACAAAAGTTGCAGAAAGTCAGTGGCAGAGAAACCTAATATTAATCATAATTAAAATCAGCCCTCCATATCTGCACGTTCTGAATCTGTGGATTCAATTAACCACTAATTCAACCAAGGGCAGATAGAAAATATTCAGAAAAAAAATAATAAAAAATAACAATACAAAGTAAATAATAAAAATAATACAATATAATAACCATATAGTATTTACATTGTATTAGATATTATAAGTAATCTAGAGATGATCTAAAGTATATGGGAGGCTCCGTGTAGGTTATATGCAAATTTACTCCATTTTATATAAGGGACTTGAGCATCTGCAGAGTTTGGTATCTGTGGGTGTTCCTGGAAGCAATCCCCCATGGATACCTAGGGATGACTGTATGTCTAATACGTAAAGAGTATTGAAATGAATTCATTTGGACAGAAATTTTGGAATCTGATCTTTCTTAGGAACTGACACTACCTCCTTAGGGAGAAATGGCTGTGAGTGGCTGGATGTTGGTGTGATGGGTTTCATGTCCTTCCCTTGGCCTCCAAGTTTAGGTTGCCTTTACTAGTTCCTGTATCTCCTTTGCCCATAGTATTTTATATCTGATAGGAATCCAGCCCTGCTTGTATATAACATTTAGGTAACCTGACTCTTAGACGTTGAGATGTTGGTGTCAGTTCTGTGCAGTGGGACTCAGGCAAACCTCCATTATGTGTGTTGCTGGGGTGATGCAAGGTGGTAAAAATGGGAAGAGGATAGTGAAAAAAATGTAATGTGTGAACTTAAAACAGCTTTGTGAGGCTGTCCCTGTGACCGATATCTCTCACCTGGCTTCCCTAGTGCAGAGCTACTGGGTAGTTATTGCCTCTCTAAAAATCATTGACATTTTAAAGTTTGTCCCTAACTGTGGCAATAAAGAAAGTTTGGTGTCTCTCTAAAAGGACTTCAGAATTCATCCAGAATAAGGAAATGTTTGCAGGAATGTGGAAAAGGAAGCTGGAGATGCTTTGCACTTGAAATTAAACCTCTAACACAGTGCTGTCCATTGTCAAAACATGTACGTAACTTTACATTTTCTAGGAGCCTCATTAAAAATGTAAGAAACAAGTGGAATTAATTTTAATAATATACTTATTTTAATATATTCAAAACATTATCATTTCAACATGCAATCAATTTGATATTTTGTGTGTGTGTGTTGCACTCTTCCAGCATATGCCAGCTGGGACTAGCTACATTTCAAGTAATTAATATTGCCAGTGGCTACCATATTATACACAGTTCTTAAATCATCATGCTCAAAGGGAAGCGAAAGTTTGTGACTGTAATTTCTAAGCTTCAAAAGGCCAAAAGTCGGTTTACCTGAACCATTCAAGTGCAAAGCAAGTTTTTTTGCTGATAGGAATTGCACCATTGAGTTGAGAAAATTCTGCTGCCTGCTGGACGTCAGCCTTGGGGACCCTGAAATGGAAACAGGCTTTCTGCCTGAAGGACAAACTCCCGTCCGTGAAGTCTTGGGCATTTTTCTTTCTCAAGGCATCTAGTATTTTTTCTCACTTTACAAATTAAGACTTTATTTTCCTGATTTCCAACATGTTCCATGTGGCGACTAAGATGTGTTTTGTGAGCCTCTTGGGAATCTTGGGAATTCACATGGAATTCCATTGATGACGTGGATGATGAGTAAAGCAGAAGAAACTCCATCTGCTCTGTGGGGTGGATGGGCCTGAACCCAGTTACAACTAATTTCTACATTAATTGAGCATGAATTCAAATAACGTGTTCCTTCGCCTCACAACACATCAGGCTTCTGGGGATGGCAAATGCATTATTATCAAGATGACCTAATCCATTCGTGCTCTGTACACTGGTTGTTTTGCTTGGAACATACTCAATTTTATCTGTGTCTGCTTCATTCAGTGAGCTAGAACTTGTTGCTCCTAAGGGAGACCCGGTTTGGGGCAGACACATAGAGTGGCCCCCACTCCAGACCAGCCGGCTTCTCCTGTCTTTCACGCTGTTCACAAGTAGATCCAAGAGGCATCCCTGAAGACTGAAATGCACATAGAAACCCCGTGTTTGAATTTCAGAGGATCAGCCGTGTCACTTTTTGGTCTGCATGAATGATGGCAAATTGGGCCAACTCTGTAGACATATGACCTGTTCGTTATTCAGTCGCCAGCTCAGGCCAAGGCAGCTACTTACTGCACCTGGCCCGCCTGACTCTCAGCAGTCCTCTCCAACAAGCCTGTCACACTTCTGAAAAGGTGGTATTTTAGCAGTCTGTTTATAAAACTGCCAAAGGAACATTTATCATGAGGTGCAAACAAAAGAGGCGCAGGAGAGAAATGTTTTGCACCAGATTTTCTAAAACTCTCAAACATGTCTCCCAAACATTCTGGGACATGTCTGGTTATCCCGTGCAGCCTTGCAAGTACCAGAAGAGCTGATTTCAGCAGAACAGAGGCCTTGCGCGGTACACACATGCTGGAGCAAAAACAGGCTGGGAAGTCCAGCATGGCTAGGAGTGTCAGAATTCTCCACAACTGTATCCACGGGATTATTAAAAGAATATGCTGAGGGGACATTTTTCTGATTACAGCAGGTGACAAGAGTTCAGGAGGTTAAACAGTTGCTGAGTTAAAAATATCCCTGACTGTATTGCCCCTAGCATTATATTAAAATTTGACAGACCACCCAAGATTGAAACACAAATAGGCACTTCCTTCAACAAGATGGTGACAAATCAATCATTCACCAGGACCAGTGGCCACTGAAACACAGATTTAGGAGTATTATGCAGTTTTCTCTAGTGATTTATCCATCTTGCTGTCTGCCAACTTGTTTGAACCTCTTTGGGTAAATATCAGAATCAGAAGACAATGTACTGAAGAAGTTACTACCGAACATTGCTTATTAACTGAGAAAACCTGCAGATCTGGCTGCAGCCATTGGTATAAGACAAATATAGAACCTCCTGTCTCATTCCTCTGGAGGTCACAGGCCAGGCCAAACATGATACATTTAGGAAATCAGAAAAATAAACTCTGATGGACCAACCAGTATGATTATACCATTAAAGTTCAGAAGGGTGTAGAGCTAAAAGGTGTTCTGAGCATCTCGGGATGCCCCCAACACTAACCTCAGTCAGATATCTATGGCCAAGGCACAGACCTGATCCAATGTAGATGGAAGCATCTCTGGGCCACTGCAACACACACTCTCTCTCTCTCTCTCT
Source organism: Indri indri (assembly GCA_004363605.1). Classification (NCBI taxonomy): domain Eukaryota; kingdom Metazoa; phylum Chordata; class Mammalia; order Primates; family Indriidae; genus Indri; species Indri indri. The sequence continues at coordinate 221,456 of RJWJ010000474.1, forward strand.
CTCTCTCTCTCTCTCTCTCTCCCTCTCTCCTCCCTCCCAGCAGATGGAAATAGAGAAGGAAGTAAGGGCTGGGTCAGAGGTAGGTGTCAGACAAATTTCATGGTGTCCTGGGACAGGAGAAAGACAAACACCTGGGCCCCTAACAATTAAAGGCACTCTGCAGACCCACTTTCTATCTGGGATAGGAGGTGGGTAAAGGACTGAGAGTAAGTCTCACACTGACATTGTTTAGGTGAGGGCTTCTTTCATAGGTTGTGGGCATCTTGAAGGTAAGAGCCATGTCTTAAGGTCAGCTTTTAAAATAAGATGTATTTTTTTCTGATTATAAAAGAAATATATACTCATTGTATAAAAACTGAAAACCATTTTTAAAATGATCTCCTTTGACATCTAGCTTTTAGAATAGTATCTGGAACACAACAGGCACTCTATAAAATTGTTTAATTGTTTATATTGGGAAGGAAAGGAGAAGTCAAGAATATGGACAACCATGACATCAATCTCCTCATTAAAATGCACGTAATTCAGCAGTGGCCGCGTGGGGGGCCCTGAGGTGCTGAAGTGGCAGAGCCATTGCCCGCGGGCTCAGGAGCACAGGTTACCTGCAGCTGCTGTCTCTGATCTCAGAAGTTTATCCAGAGGTAAAAAGTGAATTCATCAGATAAAAAACTGGAATTATTTAGCCTGGAGAAGAGAAGCCTCTGAGATAACTTAAAAATTAGTATGGTAATATTATTTCTGTTATAAAAAGTCATATATGTTTATTAGAGACAAATTGGGAAATATGAAGGAATTCCCTAGGGTCCCAGCATTCCCTAGAATGTTTTGGCACATTCTCTGTAAGCTCGTTTTCTAGACATACATTGTTGTCATTTGTTCCTTATCATCATTGGGATCATAAATAATCCATGAGGGGTCAGGGCCCATCAGTGGTGATAAAACTGTGTAGTGAGTGTAACCAGCACTGAAAAAGACAAAATGGAAGAGCATGTAGAATGCTAACATGCATTGCTCCCAGGGTAGGCAAGCACTGTTTCAGTAATAAAATAGGAATGGGCGTCCTTAGGTCAAGATGCAAAACCTGAACCGTTAACTATGGGTTGTGGTCAAAGGTTTCAGAAACATTGTAAGATATTTCTTTCTGCTTGTTCTACTGACTAATTTAATAGAACAATGCTTATATATTATTGCATTTCAATGACAGTATCATTATTAGTAGTCTAATATGCCATCAAGTGGATGTACTATCTGTTAGGTCTGGAGCCAAGTGAGAGGGGAAAGGTCTAGAATGTAGTAGGAAGATTTGAGTCAGATTATAATTCGTACAGAGTGAGGATTGAGAGCAGAGGGTGAAAAAGGCTTGAACATATGGAATTTGGGACCATTTTTTATTGTGGTGACAGAAATTGTCCGGATCTTGTACTATGTCGAAATTAAAGGTCCCATTTTTGGGCCACTGTGAGTTATTGTCAAGTTTATATCGTGGCCAAGTTGTATTGTAGTAAAAGATAAGTCATTCTCCTACTGCCGGGCATTTATTTCACTTCATTATAATACATAATATGGAAATTACAAATGTTTCTGCACGTTTTTTTCCACTTTTAAAATTAGATTCCAAAAAATGAAATGATTGTATTATTTTTCTGTGAAGCAGAGATGAAATTTAATAGGCTACATAACTGGGAAATGCAGTTTGCAAATTTCTTTACTTTCTGTAAGTAAATTTGACTAGCTGCCACTTCCCCTGTTTCCCTTATTAGCAGAAAACAATCTCATCACTTCAAGATAAATTAGTCCCTCTGGTTTAAAATTGCATTTGTTCTTAGTAACTAATCGATCAATTCAGGATTGTTGCTCTTCCCTGTGGCTCTCCCAGAGTGGCATCTGAGCCCAGGTGAAGCCCCCAGGTGGGGGACAATCTGGTTCACAGTTATCTGCTGGCCGTGCTAACCACCCCCTGAGGTGTACCTGGTCCCACTGGCTCTTGGGCATCACTCCATTCCTGCCTCATTCATTGCCTGTGGCCTTGGGCAATCCGATCCACACTCTGCCATCCCGTGGCCCAACCAGGAGGCCTCTCCAGTCTGGCTTTACCTGCACCACTGCCCTGTTCCTGGAATCTCAGAAATTCTGGGCTGTTTCCTTTGAAACAGCTAGGCTGTGCAAGATGCTGTGAAGCTACTTATAGTCTCATCTGCCTCAGTTTCGCCCCAGCCGTTGCTACTCCAAAGTGTGGGTGCACAGCTTCTCCACAACGCTTGCTATCTCCCAGGCTTCTCCTGGGAAGCCAAATAATGGTATCTTCTGCTCTGGGATCCTTCTGAATTTATCTGGGTGATTTCCACTCTCCCAGCTTGCACCAGTCAGGGAGGTGTACAGCTTGCATCTCTCTTCAAGAAAGTGATGTGCCATTCAGATGCAAGAATGTCATTAGCTGACAGTCCCCAGCTATGTGTCACTTCAGGCTCTTCCTCAGCTTTTGAGATGAGGCCACACTTTCCCCAAGCAGGGCCCAGCCAACAACTGAGCATAGCAGGGATCCTCAGGCATTGCCATTTCTGCCCAGCACAGAACTCTAAGAGGCAACCTTAGCTCCAGAGCTCCCGGGGGGTGGAGGAGCAGAGACTGTCAGATTTGCATTGCAGACTTAGGCTCTCCTTGCCCACTTTCTCCTTCAGTCTTTTCCAGGTGTCACTCCCTCACCTCACTTACCTCTCCTCATAAACTTCTTCTTGCACTCCTAACTCCACCCTGAGGGCCCGACTGACACAAAGCCCCTTTTCCCCAGAGCTGGGCCCCAGGCCCTTTCCCAGGAACCACAGGCATTTAAATTCTGGTCACTTCCCTTCAATTCTCTCTTTGCTGTCATTAGCCAAGCTTACGTTTCCCTCTGGTGAGAAAATGGACTTGACATTATCTCCCCTTTGTATGGCGTAAGTTCCCTGCTTCCATCACTCCCGAACTTGCCTCGTTGACCATCCCTGCCTGCTGGGCATGGGCAGAGTACTTTCCCTCACATTGAATCTTCAGAACTATCATCTCTCTTTATTCTATATATACAGAAAGTTAGATTCAGTCACTGAAGTACTATGTAGATCTGCAGTCCCCAACCCCTGAGCCATGGACTGGCACCAGTCCATGGCCTGTTAGGAACCAGCCCGCACAGCAGGAGGTGAGCAGTGGGGAAGCGAGGGACGCTTCATCTGTATTTACAGCTGCTCCCCATTGCTGGCATCACTGCACAAGCTCCACTTTCTGTCAGATCAGTGGCAGCATTAGATTCTCACAGAAGCTCAAACCCTACTGTATACTGTACACACGACGGATCTAGGTTGTGTGCTACTCGTGAGAATCTAATGCCTGATGATCTGAGGTGGAGCTGAGGCAGTGATGCTAGCGCTGGGGAGCAGCTGCAAATACAGATTATCATTGGCAGAGAGGTTTGAGTGCACGATAAATGTAATGCATTTGAATCATCCCAAAACTGTGGGATGAAACTGGTCTTCCATGAAACTGGTCCCTGGTGCCAAAAAGGTTGGGGACTGATGATGTAGATGATTCCTGAGGAGCAAATGCAAAATGAAGTACAGAGGACCCAGCTAGCAAGAAGAAGCAATGATTTTTTTTTTTTTTTGGTCTTTTTCCTTTGTTTTCTCCTTTTTTTTTTTTTTTTTCCCACCTGCATTCACCTAACCTTCAGCTGGCCATTGGGATGTAACTTATATGACTGTTGACTGTTATAGTAAAAAAATTATAAAACTTCATAGAGTTAGGAGGGCTCTTTATTGAATATTCCTTCAGGACAGCTCAGAATTTACAAAAGGCTTCAGGGAATCGCTAATCATCATAACTTTGCCAGAAAAATCTGGGAAGATGTGGTTTATGTATGATACAAAGAAGTTTAATCTGTGTTTGAGTTAATGAATGAATTGATATATAGAATATATGATAAATAGGATACAGGAAATTTAATAGCAAAGAAAAAAACACCTAAAGGCTCTTATCTGGCCCAGTATCTATGACTTCTACAACTACAAGGTGAGAATGTCAGCAATGGACTGAGATATGCTAGTATTAAGTGAAATCCCCAAGGAATTTTTGGAAACTGGTTCTTTCATAGGACCTATCAGTTGTAGAGGAAACTGAAGGAAAACAAAGCAGCCTCAGGCTGGCAGTGCAGAGCTGGTATTTTATGGGTAGAGGCAGGTCTCTCTGAGCCCAGGCTCTGCGCACATCAGCTGTTTATCTTCTAAGCGACACTAAGCTGGTGATGTGCATCCTAAGATGGTGTTTCTCAAAATTTAGTGTGCATACAAATCAAAGGGCATCTTGTTAACGTGCAATTCTGATTCATAGGTCTGGGTGCAGCCTGAGATTCTACATTTGCAATAAGCTCCCAGGTGACACCATGGACACTGCTAGTCCATTGGCCATACTTTGAGTCATGAGGATGTAGGGTATGCTCAGAGAGCTCCATGCTTAAAGCCACAGGCACAGCTACTGTTTGAATAACTTATCCCCCCATCCCCAGGCCATACTGTCAAAGATTCTTATAAGGGTTCGAGTGAGGCTAGCAATGTACACTTAGGAGTTTCTTTTGAAGAAAGTTACCAAGAAGAAAACATAAGCCCATCATAGCCTACTGCAGCTTTGTTTCTGTGAAGCCATCATCTCTTCAACCTATGACAAGTATTTCCTAAGTAGGGGATGTGTGCCCCTAAAATGATTTTATATGATGGATAGACATGGCATTAAATGACCTTGAATCAATCAGGATATTACTCCTTTTCCAGGTCTCCTTCAATCATCCTGAGTATGACAAAGAGAAAGTCTCTGCTAGGTGCTAGTATGTCTTGGGACACTTGCTTCTCTCCCTGTATTAGGATGTGACTGGTTGCTAACAACTCAAAACGCCCTAAATAACTGAAATAGCCTGAAGTGTGGGAGGGAGGTGCTCAGGCTGGTCTTCTTGGCCGACACTGAAGCCTCTAGGATGCTGGCCTCACTCTTGGGCTGGCAGCAGCTCTCCCGAATGGCTGGGGCAGCTCCAGGCCTTGCATTCATACTCAACATTGGCCCCAGTTAACACCCAAAGGAAATGATAATGATACGATCCTTTCAGGGTCTCCCAAATGAGAGAAAGCCTCCCAAAGGCTCCAAAAAACTTCCTCCTCGTGTTTCATCAGCACAAATCAGCTCACATGGCCTTTCCTGAATAGTCTCCATGGCCAAGAGTAGCTCTAAGCCTTAGGCCTGGGTCCTTGGCAAGGGTGATGAGTGCTGGGTGGTTAAGAACAAGAATCTCTCCATTGCCTTGTCAACAAAAAGAGAGCAGGCTTCTGGCTGGATGCCTTTGGGCAAGCAACACAACTGGCTGGATTTGAATAAATCCAGGGTGTTTGGGAGTTTTTCTTTGTTTTTTCAGTTGCCTTCTCTTGATGGCAAATGGTACTAATTTCCTATTTATAGTTGTAAAAAGAAATTTTGTTTTTTATTATGTATATTTGTTTTAAAATGTAAGTTAATTTAGAGAACATGATATATAAATGTGGCAAAATTTATGAAGGTCATAGGAAAATGAGAAGTTTGAGAAACAACACTAAGTTGTTACTTCCCAGCTAACATATATTTGGGCCTCCTGAATAGTCTAAGAGATGTGGTCAGCTTCTCAGTTCCTGTGATTGTTGTCTGATGGGCTCCTAACCAAGCTGGATTAGAATCACATGGGAGTTTTGCTAAAGCAATGCCTGGGCTCCACCCTCTAAAAACTATAAATGATCTCTCTTGGGGTTTGGGGGTCGGTATTTTTTAAAAGGCTATTATAATGTATAGCCAAGGTGAGAACCACTGTCTGAGAACTTGGAGAATCCTTTTGAAACTGAAGGTTTAAGGGCAACATGAATTTAGTTTGTCCCCATTACTAGGCTGTCTCCATCCTAGAGATTATAATTTGTCTTAAGTTTGTATCCACTGTCGATCCAGACAAGAAGAACATGAAGATATGCATTGCTAGCCAGAGACTGAAGGGGGCAACAGCATTATTTTAGGTGAATATAAAACATTTTAAAAATACTGTTTCCCAAGCAGTGTTCTCACAATAAATTTACAAGGACAGTTATAAATGCAAGATATTAATGTTAGATGATGATGTTTCCAATGTGTGCTTTGGACAAATGGTGTGCATTAGTGCTTGGAGTATTTAAAAGCTATTATTTTAAAAATCAATATCCATTTTGTTTTTATATTTTTGTTGATATAAAAATATTAACCTAAGGGTATCCAACTTCAAGTTTCAGATGTTCATCTGCTCCTGATTTAGCTTAGTGTTCGAAAATGAGTATAGTCACTGAGATACAAGAATTATTATGATTTCAACATAAAATCATTTTGAACTCATGTGAAAGGTCGTGTGTTTATATATAGGTGCTTTTCTCCTGCTTATGGCATTTGCAAAACTAGATGCCTCGTTCTTCCCTGGTCAATAGTAAGATCAAGGCAACAGTAGCGCAGTACCGATTGTACAGTACTGAGGTTGCTGGTCTATGTCCACGTTTTCTCCACATGAGGTTTTACTTGTAGCTTTGGTCCTCCTGTGTCAGGGGAATTTTGACGTTTTTTCATCTGACTACCTCGTAGCATAAATGAATGTTAACAAAGGTGCTTTGCGTTTCTTTGTAAGCGCAAAGGGTGAAATGCCAAGAAAGCCTCACCACATGGGAAAAACCCAGACAAAGGACAGAATGAACCTTCTGCAATGCTGTCAGTTGCCTGTTTCAGTAAGGAGATTCCTATAGTGGCTCTGGTGCTGGACCAGGCATGAACAATTTGTTGTGGATGACTGGACCATCAGATGAAGAAAATGTGACACCACCATTTGCCCTATTTCCCCATCCTGTTCACATTTTTTATTCAATATTCCATAAATACTTACCAAGGACCTGCATGTGCCAGGCTCAGGCCCTGAGGTAATGGATGGGACCATAGAGATCTCCCTTGGAGGCCCAAGTCAGGCCAGTTAGCAAGACCGTTGCCTCCAACTAGAGAGCTCTTAGGGGAATGAGGCATCCAGTTCAAGGAGGACTAAACTTGCCACAAATGGATGTGTTTCCTTTAACAGAGAAATCCCAGTGGGGATCTTAACAAGCAAGTAAATCTTAGCTCGGAAAGATTAAAGTCCTTCAGATGGTATCGGAGTAATTTTTCTCCCGGGGTGCGTTCATATGTCCAGACCACCTCTGGGCCAGCGGCAAGACCCTGACTCACATTTTGTCTCTTTTCCTTGCCCTCCTGACCACCTCCTCCCCTCACCCTCTGACCCCACTCATCTTTGCCTGGCCTCACTGAACCACCATCTGCTCCCGACTGCTTGCCCTGCCTGGACTCCTGCCCCAGGAACCCACATTCTTAGTGTGATGCTCAAAATTTATATCTTTATTACAAGTCGCTAACATTGAAACTTTCTTTCATATTCCAGAATCATGTCTGAATTTTACTTTTACATTCCACACTGGAAAAAACAGCTCCGCCTAAAAGTTTTGCTTAAAGAATTAAACTGTAAATAGGAAGATAACGTATACCTGAGGTCATTTGTATTTCTTAATGCAACTGTAAGTTCGTATATGGCCTTACACCATGGCACACAAACACTTGGATGTTGAAACTAACAAATAATATGATGGAAGAGCATCAACAGTATTCCTGCTACGTGGCAGAAGGATGTGTTATATAACCTATTTCAAATGGTAAAGCAAGTCTCTGAGCCTGGAATTATTTCAAGTGTGATCGCACATAAGCAGGATACTTAATTCCAGAGAGAACCCCTGCATTGGTGCTTGCTGACTAGCCAAGTGGTATGTGTATTTTAATGGACTGTTACTTTTAGTCTAGTCTTACTTTTTGATCAGCATCCATTTAAATGTATGTTTTGACTAGTTTTTTTTTTTTTTTTGCTATTATGTTAATACTGTTGAAAGCCAATAGAGAAAGAATGAGGCTTGACATGTTCTCCCTTTATCGGTACTGATGATTTTACGGGTAGATTTCTGTGCAGAGAAAATCAAGGGAGAAAGTCATGCAAAACAAACTATTATCTGTCAAATTATTTATTCTTTTATTTTAATTTAACATTAGAGATTATCACCCCAACAAAATGGATTTTTTTCCTCCCTAGTTAAAAGCACTCTCTTCCGATTGATATTT
>RJWJ010000475.1:0-58982 GCA_004363605.1 Indri indri
GAGTGGGAATTGGGAGAGGCAGGAGACACAAGAAATGGAGACAAGACAAAAGGTCTGATAAAGTCTCGTTTATTGGCAGTAGGGCAGAGGCTTAAGTAAGGCAGAAAGAGGAAGTAGAGAGGCGGTGCTTTCCAAGGTGGGAGTTTCCAGGGCAACTCCTGTGCGCGGGCTGATCAGAGGGCCACGTCACACGTCATATTGGGGAAATGGAAACTTACAGGCTTAGCGTGGGCTTAAGCGGCCATCTTAGGTGAGTTCCCGTCGGGACTCATGGCCCCGGACAAGGAGGCTTTAAGTTTCTAAGAATTTTTCCATTTCTTCCATGTTTTCAAGTTTATGTTCATAGAGATTTTTACAATATTCATAGATGAGGTTTTGTGTTTCTGTGGTGTCAGTTGTAATTTCTCCTTTTTCATTCCTGACAGGGCTTATTAGAGTCCTTTCTTTTCAGCTTCTGGTTAATCTAGCAAGAGATGTGTCAATTTTGTTTGTTTTTTCAAGGAACCAACTTTTTGTTTTACTGCTCTTTCACATAGTTTTTTGTTATTGATTTCATTTAGCTCTGCTCTGATCTTGGTTATTTCTTTTCTTCTGCTTGGTTTGCTCAGCCGTTTCCAGTTGTTTGAGACGATTCATTAGATTGTTGATTTACGATCTTTCTGTCTTTTGGATGTAGGCATTTATGGATATAATTTTTCCTCTCAGGACTGCGTTAGCTGTGTCCCACAGATTTTGATAACTTGTGTCTCTTTTATCATTTAGTTCAAAGAATCTTTTGATTTCCATCTTGTTTTCTCGTTTGTGAAGTAATCGTTCAGCAGAAGGTTGTTTAGTTTCCATGACTTTGTGTAGAGATGAGAGTTTCTGTTAGGGTTGATTTCTACTTTTATTTCATTGTGGTCTGAGAAGATACATGGTATGATTTCTATTTTTTTAAATTTGTTGAGACCTTATTTTGGCCTAGGATATGGTCAGTCTTAGAGAATGTCCCATGAGTTGATGAGAAAAATGTATATTCATTGGTTTTTGGGTAGAATGGTCTATAAATGTCTGTCAGCCTCATTTGTTGTAGAGTTCTGTTTAAGCCCATTGTTTCTTTGTTTATTTTCTGTTTGGAGGCTCTGTCCTGTTCTGTCAGAGGGGTGTTGCAGTCCCTGGCTATTACAGGGCTGCTTTGCATCATTTTGTTTAGATCAAATGGGATTTGCTTTATGAATCTGAATGCACCTGAGTTAGGTGCATAAATATTTAGTATTGTTATGTCTTCTTATCGAATTGGACACTTCACCATTATATAGTTACCACCTTTGTCTTTCATTACTTTTGTTGATTTAAAGACTATGCTATCTGAAATCAGAACTGCTACACAAGCTTTCTTTTGGTTTCTGTTTGCATGGAATATTGTTTTCCATCCCTTCACCTTGAGCCTGTATGCATCCTTGTCAGTTAGATGTGTTTCCTGAAGACAACAGATACTTGGCTCATGTATATTTATCCCTTCTGCCAGCCTATTTCTCTTTAGTGGGCAGTTCAAGCCATTCACATTTATTGAAAGAATTGATAAGTGGGGCGGATTTCTGTTCATTCTGTTGAGTTGAACTTTGTTGCTTTGTTTTCTCTCTTGAGCCAGTGTGGTATCTGGCCTTTGACCTTTTTCTTTTGGATGATTTTATACTGGTGTTTACTGTGCTGATCCATGTGTAACAGTGTTCTGAGTATTTCCTGGAAAGCAGGCCTTGTCTTGATGAATTCCCTCGATCTTTGCTTGTCTGAAAAGCTCTTCATTTCTCTTTTGTATAAGAAAGTTAGTTTTGCAGGGTACAAGATTCTAGGCTGGGTGTTACTCTGTTTGAGAAGAGTGAGAATCGGCCCCCAGTCTTTTCATTCTTGTAAGGTCTCAGTTGAAAAGTCTGCAGTTAGTCTGATGAGTTTTCCTTTGTGGGTTACCTGCTTCTTTTACCTTACAGCTCGTACGAGAGCTTCTTTCGTGTTTATTTTGGCCAGTGTGATGGCTATGTGTCTTGGTGTTTTCCTGTTTGTAATGAATCTCCTAGGAGTCCTTTGAGCTTCTTGTACCTGGATATCTAGATTTTTAGCAAGGCCAGGGAAATTTTCCTCCATTATATCCTCAAATAGTTTATCCCACCCTTGTGTATTTTCTTCTTCACCCTCAGGGATGCCTATAATTCTCATGTTAGGCCTCTTCACATAATCTCACATTTCTTGTAGGCTTTGCTCTTTTCTATTATTTCTCTGCTCTATCTCTGTGACTGACTTTTATTTAATTGAAAGATGTTATCATGAATCCCTGAGATTCTTTGTTCTGTTTTATCTACCTTATTCTTGAGGCTTTTCACTGTGTTTTGTAATCGCTTTAATAAATTCTTCATTTCCAGAAGTTCTGTTTGATTTTTCTTCCAGGTCTTGGATTTTTTTTGTGTGCGTGTGGTTTCTTGTGTTGGGTATCCATTTTCTCTTGCATATCACTGAGTTTTCTTACAATACATGTTTGAAATTCTTCTTATGTCATTTTAATGTCTAGAATTTGGTTGATATCCATTGTTAGAGGACTGGTGTTCCCCTTTGGGGGTGTGCTTTCCAGTTGATTCTTCATACTTCCAGAGTTCTTTTGCTGATTCCTTCCCATCTGGAGTAGGTGTTCCTTCTTATCTTTGGATTTTCATTTAGATAATACAGGCCCACTTTAGTCTCTGAGCCAGTAGGTGGTACTTGTGGGTGAGAATTGATCACACCCTGTATGATGAGTCAGTAAATGCTTTAAAAAGGAGTGCAAATTGACCTCCCTGTCAGTACGTGTCCCTTGCCAGGAGGAACAAGCTGCAGTGTTGTTTTTGGGACCTGTAACCAGCTCTTGTTCCTCTGTGGAAGCACTCTAATGCCCATGTGGTAGGTGGGGCCTTTGGACTTCCAGGTGTGCCCTTATTCTCTCCCTAGCAGTGGCGGGTTGGGAATGAGGCTGGGCAGGGCTAGGTTGGGTGAGCCTGCCCTCTAGCTCCACAAATGCTTTTAGCAGGTTTCAAAGGTCTGTTGACTACCTCTGTGCAAAGCTGCCTGGGAGGGGCTGAAGTGGCTCCACTCAACCAAAAAGTCTGCTTGTGGAGGTGGGGCTGTCTGAGATCTGCAGCCTGGCAATCTCGAGCAGGCCTTGCTCTTTTCCACCCTCCCCTATTCCTTGGTTTGTCCCGGGCCTCCGCCAGCAGGCAGGACCTCAGGTCAGCTGACCTCCCTGATGACTGATACGGGCAGGGAGGTTTCCTACCCTGGACCATGGCCAGAGTTGGGAGTATGGCTCTACTGTGGCAGGAGGGGTGCCTCTCGAGTCCACTGCAGCTAAGACCCACCCTCATCTGCCTCTGAAGGCACATACACCTCAGTAGACCAATTCACAAATATCTCCTCTTTGGCTCCAGGCAATGTGATCGAGACTTGGGTGTATGAGATCTGGGCTGTAGGCCTGTCCCTGGGCCCGGAGATCAATCCCTGATCATGACAGGGAGAAGAATGCTGGTCTCAAGTCACCCATGGGATACCTAAGCTGGATCAATGTCATTCCGCCTTGAGGTTTGCCACGCTCTGTTGGTCACTGGGCAAGCACTACCTGGGAGGGCCAGCAGGTGGGGAGCTCACAGTCTGAGCACCCCTGAGTCCACTGCAGGGCCCCAATAGGAAAAGTCCATGTCCCGCTGCCTGTGGATGTCTCTGGGTGGTGGTTAAATTGTCTCTCTCAGCAGCCGCGGGCAGGGGAAGGGAAGGGGAGAATGAAGGACTAAGTGGAGGATGGGCTGCACCCTGGTAGTCTCTGACCCTCTCTCTGCAAGGCAGTCCTCCCAGAATGACCGGGCTCTGGAGTCCCACAGATCTCCTGGGACCTGCTGGACCCCTGTGGTTCCTGCAACCTGGGCCGGAGTTGGGAATTGTCTGTGTGGGGAGGAGCAGGATGGATCCTGAGAAGTTGAGGCCACCCAGGGAGGACAGAAGCACCCAGTGGGTAGAGAAGTAATATGACGCCTGCCGACCAGCTCAGGTCTGTGGGGCAGGAGACACCCTCAGGGAGCCGAGAGCCTGGTGCCCTGTCCAGAAGAGGCTCTGCGCTCACTGGCTACAGCAGTCTCTGGGCTGGTGTTGGCAGGTCTCTTCAGCAGCTCGGGAGCCCACCAGCAATCTGAGATGGCAAGGGACGGAAAATTTAACCGCTCCACCTACCCTTGTCGCTGGTCTCCAAGCCTCTCGGGGCTTAATCCCCACTGATGCCTTTCTCCTTGCAGTTCTGCTCTGCAGCCTCTTCCTGTGAAGTCTCCTGTAGGTTTAGGCACCCTTCCTTCTGACCCTCATCTGATCTATGCTTGTCTGTCAGTTTGTTTTTTCTCTCTTTTATCTAAAGTTTCTCCTCCTTGCAGAGATGCTCTGGCTGGAGGTGTTTCTCGTCTGCCATCTTCCTTCTCTCCCCCTTGGGTCTCATATCTGCAGGCTTTTGGATTGGCACTTATACCATTGGCTCTCTTGGCTCTCCAGCTTGCCATCTTAGATCTTGGGATTTCTGTAATTGCTTGAGCCAGTTTCTCATAATAAATAATCAAAATCTTAATTACCCTCCCCTCCACCTGCCCACATACTCACACAGCCTATTGGTTCTGTTTCTCTGGAGAACTCTGACTAATACAGATTTTGGTACCAAGAGTAGTTGTAGAGGTACAAAATTTTAAGGATGGGTTTTTTGAATTGTGTCTGGGGTTTCTGAAATTGGCTGTCTCATCTGATTAGATCGAAAAATGCTAATGGCTCTGTTTCCTGTAGTATAGAGAGCACTGATAGGCCATGGTGTGACCTAGCAATAGAGATACACAAAATATCACCGTTAGTTACTCCTAATCAACCACTTAAAAAGAATCAAGGATCTGGATACTGTGTATATGATACTTCTGAACACTTTTGGCAAATAAATGTAATGAGATTGGCTGGTTGTTCCTAATGTCACTGTACAAAGTGGCGAAGTAAAGAATTAGCTCAGGGATTTGAATTCACAGCTCCAGCACCACATAAATGATGTGAAGGCTTTTATGTGTGCCCCAAAGGACAACCGTATCTCCTGTAATAGCAGGGCTGAGAGCACCAAAAATCAAGCCCAGAATCTTACCCTGTGACTGGCTAAATTACAATGCAAGTTGGAGTCCCCGCCTCATAGTGTTAAAGAGAAGGTGTTGATTAGGAAGGAATGAGATCCCGAAAGCCGAAATGGGGCTGTGTGGGAAGACTTGGCGAAGCTGGGCATGTTGGATTCCCAAATCCTGACTAGTCTTCTTTGCCTCTCCGTTCCTAGGGGGAGTAGCCTCTCCACCCCTGACTTACGGGATTAACTCTGCATTGTCTGAGGAAATTGTTGCTTTGAAAGACAACGCTGAGTGTACTTAGGACCCACCCTCCCCACCATTCTTTGTTCTAGATCATCAACTTCAGCAGGCCTATAAAGGTGACATACAAAGTGTGACCCATGAGGAGGTATGCTACACTGCAAAAGAACTACTCGAGTTTTCTAACTTACACAGATAGAAATCTGGGGAACATGTGTGGGAATGGATATTAAGAGTGTGGGATAATGGTGGAGGGAACATAAGGTTGGATCGGGCTGAATTTATTGACATGGGTTCACTAAACATTCTGCATTTAATGTTGCAGCTCAGGGAGTTAGAAAGGGCTTTAACAGTTTGTTGGGGTAGCTGAAACATTGACCAAAAGGTGGCCCACAGTGAGTGAGTGAATGGATTTTCCTTGGTTTAATATAAAGAAAAGGATTCAAAGTCTTAGGGAGATTGGAGTGTTAGAGTGAATTTGTCATTTAAGACCTACTCGCCCACTCTGGGAAAGTCCAGAAAGCATACCTTTCACCACAACTACAAGAAATAGATTTGTGAGGGGAGCCCAGCATCCCTAAGGAGGTCTGTGATTGCTCTTCTCTGTAGACCAGGCGCCACTGTAGGAACTGCAGTCACTGAATTAGGAAACCTAAATGTAGTGGGAGCAATTAGATCCTGGAGTGTCAGGGTCCAAGTGGCAGCACTCAACTTACAGTGTCGGCTGGTTGATCATGGTGTTCCTAATGTGGGTGAGTATCCTTCAATCTGTTGAAGGCCTGAATAGAACAAAAAGACCTACCGTCCTACAAGTAAGCAGAAACTGCCTTAAGCTTACTTGGGACATGGGTCTTTTTCTTCCTTTGGACTCAAACTGAAACATTGGCTCCTTTTGGGTCTCAAACCTGCCAAGTTTCATACTGGAACTTATACCATTGGCTCTCCTGTGTCTCCAATTTGCTGATTGTACATTTGGGACTTCTTAGCCTCCATAATCACATGGGCCAATGCCTTATAATAAAACTCTTTACACACACACACACACCCCTTATTGGTTCAGTTTCTCTGGAGAACCAAGACTAATATAGCTATTTAGTGTTTGCCTCTTCTTGACTCTGTGGACGAGCTTGAGAATCCCGTGTGATATGGGTAGGTTTAGAAATAGGACTTTTCATTGGTGATTATTTTTCCACCTGAGATTCAAGGCAGATAATGTGATTTCATACGCTTTCTCTGGCTTGTAGGCAATTTTTATAGTCCCTGTTCATTGTTAGGACAGTTTGTTAATGTCACCTGGGCCACACACCATCATTCAATATTATGAAAGTAGCCTCTTAGGCACATCATCATTCTTAATTGGACATCTCAAGAGCTTACCCAGTCTCTCCTTACAACAATTTTACATCAGCTATACTACATGCTAGGGTCAGTGAGAGAATTAAAGAGCTATCTAAGTCAATAGGCTGTTGCTCCACTATTTTTTTATTTTTAGATGCAGTCCTATAGCAGGTGGGTGATAGAGATGGGTGGCCACAGGCACACAGGATGAAGAGAATAAAGTAAAATTGCATTGGTCCCAGAACTTGGAGAGCAGGAGGGAACGCAGTCCCCTAGGAAGCAGTGTGGGTGGGAATAAGTAGGCATCACTGCTGCTATTTCCTCTCAACCTAGGGCCGCTTCTAAGGCACTACTAATCTCTTGGGTCTCAAATCTGGTCACATAGCAAGGCACCAGGAAGGGGTTTGTATGTTTGTTGGAACATTATGAAAACCTGATTATATTTGATTCTGTCATTCGAACCAGGAACAATTTTAGTAGCAGTAAGTGTGACTATTTTAGGTATGAAGTTTAAAATTCCAATCCTGAACACATGAGACTGGAGAAAATAAAGACAAGATCTACTGTTTTCTGTTAGCAATCAGTTTCTGCTTGCTTTTAGCAGACAAGTAAGTAGTTTCAAGCCCCAGAAGTACAGGAAAAAAATTCTGGGAAAGAACTTTGGGAACAGATGTCTATTATTTGATTTTTGCTACAGAAAACCGCAGTTTGAATTTGTGGAACCCTGGTGTTCCATGGGAGGAGCATTTGAGAACCACTGAATTTGTCTAGTCAGTTCCTTTTCACCAGTGCAAAAGTTGGTCTTCCTACGCTGTGGCTTAGAAACCAGGTGCCCTCAGGTGTTCTTTCCACTCCTTATAAAGTGGGCTTCTTTTATTTTATTTTATTTTGTAAATAGGCACCGTAATGTATATTTTGGTGGGGCTCTGGGGCCAATTTAGTCTCTAGAGATTTTTGCCTGTGAAAGCATTGACCTTATCAGGCATAGACAATTTCCTGTGTCATTAAGAGGTTCCTTGGCAGAATATTATTTTTCTTGGTGAATATACTGTGGTATAAAACATGCATGGAGAGCCAGCTCTGCTTTTCCTGAGTGAATTAGCTGTATTGTAGCTTATCTGTGGCAAATCTTGCTTTTGAGTTTATCGACAGTGACTCCTGTCATTAGTGACTTGCTTGGATGAGGTCTTGGCTTTCTTTCCTTTTATTTTGACTTTTTAGCAGCCTGAGTCACAGCCAGGAAGTTCTTTGAAACCAAACCCTTAGCCCTTATTTGTGTTTCAGGGATAGCTGGTCAAATGGTAACTCTGCTTAAAGGGGTGCTTTGGTTTCTCTGTTGAGTCCTTTATCTTTTTCTCCAGACTCACGTGGGTTCTTGTTCTGTCCTAGAGAAGTTGGTCTGAGAGTCATGATGGGGAACTGGAGGCTCCCAGTTGCCTCTGGGTCAGCGTTTCACAGCACGGCTTTGTTAAAATGTTGAAAATGAATTTCCAGATCCTCAAGTACACCCAGATGGAAATAAAAAACCTTAGGAAAACACGTTGAAGCTTCCTGAGAGAAGCTGTCTATCCTCTGCCTAATTCATAAATCTTGTCCCAGTACTCATAATGTGCAGGACAGTGGATACAGTAGGTGCTCTGTTAGCACCTGTGATCACTTATGTCATTTGTTACTATTTCAATAGCTTGTTTCAGTCAATGAGCAAAACTAACATATACGTAGAATTGAAGATTAATTATACTTTAAAATTATTTTAGCATAATGCTTTTGACAAAGTTTATTAAAAATATTTCTTTCAAAGAGCTTGAAGGTGTACAATCTTTGTTTAATTAGGTTTTAAAAACAAGTGAAAGTATGTATTTAGAGAAATGATGCTTATTGGAATATTTATAATCTATGTTGGCTCATTAAATTGAGTTTGACCTGTGATACATCAGAATCTTCATTGACTTATAACAGTAATGACAATTGAATGAATTTCTTCTGTGATTTGAAAACTTGTCCTTCAAGAATTAATTAAAAAAAGGATTAATAAAGTTGGAGTTTGGCTTGAGATCTGGGTTGATTCCTAGGTCTCTATAGGTGAGAAGGGTCTCCCTGTGAAATGCGGTCACAGTAGTGCTCATTTATTAGGTCTTAGTGAAAATTAAATGAAAGAAGTCATGTTATATGTTCAGCACAGCCTGGACACTCTCCACAAATGTCAGCTGCTGTCATTCTTATAATGAAGAATCACTATCCAAAATTCACTCTTCTCAGAGTGCAGATGTGATATTTTGGCTTAAGCTGAAATTTATAAAGATAAAAACTAGTAGTAAAAATCTGTTGAAAAATATAGTACTGCTTTTCTTTAATGGGGGAGAAATTTACATTTGTTTTTCTGTAAACTATGTTAATATTTAGGCTTAAAGAGTCCATAGTTGCTTTTTATTAACTTTAAAAGGAGTAAATTATAGTTGTAGCCCAGAGATTTTTTTGATGGCTTCATTATTCATTTAAGCTTCTATGCATGGTGTTATTTTTACATGTTACAGTTGCTCCTTGAACAAAACAGGTTTGAAGTGCATGAGTCCACTTATAAGTGGATTTTTTTCAGTAAATATACTGGAAATTTTTGGGGTATTTGTTACAATTTGAAAAAAAACTCAGATGAACTGTGTAGGTTAAAAATACTGGAAAAACTGAGAAAAAGATATGTCACGAATGCATAAAATATATGTAGATACTAGTCTTTTTTATCATTTGCTACCATAAAATAGACATAAATCTATTATAAAAAGTTAAAATTCATGAAAACTTACACACACAGACTATACATGGCACCATTCACAGTGAGGGAAATGTAAAAAGATGTAAAGGTGCAGTCTTAAGTAACAGCTGTGTAAAATTAACTATAGTACATACTGTAGTGATTTCATAGCCTCCTCCTGTTGCTATTGCAATGAGCTTAAGTGTTGCAAGTATCTGCTTAAAACACTGTGCGACGCTAATCATATCCTCGTCAACAGTTCATTTCTCCAGTAAATCATCTATTGCAGTAAAAAGTGATTTCTCGAGGTTCTTATATATTTTTCATGTTTAGTGTAATCTGTAAACTTGAGTAACACCATTGGACCCACACAAAGTGCCCCTAGTGATGCTGGAAGTGCTCTCAAGAAGCAGGGAAAAGTAATGACGTTACAAGGAAAAGTCGAATTGCTTGATATGTACTGTAGATTTGGTTGTTGCTCTCCGTTTCAGACAGATGATTCATCTTGTAAACAGATGACATAAATTTATAATGCCACTCAATACAGTACTGTAAATGTATTTTCTCATTATTTTCTTAATATTTTCTTTTCTCTTGCTTTATTGTAAGAATACAGTATATAGTACATACAACATATAAAATACGTTAATTGACTTTACTCTTGTCAGTAAAGCTTTTGGTTGACAGTAGTCTATTAGTAGTTTTTGGGGAGTCAAAAGTTACGTGCACATTTTTGACTGTGTGTTGGGGAGTCAGTCCCCCTAACCCCTGCTTTGTTCAAGGGTCAACTATACTTACAAGAAATTTTTAAAAATGACTTTTTCGGCTTAAATTTAATACGTATACCCAAAGTTGGACTTAGTTTAACTTAACATGTGGAGAAAGAGTTTGGTTGTATTTTGTAAAGTATCACAATTCTAAAAAATCGAGGAAAAATGCTATCTATGTTTTAGAATATGGCCAAGTACCTATGTTTGGTATTGCTTACCAGATCACATAATTACTGGTTCTCCTTCTATCCCCCACTCTTTTCCTGGAAGGGTCAATCTTGGCAATTCTTGATGCCAGCAGGTATATTTGTCAAAAATAGTGAAGGACTTGGCTCACCTTGCTGCCTCTAGAGGGCAGTGTGAGGAATTAATTCTGATGGAAGGAAGTACCGTTTTAGCCAGATGGGAAAGAAAAAGCCATAGTCACCATATCTGGGTGTCCTGTGAGTCTGAGCGAGGTTAAGGGGATCAGCCAGAGACATTTGCTAAGCTCCCATCCCTTCCCATAGTACAGAGGGAATGTCAGGCCAACTATCTTAGTAGCAAAAAAACCCCCCAAAAACAAAAAAACCAGCAGATAGCCAAAGGGATTTTTACTAAGGAGTTTTCATCTGTGATTCTTACCAAGGTTGGAAGTTCCTACGTAGAAGTCCTCTGAAACTTTATCAGGTCCATTTAACTGATGGAAAGCACCGTTTTATTTTGGCATCTAGATGGTATCTATTTGAGGTTGGTTGGAAATTTTGCTTTACCATTTTTTTTTTTCGCTTTTTAGAAAAACCAATTGTCACAGGACATAATTAATGTTTCACTTTTTTTTTTTTTTTTTTTAAAGATAGGGTGTTGCTCTGGCTCTCGGGCTATAGTTCAGTGGTGTCATCATAGCTCACTGCAACCTCAAACTCCTGGGCTTGAGTGATGCTCCTGCCTCAGTATCCCAAGTAGCTGGGACTACAGGTATGTGCCACCATGCCCGGATAATTTTTCTGTTTTGTAGAGATGAGGTCTTGCCCTTTCTCAGGCTGGTCTCAAACTCCTGGCCTTGAGTGATACTCCTGCCTCAGCCTCCCAAAGTGCTAGCATTACAGGCACAAACCACCATGCCCAGCCTGTTTTGCTTTTGAAGAGTTTTCTTAGTATAAATTAAGGAATCCCTCCCCAGTGGAATTATTTGAATGTCAACTGAGATAACCTTTGGTTTCTGTTTCCATTATGTGTGTGTATATACATATATTTTTTTGGCTGTTGTCTTTTAACTTTTTGTTTTTTTAACATTACTAGAACCATAAAGGGAAAATAAAAATTGGAGCTAGCAAGGTGATGAAAAGGCCACTGTGGGAGTAGAACATGAAAGAATGTTCATGAAAGAATGGTGCTTCCGTAAGGAGGGAGACACTGATGTGGTTTTGGGGGCTGAGGTTTGTTGTGTTTCGGCTACCATCTTAGAGACAATAGTGAATCAGAATTGTGCCAGGGAGGCAGATTTTAATGTCTGTTTCCAAACAGAGATGTCTCTCTTAGATACACAGGGAAATGCAGGCCGTCTGTATTTGTTCTGCTTCTCATTTTACCCTTGCGGAATGAAGGAATCCTGCTGAATGGTGCCAGCATTAGTTTAGGCTGAAACACATAATTGTGTTGGGTAATAAAGGAATTTAAAAATTCTTGTTTTTTCCTGTGTGTCTCTTTCACAAAACAGGCTAATGGTGAAATACTTTTGCAAGTGTTCCCATTCATCTCCAGCTGATGCAAGATGCCTAGTGCCTTGCGGTTTCCTAATTACTGAAGCCCTAATTTCTTTGGCAAGTCTCTCCTTTGTCTGTAGATTTCCTTTTGGCAGCAAAAATGTTTACTCATGTGACAAGATGAGCACTGGCATCTCTGGTCTGGTTGAGACAACATCTGGATGCTGAGATTAGCTGTGGATGGGCAATCATTTGTTTTTATTTATTTTTTAAGAGACAGGGCCTTGCTTTCTTGCCCAGGCTGGAGTGCAGTGGCATGATCATAGCTCATTGCAGCCTCCAACTCCTGGCCTCAAGCAATCCTCCTGCCTCAGCTTCCTGAGTCCCTGGCATTACAAGGCATGAGCCACTGTGCCCAGTCAAGTAATTGTTTCTATGTGGGTCAGCAGACTAGCTGTGCTTGGTCAGTGGGCTGAGACACAGGTTTCTTACCATTTGCTTGTTTCCTTGCTAACTTAAAATGAATCTGAGTGTGGTAGCTTGCATTCCACTACAAAAATTAGCATATCACAGTGCCTACGTTCAGAAGACAAAGAATTTGAATTCACTCGAGTGACTGTCTTAAGGGAGTTTTCTAGAACCTTGCTGCCCAAAGTATGGTTCACAGATAAACAGTGTCCTCTGAGAGTCTATGAAACAGGCATGGTCTCTGGCTCTGGCCAATTCCACTGAATTAGAACTTGTATTTTAATAAGATAATAAGATGCCAAGTTGGATGCTCAGTAAGGTTTGGGAAGCTCTGCTCTAGAACATGTTTAATCTACAGAGATAATTTATGAATGGGGTTTTTAGTGGATCTCTCAGCCATTGCAGTACTTTTCACAAAAGCTAAATTCTTCTGGAATATGAAGCAGTAAAAGTTTATTATATGCATAGCTAGAGAAAAAAAACTCATGAACTGGTTTTTCCATGATTTTCTTTAACAATAATTTGGTGATAGTTTTATGTTCTACAAGTTTAGCAATATATGCAGAGAAAACCATGGCATTTGGCTCTCTTATTCAAAATCTCGAGTGCTTTTTGCTTTTTTTTTATTTTAACAGGACATTGAAGAAAGTATGGGTTGCTGTTTGGTTTGTGTAAAGAAAATAGAAGTATGTTCAGAGTAGGAATTAAAGTTCTCATGCACGAAGATGAAAATATTAATAACACCTACCCCAAACATATTTATCTTTTAAAAATAGTGATATTTTGAATCATTATTCAAAATATTTTTACCTGACTTTAGGACAGGGAGAAAATAATTTACTTTATTGGTCATATTTGAAAATTTTAAATTTTAAAATTTTTTCCAAAAAACAAAATATCAGTACAATCTTACTTTAATAGTTATCAAAGATATGTTCTAAAGCTATAGTGTTAAAAACCAGCGGCTTTTTAGTTTGTTGTGAAAGTCAGTATTTGGTTGTTTGTCTG
The DNA here is from genome assembly GCA_004363605.1 of Indri indri. Taxonomy (NCBI): domain Eukaryota; kingdom Metazoa; phylum Chordata; class Mammalia; order Primates; family Indriidae; genus Indri; species Indri indri. The sequence goes on from RJWJ010000475.1 coordinate 13,388, forward strand.
ATTCTCCTTTGTTCGCTCACCGATCTCACCATTTATTTATTGAGCATGTGCTATGGGCTGATAGTATGCAAGGCAGGTCTTCATTAGATTTTCTTTAAAAAATGAATATCAGTTTTTGGAAAAAACATTTTTTTTTTAAGTTTGCAATAGTAGTGACATATAGATAATTGCGTTACCACAGGAAGATGTTTTTTGAGTGATTGACAATTTTTCTTGCCCCTTTTTTTCTCCTTCACACTCTTGCTTGAAATTATGACACATAGCTTACAAATATAGGAGAAATAGCTTTTAAGGTACTGTATAATATATTTAATTTTCTAAGCCTTGAATTAGAAAATGATATCAACTGGAAAGATTTAAAGCAAGAAAACATTATACCATCCATGTATTTAGATTTTTCTTGACATTTAGCAACACTTGTTAAGTATTTCTGCCTTCTGGAATCATTAGAAAAAAGTAACCCCAATACTCCTGTTGTAATAAATGCCAAAAATGATGAGCAATTTAAATTTTATTTTGCTGTATATCTCAGTTTTGTTGTATAAGTAGGTTAGTTTAAAATATCTTTTCAAATTATGGCCATTATATCTGGTTTCATTGGCATAATTTCGAACTCATGTTTGTAAAATCTTTACAACTTGATTAAAAATTACCTTTCAGCAGAGATGCTGATTCTTACTGTCCTCATAAGAAAGAGCAACAAACTCGATGGAGCTGTTGCTTAAGAGGAGATTGGCATTGTGGTTATTCTTACTGCACTGCATTTTTCTTAAGGATGCGGTATCCCAAAATGCTCAGTTGTGAACGTGGTGCCTGAATTTGAAAAATTTAAAACAATGATGCTTATTATCTGTCGCTTGAGACACGCTAATCTTCCCTGTCAGTCAGATACAATTAGGTTGAATGTTGACCTGTCGTATATCGGTGGTAAGGAAGTAAAATGCTTCCTTTTAAGTGGGGGAGCCATTAATGAGAGAGATCCAAAGTAAATGTTGGGTATTTGGACACAACGTTGAGCCACAAAACACATCCACCCAAATGGTAATTACCTTTCATGTCAGGTTGTGAATCTACTTCATTTCTGGAACCTGTCCAATTTTTTAAAATTAATTGTCAAATTAGGGAGAAAACCATTGTCCTATTTGCAGTTTCTCAGCTTCTTTTGTGTTCTGTCTGTTAAATATAATTACTGGGAAATAGTAAAGATAAACTTGGTTGTAGATAATCTTTTAATTGGTAAGAATGAATTTCCCTGTGATTTGATATCATTTGCGTTTTTTATATTGGGCATATAAAATCTCATTTAAAGAAGTTAGTTTGCTTTTTAGAAGTTGTCCACATTTGTTGTTGGCACATAATACTGTGCTAATGTTACAGAGGGTATGATGCAGTGTCCTCAAGGAAGAGCCTTACCTCTGGTTTGGGAAATATATTTTAAAAATAAAGTATGATTTTATATATATTATGAGTTGAAAAAAGGTAAATGTAAAATAATTTATCAGGTTAAGTATTAAGTTTAACAATATGAAATAGGTTAAAAAAACATAGGTAAACTGTTGAACACTGGCAATTTCATATGGCTCAACTTACTATATTACTCTTTTGGAATGTACTGGTTTAGCCTAAGCTAAACTTTTTAAATTTTATCTCTTCAATGAGAGGGTTTTATTGAACTTGCCTTTAGCCAGAGTTGGGTCTGTCCAGAAGTTCTGGTCCTTAGTGATAGTTTGAAAAATCTATCTTTTACCCTGATCATTCATAAAATTGCATCTCCATGCATACGTTTATTGATATAATTATTAGTCTAATCCTATAAACCTTAGAATTAGTTAAGAGAACAAGTTTTGGGTGGCACCAGACAATGAATGTCTGGAATCAAGTGGCCTAAGTGGAAAAAATCTTTTACTGAATTTGAGTTGGAAAAGAGTTGGTGCATACTTGTGGTCATTGCCTTTCTTTCCTATTTTATGTGCCAAAATCCAAATTATAGATCCCAGCTACTTCCCAGTATCTTAATTTAATTTTGAATGTGAGTGCTTTTTGAACATTATTTTTATGTATTACTTAATGTAAATTATTAACAGCAATCTGAACAGAAAATAAAATTTATTTGCTATTTTGATGTCGAATAGAACTTTTACCTGCAATAGAGATCAAAGTGTTCCCAAATAGGATGTCATATGTATTTACAAACCATTTTTCTTTTAAGTTCAGTAAAATCTGAACTGAGCCAAATAGCTCGAGAAGAAAGACTAAATACTTTATGAATTTTTCTACTTTTGTATCTAAAATGTAACATGAAATATCAAAATCTTTTAAATTTTTAGTAAAAGTGATTGTGACTTGGAGTTGTGTGCACGGGACGAGTTGTTAGCGAATGCTTACATGCAAAAGCATGAGACGCAGCCTTAGTATATCCTGTCTTACTTTTTATATAAAGGTATGCTATGGTCAAGGCAAAAATCGACTGTATAGAAAGCCTGTCTCAGCACGTTTATCCCTGGTGCTCTGTCCTCCCTTCGGAGTACAGTTTTTGGTGTATCTTTCAGAAATACTTTATGTGTACATATCAGTATGCATCCTTTAAAAATTTACACAATGTTATATTCTACACACAGTTCTACCCCTCGCTGGAATGAACATTCTTGTTCATGCACACGTATGTAACTTGTCATAAATTTTGAGTATGTCCTTAGTGTAAAATTCTTAGCTGTGGAACTGCTGGGTCAGAGGGTGTGTGAACCTCCAAATTGTTCTTTGAAAGTATCTGTGCCAGTAACATATGAAAGCACTGTTTCCCAGTGGGGCTATACTTTTTAGCTTTTGTCAATCCAGTAGGTGAAAAGCACAGTACTTCATTTTGATTTATATTTGTTTCATTTTGAGTAGGGGTCAGTATCTTTACATATATATTTATTTATGAGTCCATTCATATGTAAGTTTTTTGTTCATTGCCTGTTCATCAACTGCCATTTTTTTCCTATTGGAGTGTTGGTGTGTTTGTTTATTTTTCTTATTGGACATGTTCTTTGTACATATGGACGTTAGTTCTTTTGTCATATTGAAGACAATATTTTTCCCTCTAGTTGGTCATTTGCTTTTTAATTCTTTTGTATTTTTTGGCTCTATAGAAGGTTTTATAATAGTTTTCCTGTAATCAGCAAATTATGAGTCTTTTCCTTTATGATCTCTGGTTTTCGTGTCCTTCTTAAAATAGTCCCTCCTCTATCATTGTAAATACATTTATCTAGGTTTTTCTAGTATTTTATGATTTCATTTTTAACCTTTGTTGTATCTGAAGTTTATTTTGGTGTGAAGAATAAAGTAGGTCTGTAGCTTTCCCTGTTTCATAAAATGCTATTTTCCAGCATTATTTATTAAATAATCTATTTTTTCTCCATTGGCTGAAAGATGCTACCTTTATTTTATACTATGTTCCTATATGTATTTTGGACTATATCTAGATTTTGAGCGTATCATTGATGTCTCTCTGCTATAATTATTATATTTTTATAATACATAATTTTCATACTAACACGATTCTATCCCTCTTATTTTTTTCAGGATTTCAAGGTTATTCTTTTATGTTTATATATCTAACATAATTTTGTCACTTTCTGTCCAAATCCCTGCAACCTGTTGTTGAATTGAATGACGCTTAATTAGGGTACAGTGGATGTCTGTACTCTAGTGTCCAATCTTCCAATCCAAGAGCAAGGATTGTTCTTTAATATTTTAAAATATTTTCTGTTTATACATCTTAGAAGAGCTTAAAATTTTATTTGGTGTCTATTCATATCTTAACTCTATTTTTAGGTATTCAAATTTTGTTCCTAGCATAAGTAGGATATTCCCCCAGTATAATTTTCTTAATTATTTGTTATGATTGTTAAATTGGAAAACTCTTACTTTTGAATAATAATTTTGTAACCAGTTAATTACTTTTTGTATTTTTAGGTATAAAATTATATCAATTACAAAATAATAATTTTTGCCTTTTCCTTCTTTTTCATTTAATTGCATAGGCTAGTAACAGTAATCAGTTCTAAGTATGTTAAATGCTTTCAGACTGGCCAATAAAGTGTCTTTTTTTTTATTGTTGTTTTTTGAGACAGAGTCTTGCTCTGTCACTTGGGGTAGAGTACAGTGGCATGGTTATAGCTCACTGCCACCTCAAACTCCTGGGCCTCTTGCCTCAGCCTCCTGAGTAGCTGGAACCACAGGCGTGTACCACCATCCCTGGCTAATTTTTCTGTTTTTGGTAGAGATGGGGTCTGGCTCTTGCTCAGCCTCATTTCAACTCCTGAGCTCCAGCAATTGTCCTGCCTCGACCTCCCAGAGTGCTAGATTATAGGCGTGAGCCACCAAGCCTAGCCAATAAAATGTCTTGAGGGAATTAAATTTGATTTTAAAAATCCTTTAAAGAAAAGTACTTTTGAATTTAGTTTTCTGTTTAATAAAGGACTTTAAACACCATTTTAAAAGAAATAAAGCCAAATTATAAGGAAATAAAAATTATGAACGAAGGTATTTGTTTGCTACATTAATATTTTCAGATTAGAGAACTGTGGTTATGACATTGACTTGTCAACTTGTATGTGGCCTTCAATTACAGTAGCTTTTCTACTATAAGATGTGAATTTTAACTAGAAAACCTAGTACAAATTACCAGATGCCATTTTTTTTTATTTCAGCGTATTATGGGGGTACAGATGTTTAGATTATGTATGTTGCCCTTACCGCGCCCCCCCCCCCCAGTCCGAGTTTCAAGCATGTCCATCTCTCGGATGGTGCACATTGCACTCTTTGTGTATGCATATACCCGTCCCCTCCTCCTCCTCCCCCCTCCCCCCTCCCCAGACGCCAGTTTTGATCAGCATTTCTTACAACTGTTGGTGAGATAACATGAAATGTTATATTGGGGTATATTTTAAATTAGTAGTTATGTATTTATTTTAATTTATCTTAGGAAAAAATTGTACACCCATTTCTTACCTGTGTTTTTGTGGTTGACATTTGTTTAGAATGAGGTTAAGTAAAGATAAATTGAATTGATTTAAAGAAAAATGTGAAAACAGTACACAAATATCTTAAAACTCTTTATATGACAAATTGATTGAAATATGGAAAACCCGGTTTTGTGTTAATATTAAAGTACGTAAGTTTTCAGAGATAAAGAGCCATTTGTGTATTTTGTTAATAACAGTGCTTAGTAAATAATAATAATACTGATGATGATACTGAAGATTACTATGAGTAAAAGTTACACTAAGAGCTTTTCTACGTTATCTCATGCATTGATTACAAGAATTTATCTTCCTGGTGTTAGTCTCAAAGCAGTTATGCAACTTACTTTTGTAGCTAGCAAGTGGCTAGCTTGCACATGTATTGTAAATTTTATTTACCCAAAATTGACTCTGATTAACTCATATTTACATGAGATTATTATTTTTGAAAGTTATACTTTTGAGGATCTTCAATGAAAATAAAATTAAATATTTTAAAGCTAACTTTATCTTATAGACAAACACAGGAAAATATACTGTCTCAGTACATCAGGAATAGCTTTAATAGTTCAGGCATCTCTAAGGGACATTTGCAAGTGCAAAAGAAGTCTAATGGTATTCACATTCAAAATTTCCAAATATTCAAACTAGCTAGAAACTATGAACTTTAACTGTGATCTGTGTAAATTTTTGTGGAATAGAAAGAGATAGGGCATGTATATATACACATGTATATAACATCTTGCATATATTTTCATAATAGATATGTTATATAACATATAATAGATATTATATAGTAATAACATAGACCTGTATATTTTTATATATATGTATGCGTGTCTGCATATGTATGTATATGTATAAAATGAGACAGGGTGTCACTCTTTCATCCAGGCTGGAGTGTAGTGGCACAATCTCAGATCAAAGGATCCTCCCACCTCAGCCTCCGGAGTAGCTAGGACTACAGGTGTGTGCCACCATGCCCGGCTAATTTGTGTTGTTTTTTTTTTTTTTTGTGGAAAGGGGCGTGGTGGTGGGGGTGGAGTGTCTTTCTGTGTTCCCCGGGCTGGTCTAGAACTCCTGGCCTCAAGTGATTCTCTTGCCTCGGCCTTCCAAAGTACTGTATTATAGGCGTGAGCCACCGTGCCTGGCCAGGTATCACATAATTAAAAATAGTGGTGTTGATAACACTTACAAATGTTAGTCGACCAAAGCACTTTTAAATTTAGTGAGTGATTAGAATTCAATTTGTGGCCAGTATCTACAGAGTTTGCTGAAACATCCAATCTTTTGAATATTCTTTAGTTTCAGTTATTGTAAATTCTTGATCCGAAATAGTTGCTTCTTATAGATGGAAATAATTTCAGGGTTATTTTAGGGTTTCAAGCCCTAATTTTATAGATGAGTAAACTGAAGCCAAAAGAAGTCAGTGATTTTCCCACAAGACAGCGTAATGCATGGTAAAGCCAATCTGATGCCGGAATCCATATCCCTGGAATTCCGTGGAGATAGTTTTGTGTTGGTGGGAGAAGTGGGCTTTAGAGCCAGAGGCATCCCACATAGTGAAAGTTTTAATTTATTTCACCTTGGTCAGAAGGTGTTCATTTTGTTAGCATCCCAGTCCATTCCTAACACTGTTAATCTGTATATGCCTGTTCCTAAATGAAAATTATTTGACAAGTAATTTGTCTTCCCTTGTAACATGTACTAGGTGGAATTAGTGTCTTTTGAAAGAAGTGATAAAATACTCACAAACTTTAAGAATATGTGGCATGGCAGTGTTTGCCTTGAGCTTGTTATTGTTAATGTAATAAAATCTCAGGGCTCAGCCTACACAGCAAACCAAGATAGAGGATCTTCTAAGTATTTCCTGTTATTTCTGGGATATAAGGTGATCTTAAGACAGAAGAAAAAAGAAACAGAAAACTCGCAAACAAAAAATCTTGGGACTTAGTTAATGCACACAGCTCTGGTTGGAATCTGCTGTGTGTACTCAGCCTCCCCACAGCTTGTAAAGTCCGTTAAATATAGTCCCAGTTGGGTTCTGTGGACCAGCAAATAGGAAAAGCAGGGAGAGCTGGAGGCGTGTTGTAGAAATACACTTCAAAGTAATTTATTTTGACGCTTTTTAAAGGCTTCTTTGTAAATGCACTTTTAAATAGCAGTTCTGTTTCCTTGAACCCACGCAAGAGCATAAAATAGACTGGATTCAGGAGTACTGGCGTGGGAATATTTTCAGCTCCGTTACTGCTTGTGTTAGGACAGCTGCTCTGCTAGGCACAGTTTCTTTTAATGGGCCTAAATTCAGGTGGCTGAAAAAGCCATTCTGTGGTAGACACCTTACATAATCCTTATGTGCACGTTTATTGTGTATGCCTGTTCATGGGGGTTTTATGGTGGCTAAATTGTCTACCTGTTAGGTGTCCAAATGGAAGGAAATGCATATAATATTTGCTAGCACTTTGGTTGAAAAATAAGAGAACACACCTTGTTCTCCTTACATCCATTTTAATCAGCTAAATTAATTATCTCTTCAAACCAATTATCTCTTCATTGATTTTTTTCCAATTAATAAAATAGTTGTCTACCTTTTCCCTATTATCGAATAGTTAATTATTCTAAGATAAAGCCCTTGACCACCTTACAATGTTTGAGGTGACTTTGGGCAAGCAAAAGAAGTGGGCGTGTGTGTGTCCCTTTTTGTATTTTATATCTTCAAGGTCCTGGTTTCCTCATTGGTGAAGTAATTAGATTTAATTGATCTCTGGGGCCCTCTCCAAGTCTAATTTGATGATTCATAACAATGTTTTGATAGTACTAGGGAAGCCCAGTTTATTAGCAGTACCTTAGGTGTTGCATTTGAGGTATGGAGGTGCATGTGTTTCAGTATAATCCAGACAAGCAGTTTCTCACCTTCTTTTCCACTATTTTTCTACACATCCATAAATGGTGCTCCCATGAACTTACTCAGATTGGGGTTTTTCATGAAATACAACTCCCTAAATTTCACTTCTTTCACAAAGCTGATGCAACACACTAAGGTGTGATAACAGGTCTTTGAGTAGCTGCTGTCAAGACTGCTAACATCTTAGACGTGAACACAAACCCAAAGACCAGAGGATGCTTTGAAATCTCATATTTATACTTGGCTGCCCTATTTAGGACTTCGAAGTGCATGTTGAAGCACTGAATGGATCTATTAACTGGAGGTTTTCACACTACAAATCAGAGTTTACCATACTCAGCTTAGTCACACCAGCATTTTTAATTTATTTTGGATCAGCCCCTGTAGCAGGGAACTTAAGGTTTTACTACTCTAAAAATGCTTTTGAAAAGTTATTTACCCTGTTGCCCACTCAACATCTGACAAAAATGTGATAGTGTTTCCAGGAATAGTAAAAATGTGTTTCAAAACACTGGACTGAAACAGGGAGTTTAATTCTATGGTATGGGTGCCCTACTTTGAGAATGTCTAATATACAACCACTTTTATAGAGGATTTTACACAGGATTCTTTTAAATAGGGAATACTCCTAACATATTTCAGATGTGAGTCAATATATAAATATTTTGTTAAGACAACTTGTCAGCAACACATCTATTTCATTATGCATAAAATGTAACTACTTTTAGTTTCTAAGTTGCTGAATTATCTAGCATGCTCAGGGGAATTGCTCTAAATTGAAAGCATTTACTAGGCTTGGATACATCTTTATTTTTTTTTGAGAATCTTAAAGAAATAGTTCTGTTTTGTAGCATGGTCTGCTTTGTAAGCATCGCATTAAGAAATGAATCCCTGTGAAAAGTACACAATTTTTGCCATCTTCACTTGGTGGATGGTGGTGGCACATATGTGGGGAGGGGAGGGATAAATTGATAAGTGTAGGGGACTCCAGAGTGATGATCTGGGAATGATGCAGAGGTTTCCAAAGTCTTAATGCCAGACTAGAGATAATTAATGCTAAAGTTTCAAAATTATAGGAGTCTAATGTCTAGGCCTTTCCTCCCCCATTTGGAATATTATCAAAATATCCTTTTGGACCTAGTCACTGGAAACTTTAGGTTCAGAGTCGCATGCATCTCTTCTGGGCTAGCAACCAATCTCACGTACCCACTGAAATTAGGGACTTCCAACGTGTGTATGAGTCGGGGGAAGCTAGTATTGGTTTTCTACTCTTGGCGGGGTCTGCTGTGTCAGAGGTTTAAATGATTACCATTTTGATTATCTTCATGACTTGTTTCAGACCATCACCCTCACATTTTGGCCCACCAGTAACTTTTTAAAGGTTTCTTTAAAACCAAGCAGTTTTCTGAATAGTCCTGTTTTTCTCTTTATTCTAAAATACTGCCTTTGACTCTAAAATATCATAATAAAGTAGATGTTTTAAGTTTAAGAATCAGCTGAGTAAGTATAAGTCAAATGGGACTCCTATTTTCTTTTGCTTTTGATCCTTCAGTGTCAGTTAATAGTATACCGGTTCTACCAACACCTTCCTCTTTCTTGCCTCCATACCCTTTGGACACACCATTCCCTCTGCTGAGAATATCTCTTTCCTCTTCTCTGCTAATTAAGTTCTTTTACATCTTTAACAGTTTGGCTGAAAATTTTTCTTTGGGGAGACTTTCTTGGCAGATTCCGCCTGACAGTTAATTCTATTTCTCTGTTTCATTTAGTGGGGGTTGGGGGAGTGGGAATAATTAACTACTTATTGTCTGACCACCAGTGTCTGAGAGAAAAGAAGACCAACAATTTTTCATACCCTTTCAGGATCCTATTGTCCAGTTAAAGAACCAAGAAAAAAAAAAAAACAAATATCCATACTATAAAGGCGTTTTGGGAGGCGGTGTTAAAAATTATGTTTGAGTGTGTAAGAATGTGAAGTGTGAAAAGAAGTTATTACGGTAGAATACTTGAAGGAGCCAGTGAGCTTTTTTGATATTATTATAGAATCGTAGAGCTTTAGAGCTCCAGGAGCCATTAGAGATTATGTAATTTAATAAAATTCCTGTCTTATATGACCACAGATTGCTGGACATGTTCATTTGAGTATTTTGTTAATGCCTGAGACTCAAAATGCCCAAGACTAAGTGTCATCTTTTCCTACGAAACCAGGCAACCCAGTTTTTACCATTTTTCGGTCAGCTTGCTGTTTCCTTCCTCTTACTCCGTAACTGTTGACTTTGCCCATCTTTTATGTGGATATATCACCACCCTTGTTTAGTAACTTACCCACCTTCATGTGTCTCCAGGGTGTTTCCTACACCTTAGCATATGAGCAACTTCAGCATTGGAAAATAACTGTTATCTTTTAAAATGGTTGTACTAATTTGCAGTCCCACCAGCGGTGTACAAGAACATGTCTTCCTACCACATCTTTGTTAATAATTGATTTTGGTAGATTTTTAAACTTTGGCTAATGTAGTGGATGTAAAATGTTATCGCATTGTGTTTGCAATTTGCATTTCCCTGATGGCTAATGAAGACTCAGCATCTTTCATATGATTACTGACAATTCATGTTTCATCTTCTATAATACCTGCTCATGCATTTGCAAGTGCAATTGTGTCTTGATATCCACAGGTAATTGGTTTCAGGAGCTCCTGATTATGCTCAAGTTCCATATATAAAATGATGTAGAATTTGCATACAACCTATGCACATCCTCCTGTATTATTAATTAATTAATTAGAGATGGGGTCTCCCTATGTTGCCCAGGCTGGGCTAGAACTCCTGGGCTCAAGATACCCTCCTGTCTCAGCCTCCTGAGTAGGTAGGACTATAGTCCTTCTATATAATTTGAATCATCTCTAGAGTACTTATAATACATAATACAATGTAAATGCTATGTAAATAGCTCTTATACTGTATTTTTTATTGTTGTATTGTTATTTTTTTGTTTTTTTCCTGAATAGTTTCCATTTGAAATTGGTTGACAGAGGATGTGGGGGATTGACTGTATATTTTATTGGGTTGTCTTTTTGAAATTGATGTTTAGGACTTCTGGATGTATTCTGGGTACTAAACATTTCTCTTACATGTGTGCTTAGTCTACTTTACTTGGCACTTAATAAACCTTGAGAAACTGAGCTAAAATGTAGATCTGTCATTATCCCACCTGTCATTATATACCTAATTAAAAATTGGGGATTCTTACCCTGGCCCTTGAAGCCCTGGTCCTTGCCTTCACCTCCATCCTCGTTGGCTGTGGTCTCCTGGCTCCAGCGCCGTCAAGGCACTGCAGCCAACTGGACTGGCCAGGATGCCTTTTCTTTTGTCTGTCGCTTTGCCTGGAAAGTCCTTCTTCTATCTTTATCCTCTTGTAAGTTTCTACTTTTACTTTATTACTTACCCACTTCAAATGCCTTTGTGGTTTTTTTTCTAACTTTCCAGGTGCCTCATTTTCTCCTATTCGGCTCTACTTTGTGTGGTTGCTGCGCTGGGGATGCAGCAGGCACAGTGGTTGAAGACTTGAAGTCAGGTAGTCTGGCGTATTGTTTATGTTTTTTATTTTCTTTGTATTATGATATTTTGGCATCTTAGAAACCTTTCTGGCTGGGGAGAGACTGCCCCTCCTGGGGCTAGCCCATTCTCAGAAATAGGCTGGTCTCAGCCAGGAGCATGCCTTTGATGTGCAAACTATAACCCTTCCAGAGCCAGACCCCTCTGGCCCTTGTACCCCAGGAGGCAATATTCCTCTGCCTTAATCATTCTGAGGCCACTGCCTGGCAGCTAGAGACCACCTGTATAGCCCAAAGCCTGCTGGAATTATTTGAACTAGCCAGTCCTAAGCTGTTCATGTGCCCTGCCTTGCCTTTTCTGGAAACCTCAGCTTTCCTCTCCCTCCTGCTGGTGCTTCCTCTGCCCATGCTGAGGCTTCCCCATGTGGCCCTGCATGGCGTGCCCGTCCCCAGGGCCTGTGAAGGTCGTAAACTGCTTTCCGGAGCCTGGCCTGTGTCTCCTCTTGTGGATGCACCTGACCAGCTATCGCCTAAAAAAACACAGAATATCTGGTTGTGAATCTTCACTTTGCCTCTTTCTAGCTGTGTGACCTGACCTCACCTCCTGAAGACTCTATTTCTTTATCCTTAAAATTGGGATAATTAAGGGACCCTCTCTATAGGGTTGTTTAGAAGGCTAATGCTTGTGGAATACTTCTACCAGTGCTGCCTGCAGTAAATACGCCTGTTAACTTTTATTATAACTATTACTATTATTACATTTATTGAGGGACACCTCTCATCTACTGCATTGCCATTTCTTGAAGGGGAAGACTTGTCTCTGTAACCCTAGAGCACTTTGCTGGGACATCAACAGATGTCTGACGAATGAATGAATGAATGAATGAATGAAAAAATACATATGGAAGGGCAGAGTTGGAGCTAGGATATGGAGTATTCACATGAGGATGTTTGCTTTTATTTTGTTAGGCTTTGGAGAATGGAGGTGATAGTTAAATGGAAAACCTTGACTCCTTTACTGAAAAGTTTAGGGTTAATCAGACGGGCCTGCAGTTTGTACACCATGTCATGAAGAGCCCTGGGTTGCTGGAGATGCCTTGAGGTTGGCTAAGGGGTAGGGTGGGGTTATGATATAGAGGGGTGTTGGGGGGGCCTTGCCTTTCCCACATTCCCTTTTCAGCTCTCCCACCCTGAAACCAGACGGTTCTGTGGTAATCCTTTGCATAGGTTGGATTTCTGCTTTAAAAAAAAAAGAAAAAAAACAACTCTGGGATAAACAGTGGGAATTGGCTTGATTTTTGCCTAAGTAGTAGCACAACTCATTTACCCTGGCGTGCTGGGTGAATGGCCATTCGGATGCTGGAGCGGGAAGACCAAGGGCATTGCCCAGACGAGGAGGGTGGGGGTAGATGGCAGCAGTGAGTCTGGGAAGCGCTGTGGGGGAGCGGAGAGAGCCCATGGAGCCCTGCAGAAAAAGGGTCAGTAGTGCCCCTCCATCGACAGTGTGGGAGATTAGAGCCCATGGGTATCCTGTGTTTTAAGACAAAGAGGCTATGCTGATAAATAATATAGTTTTACATTTCACCAGGGCGTTGTTGGAGACTAGAAACCCAAGGACGGTGAATTTTGATTTATGGAATAAATATGTTTTCCACACCAAACAAATAATGGTTAGTGTGCTAGGTCTTGACAAGCAAATTAATTGTGGCCCTGTCCTCGTGGGTCCTACAGACCGGCGGGGAAGGCTTATCCTCCGTTGTCACTGTCACAGATGAAGACACGATGAGCCCTTGTGACCATGGCTGGGAAGAAGAGCAGTGTGCTCGGGCTGTTTCGAATAGCGGGGTCTGCAAGGCTTTTCTGAGGCAGAATTACAGGAGTTTTGCTCCGTGGCAGCATGAGAGACAGGGCGGTCAGGAGAGCTCAGGAAGGAGCAGCAGCTTATGTGCAGCTCAGCAGGGGCAGGCGATGGAGGATTGGGTCAGCCTCAGACCTGGAGGTTCCTGACAGTTAACCAGAGGTGCAGAGAGCAGAAACTCGTTCTTCCAACCGCTCCCCACCAGCCCTGCCTGGCCTTTCTGTTGCCACTCTCCTGATTCTTTTGGGTCCATGCTACTCTGCCAGGGCTTCCGTAACAAAGTGCCATAGACTGCATGGTTTAAACAACAGAAATTTACTGTGTGGAAGTCTAGAGATCATGGTGTTCGCAGGGTTGCTTCCTCCTGAGGGCTCTGAGGGAAGGATCTGTTCAGGCCTCTCAACTAGCTTCTGGTGGTTTTCCTGGCGTTCCTTGGCTTGTAGAAACATTATCCCAATCTCTGCCCTGATCTTCACATGGTGGTATCCCCTGGTGCATGTCTGTACCAAACTTCCCCTTTTTATGAGGACACCACTCGTATTGGATTAGGGGGCCACCCTACTCCATTGTGGCCTTATCTTAACTAATTATATGTGCAGTGACCCTATTTCCAAATAAGGTCACATTCGGAGATACTGGATATCAGGGATTCAACATATGAATTTTCAGGAGGACATAAGTCAAACCCATGACAGGTCCTACTTTTAGCTTGATATCGTTAATTATTTTTAAAATAAATAGCCCCTTCTAATATGAACATGAACCTACTCTCCTTTGTCTCTTAAGACCTAGGGACAAAAACATAAAATTGAAACTGGCTTGTTGTAAACGTGCAGTAAAACTTAGATAATGAGGTCTTTGTTCAAGTGCCATAATTTACCTCCCCCATATAGGAAAATACAAGTGCTCATTGTTGGACATTAACCTGTTAGACAGTTGCTGCCAAATGGATATGGCTCAAACCAGTGGAACCCAAATTTATGCTATAGGAAGGCGGGTAGACGGGTAGAGAGAGAAGGGAGACAAGACTCTTGGGGGGCAGGGAGTGAAAGAGAGAGAAAGAACATGAGAATAAGAACGTACACACAACCAAAACCAAACCCAGACTTACTGGCAAGTCATTAGAGTTTGCAGAAGGGCCAAGCTGGCAGCCTTGGCGACTGTGGTGCCGCAGTGTGTGGCTGCTGGCTCTTTGTGGTCAGATACCTAGTATTTAGAAAGTGGCTTCCAGCCTACTTGGTCACCTTTTCTTTCTATCCTGTGGCTTCCCAAGCTGGGAGACTTATTGTCAGTTCAAATAAACAGTTTTTTATGGTATTAATTTTTCCCCTTTCCTTCTGTATCCCTGCCTGCTCAGAATCCATGTTCAGTTACAGGACAGTGTTAACAGTTTTATGAAGGCTGAAATTCAGTGAATGAGTAGGCACGTAAACTGGCAGCCATTCTGGTGGGTTAGTGCCTGTGCTACACAGGTTATTAAATATTTTGAATTTCACTCCTAGTTTAACACAATATTTGTGTTATTCTGTTTTTATTCTAGCTCTGCATGTCAGTGTGACAAACAGGTCTGTGGCCAGTTCAGGGCATGGAGTCTTAGAGTTGGAGGAAGCTTATTGGTTTTGGGGAACAGCTTCCTACCCAGTGTGGACTTTTTCCTCCTGTAACAGTCTCACAACTTGTCTTCCAGTCTCCACAGAAGACACAGATCGACAAAGAGTTTCTTACTGCAGACGTCTATGAATGGCTTACCTGTGGACCTCACCCCACTCACCTTGACTTTCACTTTTGACTTTTATTGAATATTTTTTCTGTTCTGTTTTAGCCCTACCCTTACTTGGAGGTACTGCTATTTTGTTTCCGCTTTGCATATTATTCTCTGGGACAGCACTTTCTTTTATTCTCATAAATTTCATTTATGTCATTTCTCACTTTTCACCCTGTGAAGCCACCTTAGTTTGTCAGCGTCCCTCATGACAGGAGGTACTTTCCAGAGGAGGTGGTTTTGTCAGGACGGAGTGTAGTATTGTCAGCAGGGGTGGCTGGCTTTTTAATTTCCCAAAGCAATGCCTTCTGCCACCCTGAATCCAGGGGCACAGGGTCCTGGATTTCCTCACCCCAAATGGTTGACTTCTTGCAACATTTCTCAAAAACTTTCAGTAGTTATACATTGTTATTTGAATAAAGGTCAGACTTATTTGCCTAAATTACATGCTTTCCGGAATATATCTTGGGTCAGGATTTCCCATACTTTGTTAGAGGAATATTAGGTATGTCAAATGCTAACAGGTGCTTGATTTCACCACCAGCTCTCCCCCCAGGGGAGTGGGGATTCAGTCATTAAGTAAATTGGGAAACACAGCTTACTAGAGTCCCCTCTTGCTGATTCACAAGGTACCTTTGCATGTTGAAGGTTTTCAGAGGTCCTGTAGTATCTGTGGTAGTTTGCTGTGGTTGCTGTAATATGTTACCACAAACCGGGTGGCCTAAAAAGAACAGATTCATCTTCTCACAGTTCTGTAAGTCCGAAATCAAGGTATAGCTCAGAGAGGTGTCCCTTTCAGAGTCTTCTAGGGGAGAATATGTTCCTTCCCTCTTCCAGCTCCTGGTGGCTGCTGGCATCCCTTGATTTGTGGCCCCATCACTCTAATCTCTGCTTCTGTGGTCACATGGCCTCCTCTTCTGTCCGCGTGAAATCTCCCACTCCCTTTCTCTTGTAAGGACATTTGTGATTGCATTTAGGGCCCACCCATGCAATCCAGGATAATCTCCCCAATGCAGGATCCTTAACTTCATCACATCTGCAAAGTCTGTTTTGCAATGCAAGGTAACAGTCACAGATGTCAGTGATTAGGAAGTTTCTTGTTTTGGCAGGACTACATTAACATATATTAACGTACCACTATTAATAAAATGTGGTATATGTATACCGTGGAGTACTATTCAGCTATAAGAAACAATGGTGATATAGCACCTCTTGTATTTTCCTGGATGAAGCTGGAACCCATTCTACTAAGCGAAGTATCCCAAGAATGGAAAAATAAGCACCACATGTACTCGCCATCAAATTGGTTTCACTGATCAACACCTAAGTGCACATGTAAGAATAACATTTATTGGGCGTCGGGCAGGTGGGAGGGGGGAAGAGGGGATGGATATATACTTACATAATGAGTGTGATGCTCACCATCTGGGGGATGGACATGCTTGAAGCTCTGACTTGGGGGGTAGGAGGGGCAAGGGCAATATACGTAACCTAAACGTTTGTACCCTCATAATAAGCTGAAATAAAAAAAACAAAAAACAAAAATAAATAAAAATTGCTATAAAAAATACCACTGATCTTATTCATGTCAAGTAATTTATTCACTTGGAGTAATTTTTTCTGTGTTCTAACATTGTAGTGTGTTTATTTGAATATTTTATGCAGATGGCACTATTTATAGTGATACATGTACATACATTATATTGGTAATTGAAATGTTTATGATTTTAATTAATATATAATTAAATTATTTTTTAGTGAAAATAAGTATGGACAAATATTAAAATTTGAAATGGAGGCATATTAATGCTGTAGAATGAGTGCAGATGAAGAAACTAGTACTAGGACCAAAGCAGTGAAAACAAAGAGACTAGGGATTTTATGATGAATGTCATTTGCAATTAGCTATGCCAGAGCAAAACAAAAACACTGTTTGCTGTGTAAAAAAATTTTAAAGAAAATAAAGTGAGCTGTATTAAGACATTTTCAACAAATCTATAATGTATTTGATTAGACGTGTCCTCTCAAAGATCAAAAAAGAATTGATGCAATTAATTGTCTGAAATCAGAATTTAATGTCCAACAGATTTAAAATTTTTAACAGAATGTGAGCTTATCTTTAGCCAATTATAAAATGGCTTGAATTCATGCACAAAAGAGGAAAGCAATTTAAGATGGAGAGATGGCAAAAGAAATGATTTCAGTTATCAAAATTTTATTAGAAAATTATAAGATATGAAAATGTATCTTAAAAAAACTTAAAGATCTTTAAATCACCAAACAACTGTAGACTACATGCTCTTTCTAACAATGTCAAAGATCAATTGATTTGAAATTTAAAAAATTTCAGGTAATTTTCTCTAGTTTTAGATAAGTTGTACAAGAAATGATTCACTATTCATGTTTTAGATACCCTTTATCTCAAAGGACGTAAGATTTCAAAGAAATGTAAACTTGTGGCTCAAAGTACCAAATTTGTGTCATAGATACTTTTGAATGTTTTACATATGTCAAAGATTTTCAGATGGATATGAAAAAATTAATTTCTATCATGACAGTACTCCAGCTATGTTAGGCCAAATTCTGCATTTATTGGAATTTTAAAACAAAAGGCTGGTATTTCTCTTATTGCTTCATTCCACTGTATTCTGAAGCTGGACAAAGTATGATAGATATAATAGTTGACTCTGCAAAAAGTGTTATAGATACAGTAGTTAAATTGTTCAGTCTATATGTGTAAGTCCACGTATCTTTGCTATGAATAGTTTATAGAGCTGCTGAAAGACATGAAAGATAATAAAGGCAGTGACCGGACACTCTTTACTAGCACTAGTTGGTGGAGTCGTGGATGAGTTTTATTAAGTTTTCGGTAATATTTGCTCCAATATGAGATCTTCTTTTATTTCTCGAAACAAAAGGAACACTTACCAAATATTCAGTACTTAAAAAGGGAATGTGCCAATGTGGTTTATGGATCACACTGTGGTTTAAGCAGATGACACTGCTTTTGAATGAGCTAAATTTGAAACTTTGAGGAAGGGAAAAGCTAATTTGTGACCTAGCAAGGTAGGTATGAGAATTTATGTTGAAACTGAAAGTTTTCATACTACAAGTCAATAATAATGATTTTGTACATTTTTCTAACATGAATCAATATACAGAAGATTTTAATTACAAATACCATTACATAAATTGGCTACAAAGACTAGAAAGAATTTGAAGAGCACGTGGTGGATATCGATAAATTTAGAGCTGCTTTCTAATTTATGCAAATACTCCTTTGAATTTGATGTTAATACTCACTTGACACAAGAGTTAGTGAGTTTGCTTAACTTGAGCAGATGCGGATTTGAAACTGATGTGCCTTTACTTCAAAGCCAAATCAGTCCTTCTAAACAAAAGTGAACGAGTTTTGTCAATGTATATGTGAAGATTAAAGGAAAATGATTTTTTTACTCAGTATAGTTATTGGAAAACTTTTAAGTATATTTGATACAAGTTTATGAATCTAACTTTTTCAGTTGTTACTTTTATGAAATGTAAATACAGATCAAGTGTTTCTGATGAAAATTTACTTTTGAATTGAGATATGCTGTAAGTGTAAAATACAGTCATGTGCGCCTTACAACGTTTAGGTTAACAGCAGACCACATCTGTGATGGTGGTCCCATACGATTGTAACACCATACTTTACTGTACTTTTTCTGTGTTATGTTTAGATACACAAATACTTACCATTGTGTTACAGTTGCCTACAGTGTTCAGTACAGTACCGTACTGTGCAGGTCTGTAGCCCAGGAGCAATAGGCGTCCCATGTAGCCTAGGTGTGCAGTAGGCTGCACCATTTAGGTGTGTGGAAGAATAATCTGTGATGTTCACAGAACAATGAAATCGTCTAATGACTCATTTCTCAGAGTGTATCCCCATTGTTATGTGACACATGACTGTATTGGAATTTAAAGATTTTAATACAAAAAAGAATATAAATATCTCAATAGCTTTTCATTAACATGTTGCTATAACATTCTGGATATTGTGGGTTAAATAAATACCTTATTAAAATTATCTTTTACCTGTTTCATTTTACTTTTTAAAATTTGAGTACTAGACTATTTGAAATTACATGTGGCTCACATTATATTTTTATTGGCTAGCACTGGCCTAAAATATGGTAAGTATATAGTGAACAAATGTTAGCATTCATGTTATTGCTAATATGATGATGGTGTAGTATGTATTGTTTCTCTGTCCTCTAACTAGACTGTAAACTCCTCAAGGCTGGGAAATGCATCTTATCTTGATTTTTATTTACCATATCACATTGCATAGTGCTTTAGATATTAATAGATGATTATTAGTTGATTGATTGCCCCAGGGTCTGCTTTTAACATTCAAAGTACAGATCTAGCTTTTTTTAAAACCTCAGGATAAATGTACAGAAAGCCCCTTCAGTCAGGTCACATAGGCACACATGCGTACACTCACAAATAGATACATACACAATAATATTTTGTTTAATATGCTTGAAGAAGGGATTAATTTAAGCAGCAGTTTTTAATAGTAGATGATTGCAAAAATAATTAAGATACTTAAATTTAAATTATTTTATAGTAACTTTATATGAGTTTTTATATACATTTATTAGTTAATTGAAAAGCTTTAAAAACTACTATAGCATCTTATTTTGGTTGAAACGTTTTTATTTTGATTGAGGGAGAAGTATCATTGAAAAAACACTGTAGTTAGGATTAGACAAATTGGTTTCATATTCTGCCAGGTTCTCTAACTAGCTCTATGACCTTGAACAAGGGATTTTAAGCTTTCTTAACTTCAATTTTCTAATCCGGAAAAATAGGGGTAATATCAGCTACCTCACCAGGATGTTGTGAGATATAAATGGGAAAAATATCTTACAGTACTTAGCAACTATAAGGAATTATAGAACTGTAAGATATTAATTTGATAGAAACAATAATAAATACTTTGAAGAACATATATGCCATAACGTAAAGTTAACTATGTCTATAAAAAGGTGCTTTATGACCCAAATCTATAAAATGTAGTAAAATAGCCCCAAATATTTGATAAATATACGAGCAGGGAAACAGAAGTAGTGGTTAGAAATTTAAGTATTTAAGATTAGACCACAAGGTGCATGTAGTCAGGTTAGGCCGAGTTAGAGACACCTGCTTTTCAGCTTCTACACTGAAGTTAAGGCTCATCGCTGCCTCATCCTAAGGCCCTGTCCAGGATGGTAATTTAGAATTTGGTGCTACTGAGACCAAGATGGGGGACGGTGTCCAATCCCTATTAGGGCAGGAGGTTACTTTTTCACTTAGAGAACTCCACCCCCCTTACAAAGCTGTGGTCTTTTTCAATAGAATCTTGAAAATATTTTCTTCGGTCCCACTGAGTTGATATTTTAAAAAGCATGTGGTTGGATAAACAAAAGAAAGTGAAACAACAAAATAAAAAACAACTGAAAACATTAGCCCTGTGTGGGTTTGAACTGTAGTCTCAGTATCTCACCAACATTTTATCCCCCTTTGTTTCTGTGTTGGAGCTGTCTAGAAACATGCTTGGCTTGTTCAGCCTGCAAAGCAGTGACACTAGAAGACAGCTGCAAGTATGGAGGAGACACAGACCTTTAAATATGTGACACTGCCTCTCCCTTGCCCCCTCCTCCACCCGCCACTGCCCCGAATGGCTTTGTATGCCTTCTCTGGGTGGCAGAACCCTACCATACAGTATAGCACAACCTAATAAATAGAGGTTTACTAGCCCGCAAAGTTGGGTTTTACCAGCTGAATCCAACTCCACATGCCACAGTCCAGGGAAATCAGCATTCTTTGTACTCACTAGGAGCTCTGCTTGTCTTCAGTGACTTGCAGTTCTTACAATACTTGATCTGTCCTGGGGCTGAGTATTAGTTACCTTTATTAGTTTAATGATCTGCAGCTTTTTGGGTAAATGCTTACAAATCTCTGCATTTACACTCCTGTACATATGCTTGGATTTTGTCAGTTTTTCAGTGCTTTTAAGTTACCCAGTCATAGTTCTTAATTTGCATCTTTCTTCAGTGATTTACAATGTTTTCTGCGTGGTTGGGACTCTTGCAGAGCAGTTCTGAAATGCAGCAGGGAGCTGACAAGTGCATTTCTATCATGACATGTACATATTTTAAGAACAATCTTAACTGGATCATACTAATTAATTATATCCTTGAAAGAAATTGGGTTAACAAAAAGTAAAAATATTTGTCAATAGTTAAACTCTGTGTGAAATCAATAGTGATATTTGGTTAGCAACCTGTTGAATGTACACTAAAATGGGGAAAGGTATAGTCACGAATATTTGTTTATCCTTTCGTTATTCTTATGACCTTTTAGAGCCATTAACAAAAGGACGTTTGTTTTACCTTCCTGCCTGAGCCAGGACACAAATTATAAAAAGAAATGTACAAGGAACCATTAATAAATCAGGCGAATACTAAAATTTCATAATTCTTCTCTTCTACAGTTTTTTCCTTCCAAATTTAACATTTTTCATTAAGCTTGGCCTTGAACACTGGACAAAGTGCAGCTCTGTTTTAGAGTACCTGCAAAAAAGTCATTTCGTCTATAAATCACTTCAGCGATTAGAGCTATGTGAGCATGGACTGTGCAAAAAAACAGCCTTTAATTGTATGCACTGTCACTCTGAGAGATAGCGAGAAAGGGGAAGGGAGAGAGAGAAAAACACTGTTTTCCAAATTTGTACAATTTTAATTTTTATATATGTATAGTTATTTACTGCAAAGAGGTTATTATTTAAGCATGACGTTTATTGGTAATATAGTACCTACAGACCTATACAAATCTTTATCAATGTATTTGGAGCCCTGAGTTGTAAAAACTTTCAGCTAGTGTGTTGTTCTAAAGTTGAAAGGAGTTATTCACACTAGCACTGAACTGGCCAGTTAGGCAGATCTTTAAAAGGATTTTGACAGGGATATGCTTCTTGTATTTCCTCTGTTTTTTTCCCAACCTTGGTTTCATGCTCAAGTGTGGTGATTTATTTCTCCAGGGCACTGTGCCATCCAGTATAGAAGAGGTCATTGTGATAGTATTTCGTAGCTTTTCTTTGATCCACAAAGCCTTGCCACCTTCTGTCCATGACTCATGCATTGACTGTTGTTCCCTGATAGCAGGACATTTTGATTAGCTGTATAGGTTACCTGGTTATTATTCTCATCCTGTCCACGTGTGGGTGTGTTGATGTATGTGAAATCTGGAGGTCCTAGCCAATGTTGAAGCATAATCCTATCTAGGCCAGGAAATGCCTGGCTTCCCAGATACTTCTCAGAGCAATAGGGCAGGGACTAAATCTCTGATTTCCTTCCTGTCCACTGTTTTGTAACACCTATGGCCCAAATGGGTGTTGGATATCCACTAATCTGTCTCATTTTCCATTGTTTATAATTCTGTGGAAACCAAATTTTATATTAAAATATCTTTGGGCCCATCATTATGGAGTCATTGATCCTTTTAGTGAAGCAAATTGCCATACAAATAATTAATTACAAATATACAAAGTTTAAATCCTTTCTCTATCTACTATTAGACCTTGAGCAGGTTACTTAATCTCAATTCTCCTCAGTTTCCTCATTTGTAAAATGGAGTTGATAAGCAGTGCCAACTACATGGGGTTATCCTGAAGATTTAAAAAGTTAGTGAATGTAGAACACTTAGCACATGCCTGGCATGTAGCAAGTGCACACTGTTGTTCTTACTATTAGCGTCATCATTTGTAGCAATAGAAGGTCACATTAGGATTTTTTTTCTCTGAGGTATAAAAACTTCAGCATGAGTGGGAAGAATGGGAGAGAGGAAGAGAGAAAAAATAGTTTAAATTAAAGAAACTTACAATAAAAAAGAAAGAAAGAAAACCAGTGGGATACGGTATTCATTGGGCATACTTTTATTGGACTTGATGTATCTACATGACGTACCGCTCAGCACACACACAGGCCGTTAACAAGTGCCTTTGGATTTACAGATGCTTCTCAACTAACGATGGGGTTATGTCTTGATAAACCCTTCATTAAGCTGAAGATATTGAAAGTCAAAAGTACATTTTCGATTTACAATATGTTCAATTTATGATGGCTTCATCAGTATGTAGCTGCATTCTTAGTCGAGGAACATACTGGATATGTATTGCTTTTGCACCATCATAAAGTTGAAAAATCATAAGTGGAACGATCATAAGTCGGGTATCATTGTACTTTTGAGGCTTTTCAAACATTTCTAGGACTATATGTGTTGGAGTATCTATGTGTGTTGTCTTTCTCCTAATCATTTAATTAAAAATTATCTTTCTATACCTTATCAACAACTGCTTCCTTTCCAACTGCTTGTTTTAAACCCTTTAGTCCCATTTTCCTTATAGCGTTTGCCTAAATTATAGAAATTTATTTTAATATGTTGAAGTAAATGTCATTACAAATGCTAGGTTGTACAAATATGGCTGGAGTTCACATTTTGTTAAACTGAGGGTTTAAAGTAATCATTTGCACCATGAAAGGAACTAAAAATCTACTGACCCGCTTTGAAATATCGGTTTTTGAGTGGCTTTTATCGGAGATGAAAATTAGTCAATTTTATACATGTGACGAAAACAAAACAATTGGCAAAACACAGCCTACTAAAAAAGTAGGTAAAGTATATATAATTCCCTGAATAAATAATATATAAGGTTACAATCACCAAACACTCTTCAGTTTTAATACTAGTCAAAAAATGAAAAAAGATTCTTCAATGTTCCATGAAGGCTAAGAAGAAAAAAAAAAGAGAGAGAGAGAAAATGAAAAAAAGAAAGTTATTTTTTTTAACCTCTCAAATTGAGAAAAAGACTTTTTAAAATTAATCTTTAAGGTCATTTCTTCCCTCTTTGATTTTTTTTTTTTATGTGTAAATCTTTTTTCTTTTTAAACTGACCATGGACATAAAACTTAACATTGTAACCTCATGAAACTGAGTATGTTTGGGGGAGAGAATTCTGTATCATGGTATGCTAATACATAGGATGATGGAAAGTATCTGGCGTCTTGCTGAAGCACGGACACCTGAATTAGCCTCACACTCTTCCCTCTTTCCTGGAAGGTGTTGTGTCTGGCTGCGGGGTCACTCTCGCTTCTTAATGAGTGTGAGGTATGTGCGCAACCTCTGAGCACCTGCTTGGAAGCTCTTTTCCTTGAAAAGAAGGAAGGGGTGGTTAGGTAAAGATTATCCTAGCTGCTGGGCACAATCAATTCTTTATTATTCACGGGTTGTTGATCACATTTCTGGATTGCTGTGCTCCTCTACCAGGAGGTAAATCAAAGGACGTGAGAGTCAGTTCTTTGGTGATAGCAGCTTTCATGGGGAAGTACTTTTAACCTTTAAAGACTTTAGGAGATGGGACTTATTTATATGTTTTAAATATTGTTGGTGTCCTCATTTCCTCTCTACCAGTTAATTATTGTTCTATTGATAATTATTGGCTCTGCTCTTGTTCTTCACTCTGGTAAGGCATTAGTGTGTTTTCCTTGGTTCTCAACCATACTCTAGTCCAATCTCTGCATTTTAGATGTTTGCTCAGTATTTTTTAGTGCAAAATTATGAGGTCTGGAGTCCAGAGAACTGGTTTTCGTTTTTATTTTTTGGTGCAGGTTCTGCTGCTTCCTAACTGTGACTGTACACTAAACATTTACCTGTTTTGAATCTCAATTTCCTGATCTATAAAATGAGAGAGTTGGATTAATTTATCCCCATGGTCTTTTGAATTCTGTGAGTCTGACAGATTTTATTCAATGATTTCTGTAAGAAACATGAGCTGGATGTAAATACTTTTCCAATGTATTCTGCCTCTGGATTCTTCACAGTGGTTAAGTCATGGAAGTTTTCATTCTGATTCAAAACAGCATCCTCTATTAATCATCGAAGTGTTTGTATTTCTCTCATTGGAGGTCCAGATTACCTTGATACTGTACTTGTGATTAGCTGGAAAGATGCTTTTTTTAAAAAAAGTAATTAGAATACATAGAGTTAAAGAGCATAAAAGTCAATGCAAATGAGCGCTTTGTCTTCTTGTAGAAGGGGTACTCTACTTCCTGTTGCTTGAGATGATCTAAACAAAGACATTCATTTTATTAGTGACATGGTTTCTTTAGCCTGATACTGCTTACCTTATCCTGTTCAAAGAAGCTGCCAAAGGGTGCTTAAGTAGAAACACACAATATGATTTAGCATGCAGTTCAGAGGGGCCGGCTTCTCAAATTACATATAAGAAAATTCCCTTTTCATTTGCCTGTCTGGGGTATACATGGATCCATGTTGGAAGAGAGAAAAGAAATACTGGTCTCTCTCTGCTGCTGGAGAATGGCGTGCCCTGGCACGTGTATGTTTGGACAGTGTTTGTGGATGTGAGGGTCGGCTGATGAAAGAAGGGGGAAACTTTCTGTGTTTCCTTCAGCTTTTTATAGTTGTGGAATTTTAGTTACTTTTCATACTATAGTCAAAATATGATTCTATTAATTTCTGGAATTACTCTTAGTTTTTATGTGACTATCTGGAACATTTCTGAATACTCCGTGGAAAATGAGGGCCCACCCCCTCTGAAGAATAGGATGGGCATTAGGAACACTGAAACCTGGCCCTTTTGAACCCTGGGCAGGGGCCCTGCCCTTTCAGCCTCAAAGGCAACACACAACTGCCACCAATCCAAATTCGCCTCCAGACAACACTGAACCACTTCACGGGCAGTGCTGCAAGTGCCCAAAACTGAGACCTGGGAAATGTCAGGCACTATATCCTTTCTCCCTCCTCTGAGTATTCTAAAATTACATGACTTTTCTGCATTTGGGTCACTTGGTTAAAACTGGAAGCACTGTTTAATCCATAAAACACCCTGTAATGGAAAATGACTAAATCAATTTGGTTTGAAAATGAATCTTTCATGGTCTTTGATTGTTTTGTTGGGTTTTGATTTGTTTTGGTAGGTCCCAGGTAGAGGAGGGTGAGGAAGGAGATTATTTCCTATTTGAACATTATGGAAGCCTTGGATTCCAGTCCTGGCTTTGTCTGTAACTAGTGTGATATTGGGCAATTCAACTAACCTTTCCATGTCTTAGTTACCTGTGATGCCACATGGCTGCTTAACTTCTAGCTGAGTTCTTGTAAGAGTAGGATAGAAAATATTTCTGTGTTTTGAAAATGTTAAAGCCATGGTGATTGCTTAAAACTATATGGCATTTAATGTGAAATGGATATCCTTAATAACCAAATATAAAATTAAATTTTAAAAGGTCACATTGGGACATTATCTTTCTAATTAAAACGTTTTCTATAACAAGGATTGAACCCAGGCAGGAATTTATACCAGATTAATTGTGTTCATGGTGAACAAGTTGGAGATTTAGTTTATTCGTTTCTTGTTTTCAAAGGAGTCGAGTGTCGGAACTTAATGTTAGTTGCAGGTTCTTAGTAGCTGTGACAGTTCAGTCGTTAGTCTGATTGGACCATTCTTTATCAGCCCTGTGCTTCAAGAGGAGGCAGAAACAACCATCCCAGTGGCTTGGCGGACTTCTGTGTGCTCAGATACCGTGTCTCCCCTGCAGTCCCCCAGGGGCCTGGGAAGAGGATGAGGGGGAGGCCAGCTGGGCCCTCAGTGCCGGAGACCAGGAGCCCTCGCTCGCTGGGCTCGTTTCCCACTCATTGTGCAGCCCAGGCCCTATCACTTGAGAGGCCTGGCAAGGAAGCAAGGAGGAAGCGGGTGCCACTGCTGGTTCAGAATGTTCCAGTGCGGTTGGAAAGTTTGAGAAGTGGCCTGGGTGAGAAGAACAAGACCTTATTGACAGGGTTCAGTCCTGGTCAGGTCTGTTTCACATCAGCTTTCTAAATAATCACGGCTCTCCCCACCCCAGGGATCTCTAGCACGTTCACCTCCGCCTTTTTTTTTTTTTTTTTTAAACATTTCATGCAACTGTGGTAGAACACAAAGGGTTTTAACTTTTTATTCCAAGAGAATTATAAAACATAAATAGTATAGTGTTGCCTGCTTCAAAACATCAAAACTTTATACTTTCAAACCTACTGTCAAATTATCATTCATATTGCAAATATTTTTCTGTTAAGCTGTTTTCTCATTGATTGATTTATAGGGCAACTGATTATTCCAACATTGCCAGTGGTCATGTAGACCAACCTGGCTTGTCCTTGTCTGAACTGGTCAGTCTTATTATCTGACTTAGTTTGCATATTAGATATGTAAAAACTGTGAGAATTGTAAGAATAGGGTAAAAAGGAATATGGCAAACAATTTATCTTCTCCACATGAGTCTGTAAACCATAATATGTATGTCAAAAAGTCAGAAGAAAATCTGCTGGAGGTTTTAATGAACCACAGAATGTGTCGCTTGTATGCCTTGCCTTGTCATTCTGTCTGAATTTATGCATGACTGCTGCATTAATGTAGTAAACACTCGCTTGGCAGCCCTGTCATTTTCAGGACCCATAGGGTGTCTCCAATTCCAGCTTTCGGTTAAGTAAAGATAATAATAAGGCTTGCTTCTTTTTTTTTTTTTTTTCCTGGAATATCTAGTAGGAACTTTTGAAGCTCAAAGGGATATTTTAAGCTTATTCAAACTGAAGAAAGCAAAGAAAACCCAAACATCCACAACTACTTTTGAGGACACAAATTTCCATTTTTAAGTCCAGCTGAGATGGAGGGGGACCTCTCACTTGGGCTAAAAACTGAAGAGCAATTATAGGATTGATTGCAAAACGTCTACCCAGTTCATTTTCTGAGAGGCTGGCGACTGTTTATAGTACCTGTAGAATGGTGATTTCTCAACTTTTACCTCTTGAAAGTTTAATTAGGTGTCTCACACTTTCTTTCCCTAAAAGTGGAACATGAAATAGTTTAAATAAAGACCCTCACCAGAAAATTTTAAAAGAATTATTAAAATTCAGTTGAGAATATGTATATTTAATTAGATATCTTCATGTTAAGTTATTAACTACATGATTTAAGATTAATGAAAATGAAGTATTTATTATTTTATGTAAATTACTATCCTCTTTTTTAAAAATTCTGTATGTGTATGCGTGTACGTATGCAGCGATAATAACACAAACTGATCATTCCCCCCAGCCCTGACCTCAAAACTCTTTAAAGCTGTCAGTGACTTTCCAAAACCCTTGGTGTAGCAGCCACTGTCTGCCAGTGCCCAGAGGCCAACCCCTCAAAGGCGCTTACCTTCCTCCACTGTCCCTGCCCGCCCCTCTCCACGGTGGAGTGCCAACACCGCCTCTTCACATTTGCCCTTTCTCTCCCCCAATCCCTTCTAGCTCCCATCTTATCCCTTCCCCAGCGATTCCTTTCTTATGACGCCCCCCAGAATTAGTAAGACTTCCGTTTTATAGCACCAAGACATTCTGTTTTTTTGCCCACGTATTTTGCATAATTTGCAGCTAGTAAGTGGCAAAACCTAAAACCAAAGCCACCTGATTGTGGAGGTTCATGTTCTCTCTGTTGCCCTGTATTACTTCCCTGGATTTCAGTTTCTTCCTCTGTCTTTGGTGAGCTCAAATGATATGCTGTTTGTGAAAATGCTTCGTGTGTAGCGGAACTCCATGTGGTGTTTATTGGCATTATTGGTATTATTTTTATTTTGGTTGCCGTGATCCTTAATTTGAGTTCATATAGCCTTTTAAATGCTTGTCTTAAAACTCTCAGTCTAGGCCACCTTTCTATACCAGTCACGATAGGACTGACGTTTTTCATTTTTTTTTTTCCCTCTTCCCAGGATGGTTCATACTTGGCCGAGTTCCTGCTGGAGAAAGGCTATGAGGTGGGTGACTCAGTGGACAAGCAAGCTCAGGATGGCGGAATCACTTGGACACACTGGCCGCACGCTTCCTTTGCGCTGCTGTCCTCCTGTGTGTGTTTTCCACTGAAACTCTGATAACAAATCAGAATCCAGGGAAGAATGTGCCTCCGGGCTTGTGATCCTGCCAGCTCATTGTGCTGTTTATCTGCTGGTGAGCACTGGTGGCTCTCCGGCACCTCAGTGTTCAGCCTCTTCGCACGCTTCCCACATTCTCTGATAAAACAGCTGCCTGTGCACGCCGAAGCTGTAATGTTGTTAGGGTTAATTTATGAAAAGTCCCACTCACAGTGAAGTCACTGAATTCCGAAATTGCACAGAGCGATAAAACCCAAGCTGATCTTTGGCAAGCTTGTATGAAATATTTACACCTGGAGGTTTTTGCTTTCTAATAGGCAGCTGTATATTTTATGGAAGCTGAAACTTAGGTTTGCTGCTGCTGCTGCTGTTGTCATCTTCAACATTTTCTCCCTTTCTTAAAAGAAACAAGAGTTTTATATATTAATTTTGATGTAGCTCAGATTGTACACCTTACTTTTCTAAGAACCATTTTTCAGATATATACATATATACAAATTCATACTGTACAGAGAGCAAAAACTTTCACAGTGGCCCATATGCTCTGACCTACTTTGCGAATGTTTTTCTAGATAATTTTGGATTGTCTATTTATTCCAATTGGAGGTGTATTGTTTCAAAAATGTGTAGTTGGGGCAAATGGAAAAATTACAGCAAGGAATTTGGCATCAAAATGCTAACAGCATTTGAAGAAAAGGAAATTAATTTTCTTTTAGTTCATAATCTTTTCTTAGAGCCTTGACTTTTAGACTTTAAGAAGTAATAGTAGATGTGTTTAGCTCCTCCTATGCTCTTATCTAATAGCTAGTTCTATATCTTGTGATAATATCAAAATAAAACAAATGTATTTATGAGAGTACACATGTACACATATGTCCATATAGATATGTTGCTATAATAATTAAGAAAGGAACACATATCTACAGAATAGAGAGTTTTAGAGTAAATTATTAAGTAGCATAAAGAGTTGTTTTTAGGGAAAGCCTGGTATTTATTTAGGCTAGATTAACCTAATGCCTTAATAAATATTAAAAGAAAAGGTTTGGCAGAGAGATGCCTGCACTGTGTTGCAGATGTTTGGGAGCAGCCGAGACATGTTTTGTGGTTGGAGAGGAATTACTGACGTGGTTGCGTATCAAGTGAACCAAGAAAAGAAGCTAGCTGAGCAGTAGTCACTGCAGTTCTGAAGAGCAAGGTGGCATGTCAGAAGTGATGCTCAAACTGCATGGGTGTTCAGACCTACTTCTAGGAGGTTGTGGAGGATGGCAAGAACTGGAAATGACGTTGGTGGCAACAGGCAGTATTTGTATCTCGTCCAAAGGGCAAAGTAGCATGGCCTTGTGCTCCAATAATGAGTGGATGAGTGACAGGGCTAGTTGGATGTGTAGATATTAACCATTTTCAGGCAAATGATACTGTTAGTGTTACTGGAAAAGGCTAAGAAGAAGACATGCATGGAAAAGCAAACCTCCATTTAGGTGTCTCTTGTTAAGGAACTACCAGACTTCAGAAGACAGGTAGGATGAGAGATTTGGAAATAGATGTAATGAGAACCTGGGGCTGTCTGGTGAGCTGCACATGTTTTCTGGATATTTGAAATTGTAAGAGTAGATCTGATTCTGATACAAAAAGACAATATGGCACTTGATTAAATCAAAAAGCTTCTGCAAAGCAAAGAAAATAATCAACAGAGCAAACAGATGACCTAAAGAATGGGAGAAAATATTCACAAACTACACATCCGATAAAGGGCTGACATCCATAATTTACAAAGAACTCAAATCAGCAAGAACAGAACAGACAAAAACCCCATTAAAAAGTGGGCAAGAGACATGAACAGAAGTTTTTCAAAGAAGATAGAAAAATGGCCAACAAACTTATGAAAAAATGCTCAACATCACTAATCATCAGGGAAATACAAATTAAAATCACAAGGAGATATTACCTTATCCCTGTCAGAATGGCTATTATTGAAAAGTCAAAAAGCAGTAGATGCTGGCATGGATGCAGAGAGAAAGGAACACTTATACACTGTTGGTGGGACTGCAAATTAGTACAACCTGTATGGAAAACAGAATGGAGATTCCTCAAAGAAATAAATACAGGCTTACCATTTGACTCAGCAATCTCAGTACTAGTATCACCCCAAAGGAAAAGAAGTCATATTATCAAAAAGATACCTGCACTCGAATGTTTATTGAAGCACAATTCACAATTGCAAAGATGTGAAATTGACCTAAGTGCCCATCAATACATGAGTGGATTAATAAAATGTGGTATATGTATACTACGGAGTACTACTCAGCCATAATAAAGAGATGAATTAATGTCTTTTGCAGCAGTTTGGATGGAACTGGAGAAGTGTCTCAGGAATGGAAAAACAAACACCACATGCACTCTCTAATAATTTGGAAATAATTGATAGGCACAGATGGGCACAGAGAGAAGTAAGTCATTGGAAATCAAAAAGTGGGCAGGGAGAAAAAGGGGAAAGGTAGAATCCTATCTAACAGATACAGTGAACACTATTCAGGTGATGGGCACACTCAAGACTGTGAGTAAAAGAACAAGGTTGGTAGAGTGCATGAAGTGAGCTGAGAGAGGTACATACCTGTTCACACCTGAACTCGGGGCGGTCAATGTCAGCAGTTTTGGCTGAGTACAGACTTCTACCTCAGCAGGTACTCAACCTTTAATGTGCATCAGAATCTTCCAGAGGCCCGGTTAAGACACAGAAGGCTGATTCAGAGGTCTGGGAATTGTCCTTTTTAATGTCCCCAGGTGTTGCTGATACAGTTTGCCAAATAGAGAACCACTGCAACTGGAAGTCCAAATGGGATCAGGTGACAGATTTAATCATATGGTGAAGGTGGACAAGGTACCTTAAGGAATTTTAAATTTTAAATTCGTGGGGCCTTGCTTCTCCGAGCTATCGTGTTGTTTTGAATCTAGTCTTTGTACAAGGCATATCAGAAAGGTCAGGGACAACTGAAAACAACATACTTTGGGGTGGAAAAGTGCAAGCCAGGAACAAGTAAACACTGTGAAGAAGGGGCTTGCTGCTGAGTCTGAGTTGTTCTTCCTAGAAGAGAAAGAGCAAACTTTGATTGGCTAGCAGTGGCAAGGTCAGCCTTTTGTCGAGGCTGGGGAAACATTGACTATCAATACATGGAGAGTGGAGCCAGGTCGGTGGGGTGATGATGAGGGGATGGTGTGGGCAAAAACAGACCCTGTGTGCAGAACCAGTGTCACACAGTGAGACAGTGCTGTACTTTTTCTTTAGTGAAAAAGTGAAATATGGCCGGGCGCGGTGGCTCACGCCTGTAGTCCTAGCACTCTGGGAGGCCGAGGCGGGTGGATTGTTTGAGCTCAGGAGTTCGAGACCAGCCTGAGCAAGAGCGAGACCCCGTCTCTACCAAAAATAGAAAGAAAGTAATTGGACAACTAAAAATACATATATATTAAAAAAAAATTAGCCGGGCATGGTGGCGCGTGCCTGTAGTCCCAGCTACTCAGGAGGCTGAGAGGCAGAAGGATCCCTTGAGCCCAGGAGTTTGAGGTTGCTGTGAGCTAGGCTGACGCCACGGCACTCTAGCCCGGGCAAAAGAGTAAGACTCTGTCTCCAAAAAAAAAAAAGTGAAATAAAAGTACAAAAAGCTTAGCTAACCTTAAAGCAAAAGTATTTGTGGATGACTTGGAAAGGAATAGCAGATACGATTATACTGATTAGTTATGGTTAATTCCCTTGTAGTGACCTCACATGCTTTTAGGTTCCTGAAGCTGTGGGGCCTGGCCATTAAATGTGGCTACTGAAATCCACATGTCTGATCATGCTCTGAATGAACCATTTCAAGTGAGAAAGTAAAGGGTTGCTTTATCCCTGGTCCAGTTCTCACTGAGAAGAGACTCAATTTAAAGGTTTAAAATGACAGTTTTTAATGTTCCTTTTTTCTTGAATTTTGCTCAGAATTAAACATTCAGTAGAGTATAACAAGAATGGATCTAACACTCATTCATTCTTAATTGAGTACCTAGAAATGTCATCTCATGAGGAGGAAAACCAAGAATATTCGGGTTTTATGGAAAGTCACCCTTTGAATACTTTGTACACTTAATTCTGCACATTGCTTAAGTGCAAAGGATCATTCTCCTTTATACCCTGTTGACCAGCGTAGACAGGCGGGTGGACAAGGTGGTCCAGCTCGCTGTGGCAAGGGAGCCCTTAACTTGGGTGCCGGGCAGCTGTGTCTTAATCCTCCTCTGCCACTTTCTGGCTTTGCGACCTTGGACAAGTCACTTGACCCCTCTAAGACTTAATTTCTCGGTCTGTAAATGGAGATGGTAAGCACACCTATGTCCTGAGGTGGTTGTGAAGATTAGATAAGACAATACATGGGGAACAGCCCAGTGGAACTCTGTGGAATTCATGACACTTACTGATCAAGAGTGGCAGAGTGACAGTGTCCAATGTGGACGAGCTCGCGGACACGGGTCTTGCAGAAGGCTGCTTGGTCCAATTCATTAATTAGCGTTACTGAATAGTAGACGTGGTCTGTTGCCGAGGATGCTAGAGCTAAGCACGTTCCTTCCCCTCTTATGGGAAAAAGGAAAATGGACAGAAGTGAAGCTTTTTATGAAAGCACATGCTAGTAATAGTTTTCAGCGCCTTCCCAGTGCCTTTGTTAGCATATAAGCCAAGAGCATACTTTTGTAGCCATTTCGCATTGAGTACACAGGAAAACCAGAGAAATAAAAGACAAAGTTGAACCTTTTAAAAGCTAAAATCTGGGAATATATGAAAAATCTATATTAAATAACTTGGTAAAACTTACAACACAGCATATCAGACTTTAAAATAAAAAAAAAATAGGTAAACTGTGGGTTTTCCTTCCAGGAAAGGAACTATATATAACCACCAGCTCTGATGTGAATTGTCAGAATAGAAAAGAAATGTGATACAAGGATTGTCCGCTTGTTATCTCTGGGAAATTATTTGTTACAACATGGAGTTCCTACACTTTTCCTTGATCTGTGAGAATCCTTGAAATATTTTTTTTTTCTTATCCCAGAAGCCTTGATGCTTTGATTTGAAAAAAGACAAAGCTTTTTATGGATTTCATTTTGAAACAACAACTCAATAGAGTGTTACCAGATTCGACCAAGCCTGTCCTTTAATGCTACCACTTACTAGCTGTTTGATCTCAGGCCGTGTCCTCATCTGTAGAATGGAAATAGTAAGGTAATAGTAATAGTAAGGTTGTTGTGAGATGAAGTGATTTAACATGTACGAAGAATGGTGTCTCGTATGTGGTCCCTGGTATGTTAATGTTGGCAATTAATATTATCTAGATAATGTATACTTTTCAAAAGGAGAGTAGCATCAATCATCTCATGGAGGCATCCTTGCCTTCAAGAGAAATCTAGACACTAAAGAATGTTAAATCCAGTGGTAATAATTTTCCATTTTCTTGATCACAATAAATAATAAATCATTTCTGTTATATTGCCTAATCTGACTTTAGGTTTTGAAATCAAACCAACTTTGTTTTGACATAAAGAAAACTTGAAATTTTCCATTTCATCTCCTAATTTAAATGGAACATGAAATTTATCAAAAACTTCCTTCGTTTATTAAGACCTCAGTTTTTCAGAATTATATTTGGTTTTGAACTACTATATTTAATATTAATTTCGATTAAGTTCATATAAAGTCAGATTCAACTCACTTGTCTATTCTGTTTGGTTTCCTCACCCTTCATCTCTTTTTCTCCCTAATCCTTATAAAAACAAACAAAGGAGCCCTACCTACCCCCTTCTGTAAAGAGAAAGCTGCTAATCTCCAATTCTTAACTAGATTATGCAGTTTGCACACATTTTGGCTTGTTTTAAAGTTTGTATTTCACCTGTCTCAAAAGCAGACAGACTCAGCTTTCATTAGGTCTTAGAATAATACCTGCTGTCATGGATTAAGAGCTTTCTTTCCCTGTATACACATACTAAAAGTTGGGAATTAAAATACTTTTTTTTAATTAAAAAAAAGCAGCTAAGTACTTAGTGCTTTTGATTTTAAGTGTGACCTTAAAGTCCTGTTATACCAATTGATTGGTTGTAACTTTGGTTGTCTGCTTTTCACACTGAATCAAGATCATTTAATATTTTTATCAAAGCCTTTTATGTTTATATGTAATATATATGTATATGGTACTTCTCTATGTTTTGGGTTGTTGCAATATTATGTGATGTCCCCAGAATTCAGCAATCAAGAGAAGATAGCTTAAATAATATTATTCTTTTCATTGTCAAAAGTTAAATTATCTGTTTTTAGAGCATA
Source organism: Indri indri (assembly GCA_004363605.1). Lineage (NCBI taxonomy): Eukaryota > Metazoa > Chordata > Mammalia > Primates > Indriidae > Indri > Indri indri. The sequence continues at coordinate 48,792 of RJWJ010000475.1, forward strand.
GAAATTCTTTTTTATTCAATGAAACAAAGTATTTACATGTAAGAAATCTGTATTTTAGAAATAACTTTGGTAGTAAACACCAATTTTGCTATATGTAAGTAGATATGATGAAATTGCTTTTTTATTAAAAACAATTAAGTTTGTAGAGCAGTGCAACTTTCCAATTAAGTAACAACTTGAAAAATTGAAGCTCAGGAAGTACAACAAACTCTAAGCTTAATATTAGTGTTGTTTTCTCCACTTCTAAATTAAGAAATGGATATGTATAGCCAAATCTCAATTTAACATTTCCTAGATTTTATTTAATGTTTGCCTCCTAAACTGTCAACCAAGTTTGCATGTTCCCTTCTTAAAATATTTTCATGTTTACCAAATTTTCTTGGGTTTCGTTCTTTTGGAAAAGTGTCTCTGAGTGTTTTTCTCGTTGGCTAAAGCAACTAACCAAGAGAATTACTAATTGTGGGTACGTTGGATCCTTCTCAGAAGTCAGTTTCTCATGTATGCCATATAAAATGAGATGACATTTTTTTTCTATTTGAAAGAACGTCTTATGTGCTTATAATTTCCTCCTTGCATTTGGAATATTTGAGTCATGCCAAGGATTAATTTTGGTTTGAAATAGACAGAAAATGATTGAGTTAAAATATAGAAGTGTATTCAGCTGCAAATGTACCTATCCAGCATTAGAAGGAACACTTCTAAAATAGGTCAAGGATTAAAACTGCCACCAGTAGAACTGGAACTTGGACAGCTGGTGACATAAGCTGGTGTTAGCATTGGCAGCACAAAGGGAGTAATCTTGACACGAGAAGGAAGTGTGACTGGATCTGGAACAATTTCTCTTATGTATCTGACACAAATAATCTTTTCTTCAGTATCAGACAGGTATGCATTCCTTTCCCAACAACTTTTTTCCCCTCATACTTAACCATGGTTAAGTGAAGATAAAAATTGTATTAAAAATCCTCCCTTCATTTGAGTTTTCTTTGTGTCTTAAATTCAGTAATACATAAATCTTGTCTCTAACTCATACTATTGAGCTTTCTGACTTTTCCACGCAGCTGCATAATAGAAACTGCTCTCTGACAATATCTATGGCTCCAGAAATATATAGAATAGATAAAAAGTGCTATACCTCTGAGGATACCGGTAAGATGTGATGACCTCATGCTCTGTGTCAAACAGGCCACAAGCTGTTTTACTGATACAGCCTCACATAATCTGTCTTCAGTTTCAAATGGAAGAGATATTTTTGTCAGCAGTTAGGCTGTTAGTGTGTGTGTTTAGAAAAGGAGATATTTGAGTATCAACAACTAAGTCACATAATTATCTAATTACTTTGTTGAGATTGGCGGTAAAAACACTGGAGAAAGACAGAGGTTAGGCGTCGGTAGCTGGTGAGCAGTGGTTGGGGAAACAGTAAGCAGTGGAACTATTTCTTATAATTTAAATAATATTTATACTTTTTTCATAAAGCTAAACATTAGCTAAAGAACTTCTAAGTTACTTACTAATCCTCATTGCACGTTTATTATTTACTTTTATCTTTCCGTACTATAAAAACACAGGTCCATGGAATTGTACGGCGATCCAGTTCATTCAATACAGGTCGAATTGAACATCTATATAAGAATCCCCAGGCTCATATTGAAGGAAGTAAGTCATTTTCTTTTTGTAAAATCTTTTTCTGGAACTTCCTATCTTCAGATAAGATATTTTCAAATGTCATTTTCCCTAAAGCCCATCAAGTCACAATTATTTACCCATGAATTAGTGCATCGAATACAATACGCATGCTTTGCACCCTTCCTTGCTTGCTGTCCTAGGCTGTAGTGTCACCTTGGTTTGGCTTTTAGAAAGTTATTGGGTAAGTGCCTTGGAGAGACCAAGGGAGGAAGAGCCTTTTTATCACCCCACTGCAGGTATCCCTGTCCCCTTAAGTAAAAGCAGTTCCATATTGACAGAGTGTCTCTTAGCTTTTTGTGTTCTGTCTGATTTACTCAAGTTAAACAATCTTTGTACATTTAATTAAACAATCTTCATACATTTTAAAAATAATTTGTGAAGAGAAGTCTAAAAAAGATGACAATCAAAAATTCTATTTAAATTACTTTACTACTCATTATCAGTATTTGCAGTTGTTTTGTTAATAAATTTGCCTGTGTGTGCTGTACAGTTTACATAGCACAATCACAGTGTTTTCTCATTGGATCTTTACAGCAACTCTAGGGAGACAATTTTATAGGTGAGGAAATGGAGACAGAGAGAGGTTGTGACTTTATCGAGGTCACCCACCATGAAGAAGGCAGAGCTGGGATGAGGACACAGAGCTTTTAACTTAAAGTTGAGCTTGCATTATGTGACCAGTTTTTCTAGCCAGCAAGGATGATACAGTCAGCTTGTAAACCTTTTGTATTTATCTCTGAGCCCCTGAATATTTTTAATTAATTAATTAATTTTTTATTTTAAAATATGGGAGTACAAATGTTTTTGGTTACATGTATCAATTTTGTTACGCTTGAGTCAGGGGTTATAAGTGTGCCCATCACCCAGATAGTGTTCATTATACCCATTAGGTAGGTTTTTGTCCCTCCCCTCCTCCCCGCTCTCCCCTGCTTGATTTCTGCTGAGTTTTACTTCCTTCTGTGCACATGTGTGCTCATTGGTTAGTTCCAGTGTATTAACGAGTACATGTGGTGTTTGTTTTTCCGTTGTTTATATACTTCACTTAGGATAATGGTCTTCAGTTCCACCCAAATTATTGCAAAAGACCTTATTTCATCCTTCCTCATGGCTGCATAGTATTCCATAGTATACATATGCTACATTTTGTTAATCCAGTCATGAATTGATGGGCATTTGGGTTGATTCCACATCTTTACAATTGTGAATTGTGCTGCAATAAACATTTGGGTACAGGTGTCTTTTTGATAAAATGACTTCTTTTCTTTTGCATAAATACACAGTAGTTGGCTTGCTGGATCAAATGGTAGGTCTACTTTTATTTCTTTGCGGAATCTCCATACTGTTTTCCAGTTAATTTGCAGTCCCACCAAAAATGTATGTGTTCCTTTCTCTTTGCATCCACACCAGCATCTACTGTTTTTGGATTTTTCTATAAAAGCCATTCTAACTGGCGTAAGGTGATATCTCATTGTGGCTTTAATTTGCATTTCCCTGATGATTAGTGATGTTGAGCAATTTTTTCATATGTTTGTTGGCTATTTGTCTATCTTCTTTTGAAAAGATTTTGTTCATGTCTTTTGCCTACTTTTTGATGGGGTTGTTTGATGTTTTCCTTCTGATTTGTTCGAGTTCTTTGTAGATTTTGGTTATTAGCCCTTTATTAGATGTATAGCTTGTAAGTATTTTCTCCCATTCTTTAGGTTGTCTTTTTGCTCTGTTGATTATTTCCCTAGCTGTACAGAAGCTTTTTAATTTAATCAAATCCCATTTATTTATTGTTATTAGTGCTGTGATTGCCATTGGGTTCTTCTTCATAAATTCTTTGCCTAAGCCGATATATTGAAGAGTTTTCTTTCAGCATTTTCTTCTAGAGTTCTTACGGTTTCATGCCTTGCATTTAAGTCTTTTATCCATGTTGAATTAATTTTCGTGGGTGGTGAGAGATATGGATCACTCCTGAATATTTGAAAATTTGGGTTACTTGTAAAGGCGGTGATATTATCAGGAAGATAATCCAGTTGTCCAAAGAAATGGCCTTCTACCTTAATATTCAAGTTATTAAGTGCATCATCCCTGAAAATTATTATTTATTTGTGTGTGCAGAGTGTAGAACGGTACTGCCATTGGATCTAGATATATAGATCAGTATTTTGTAAAAATAATGGAACTATCAAATTAGCAAATCACCCATTCACATGTATCAAATTCTTACACTAATGAAGTCACTGTAAGGATGTGCTTAGATTTAGGAGCTGGAATAGGCTAGTTGTCCTTTAATCAATTATGATACTACATCAGGCATTTCGTGGGTGGTTTAAGGTTTAATGTTTATGTGGTACTTAAAAATTGCTAGATAAAAGTATCTGAAGAAATGCAGAGCTATCTTCACCATCACCAGAATGTTATAGATTTCTTTAGGGGGCATACACATTATTGTAAGGTTTTCTTTTTCTGAATCTCATTCTTATATAACATATCTTATAACCATCTGGAGCTCTAAGATTTAAATGTGTAACATCTGTCATGATATTATGCTTTCTAAAAAGTTCATTTGAGTTTACCCCCACAAATCCTTTATAGATATAGGCAACATATATAAATATCTTCCTACTATTAGGTTATTTAAAGATGACAGTTATACTCTTCCACTCTAGAACCATCAAGTATAACATTTCTATTTTGACCCTGGTTTTTCACACTTTCAAAATATGCATTTCAATTTCAGTATTTTAAATAACTGAGCTTACGTTGTTTTCTTCTATCTAATGGTATGTTTTTGAATCCTAAAGACATGAAATTGCACTATGGTGATCTCACCGACAGTACCTGCCTTGTGAAGATCATTAATGAAGTAAAGCCTACAGAGATCTACAACCTGGGAGCCCAGAGCCATGTCAAAGTAAGCCATTTTCGTGATCGTGATTTCTCTGGCTGTGTTCCTGCAGCTTTCTGTATTTTACTTATGTCTGTTGCTTCCCAGTACATTAATGTAGCTATTGGTCCTAGTTTCCAAGTTTAATCATCAATATTTCTTTGAGTATTAATCCTAATGGAAATACTAGATTTTTTAAAAAGTGTATTCTCTGTTATTGAACAATATAGTAAAATCTTAGCACTAACATTGAAATAGCGGTATTTGTTAATTTTGGGTTGTTCTCCATAGTCACGAGCCCCTCTTGGATGTGTTTTCTGCCATTTCAAATCACATTGTGAGTGAAATGTTTCGTTAAAATATTGGAAGATGCAACTCAGTAAAACCTCTATTTTAATATTGATTCTTGGTAGTGGCTACATTACTGGCTGAAAGAATATTTTTTGAGTCCTAATAATACGTTAAAATTAGCCGAGTTAACTTTTTTATTGTGAGTTGTAAAAATCATTGTAAGAAAAGTTCTTTTTAGCTTCTTTCCTTCTCAGTGTGATACAGTGAATGTTGTGTGTGTGTGTGTGTGTGTGTGTGTGTGTGTGTGTGTGTATGTATATATATATTTATATTTTATTCAGATTCTCTGGTAGTCTGTCCACCTCCCTTTAGTTTCTCTTTCTGCAATGGATCACAGTGACCTTAGAGGCCCATCCCCAGGATTCTAGTGATCTGCTTAACTCAAGTTTTTGTTTCTGTGTCCTACTGTTCACTTGAGGAGTGAAATCTTAAGCTGTGGATGATAAGACTTCTATTTAGATTCTTAGTCAAGATGGTTAGTGGAGCTTAGAAATAAAAGCAAATAACTGTAAGTTTAAAAAGCACCCCCCTCCAAAAAAACTCAGAAAATTTATGAGCAGTTTTTGTTGTTTAATGAACAAATATAGGAGTCTTATTTCAGAAAGCAGGTGATTTGCTATTTATCCGTATCCCCAACTTTGTACAGAATGGAAGCTGTGTGCCTGTTTTATATATTAATACCTTTGCTAATTTAAGGAAGAAATCATGAACTAGAGCAAATGAAACCAAGTGGAGAACATAGTGAGAGAAACATAGCAATAAGCCCAGTTTTATAATTGATAGCAAATTTAAAAATTGAGTGTCAATCCTCATAATATAAGGATGACCATATATTGATCAATGATGATACCTTATATCTGCCTGTGCTGTCTAGGAAAAAACGCTTTTTTCTTTCTTAATCTATCATGATTCTGTTCTGTATCTAGGCTTGAAATTTGGTCTGTGAAAGGTATCAAGCTCTTTAGGTTAGAGCAAAACTGTTTTTCTATATGATTCCCAATGTGTTTTCCCATTTTGAAGGGTCTCTTTGCATACTTTAGAGATTATATATCCTCTTTTTAATAGGGAAGCAGCGACTCTACCATTCCCGAAATGAAGACTTTATTTTTCCTAATTGAGGCAGTCAGTCTGTCTTCCACATTATAATTCATCTGGCTGCTTCTTAACCTTCCTGACCAGCCGTGAGAGTATCTTCCAGACAAAACAAAATGTTTTGGAACAAACGCTCTGTTATTCAATTTCCTTTAGATTAAGAAGTTTCCTTTGTGATTATAGATAGTTTATCACCTCCAGAAGCTACAGACTGGCATGGTGGGAAGATGCAGGAAATTTTATAAAGGTTTATTTATAGAAGGCCTGCCCCCTGTCATTTTAGAATTGAGGAGTTGGTCATTTCTTTTTTCCAAAACGTATTTGTAGTTTAAAAAATACATTGTATTTTTCTTAGTTGCCATGTACATGATAGTGTTTGGTTATCATTTTGGAGCGGTTGTACTGTAAGTAATAGAAAGTATAAGAGATTGAGTTGATTCCTTCTAAGTTGCTGTGTACGTGAAGTTTATCTGTTTTTATTGTATTTTGGCTGCTGCTTCTAAAGGTCAGTTAATTGGCAGGAATGGTGTGCCATTAAATAACAATTTTGTTTGGGAAAGTCATTTAATCCTTCAACAGGTATTTCTTTAGTACATACCTCGGACAAGGTATCATGCATGGTACGGTGGAGGACAAAAAGATATATCAAATCCATTTCTGCTGGGGGTGGGGGTTTAATTTTGTAGGGGTGATTTACGCAAATGTCTCTGAGTCTTTAGAGGAGGGTGAGAAAGGACATCCACTGAGGGGATTATGTATGGTGCAGGGCGTTGACACTAGCCCTGGTCTTGAAGCATAAAGAGGGCATTTGCAGATGTAAGGGGAAGCTGATAGTTGAAAGGAGGTAATAATAGAAAGCAACGACTTAGAAGGAAGAAAACTTTGGGACATGTTTGCAGCATGAGACGCATTCTGTATTAGCTGTGCAGAAGGAATATGAGGAGAAATGTGAGATGAAGCTGGTAGGAAGTTGGGCTGCATCTGGGCAGCTCTCCATATTTCGAACAGGGAAGAAATGTATTCAGTGATGACTTCTAGAGGTAAGAGTCTAGAGGCAGGGCTTGAGAACAGATGGGAAGTTGTTAGATGAGGATGGTGTCACTAGAAATGGGGAGGAGGAGGCCAAAACAGCATGCCTTTTGGGGCTGACTCCTCTGCACGTTAGATGTGGTCACCAGGGAAGAGGGAATACCGAGGTTCCAGGGCCCAGGGGACCAGGCGGTCGATGGAGCCAATGCTAGAAACAGGCAGTCAAGGAGGAACTGTTGGAGTTGGGGGTGGGGGCGGAAATGAGAAGCTGCCTTTTGGAGATGTTTTACTGGCAGTACTTGAAGGATATTCAGGTGAAGCAGGACATGAGGTAGCTTAAAATATGTTGCGAGGTTTGAGAGAAATGCAGGTGCGGAGGTGTGAATTTAGCTCTTGGACTCCTTAGGATGCCAAGTAGCATCTGGAGAAGGAGGGACAAAAGACTGAAGATTGAGTCTTGGGGACACGCCTAACAGTGAGAGGGCAGGAGGAGAGGAGATAGAGAGGGAGAGCGTGGAATCGTGTCATGGAAGTCAAGAAATCAGTCTTTTCAAGCAGGAGGGGCTGAGCCTCGGGAATGAGGACCAGGAAAAGGTCACTGGCCTGGGCAGTTAGGCTAGAGATGATTTGTGGCTAAAAAAAAGAGGATTTAGTGATGTGACAGAGTTAGCCAGAGTGCAGGGGGCTAAGGAGTTAAGAGGTTACAAAGGAAATGCAGATTGAGTGGATTCTTTTCTGGAAATTACCTGGTAGAAGGATGAGAGAGAATATGATAGATAACAGCTTGGGTCAATATCACTCGCTAGTTGCTGGGCCCCTCCTCGGAATCTCTGATTCCTTAGGTCTAGGGTGGGCTCTGAGAACTTTCATTTCTGGGATGTGTTCAGATGATGCTGACCCTTGTCTGGGGACCACGCCTTGAAAACCCTTGCTCTAGTGGTTCAAGTTTCTTGGTTTACACATATAGAAAATGTGCCTTAAATGCATTCTTCTTAGACCTTCTCCTTTAATGTATCAACTTTCGAGTTTCATGTTAAAATAGTCCTATTACTTGCCAGGTAAAGCCCAAAACTACATCTGCAGTCAGAAGTGGCAAGAATGGAAAGAGTCGGAAGAGAATCTGATATATGTTTATGCTAATGTACTTCACATTCAGAAATCTCTTTTTCCGAGCAGTGTGTAGTCTGTGGGAATAAATACTTCTTTGGTACTTCTGTGTTTTAGAGAAATAGTAGGAGGACAAGCCCCTGTTAGAATGTCCTTGAAAATCCCTTCTTCCATACCACTGTTAATGCTGTGATGTAAGAACAGTTATGGCAGAGCGGGGGTGGGTGGGGAAGGGGCTGGGATGAGGGTACCTCATGGTAGCAGGCTGCTCCCCTTCCAGGTTGCTTAGGGCACTCTGTTCTGTTCCTTGGCCGCTCCAGCGCTCTGCACATTGGGTTTCAGTTGTCTGCCATTTTCCTAGTAGCTTGTTAGGGGTTTTGCATGGAAAATACATATTTTCTTGCTCATGATTAAAACTTTCTCTGTATTAATCAGTTTTGTGGAATTTATTGTATTTAAAGATAATGGATTTTTAAAAAAGTTTTTTTCTGACGGGCATACTTGCAATAAGATTAATAAAAATAAATTTCTTATTTGGTTTGGTGTTCTTTTGAAAAAAGGTTCTAATATTAGCACAATTTGTATTTAATTTTGAATCCCTGACTTCTAGACTGGGCATTGTTTATGTTGGCTTCCCTTTGTGCAGAAAAAAGTCTGCTATCACTCTCACTTCCAGTTAAGTTGGTGTGGGCTATGGTATGCTAAAAGTAAGGAAAATAAAATAATAGGAAGTTGGTCTGGTTTCCTGTAGGAAACCAATGAAGATGAAATTGGTTCTTGGAATAAACCCACAGCAGTCTGGGAAATACTGACTGAAGACATTTTTCTGAATCATAAACAGAAAAATTATGACTCATGAAGTAGGTCATTGAAAGGCTGATTTGATCTCATGTGGGAGAAAGTGAGAGATGACTGAAATGTACTAGTTATTAAAAGCAGTTAAACCTAGCATGATGACATCATCCAAATAGGAACAAATTATCCAGCATGTGGTCCGACCCATTTTGATGGAGAAAATGTTTTAGGAAACTGCTTTTTTGTTGTTATTGTGTGGTTCGTTTGTTTTACTGTATCAAATAATAGTGTTTCTTATCTGCTTATCATTTATTATTGTCAGATTTTGGATTTGTCCACCATTTCTTGCAGCTTGTTTGATGATCTTAAAGTCGTTTTTGAAGTGATAGTGTTGGCTCAGATCTTTCTATAGTAAACCTAGTCCAGTAATTCTTCTTTTGTTTCGTAATGTCATGTTGGAATTGCCTTGATTTTTTTTCAAAGAAATGAAAATTATTCAGTCATGGAATGTTAGAGCTGAAAGGAACTTTAGAAGTAATGTGGTATGATTTTCTTTTTTACAAATGAAGTTGCCTACTCAAAATCACACATCTGGTTACTGGCCAATCCAGGATTGGCACTCAGATCTTCATAGTCTGTAATTTATTCTAAAGACCATCCAGAAAAAAAAAGATTATCCGTACTAATGATAATTCTGATGTAAAATAGTCCTCTTCCCCTAGGTATCCAAGTTTCTTCTTAAGCTCATTTTTCCCTTCCCCGTGTCTTTAGTGGACACAGAAAGTCACTCAATCTTCTTTTTTTATTGATAGTTTTGAGAAGGATTTTTAACCCCCTCTCAGTGTTAAGGACCATTATTATGTCTTTCTTTAACTTTCTCTTATCTAAATTGAATAACTCCATACTTTCCATTCCTTTTTTAACCTTTGATTATCTTTATTACTTTCCTTTTCAAGGCTCTGTAGGTTATTGGTTAATTTTGTTTCAGGACAGCCAGGAGGCCTGAGTGCTGGATGGTAAGCTGCTGCAGGACCGGGTGGGTGGGAGCTGCGATTTCCTTACACAGTCGTGCTGGACCGGTTAGCAGACTCTGAACATCAAAGCCCAAAGGGGCTGAGTCTAAACTGTCCTCTTTGAGGGACTTCAAGCTTAGGACACCAGTCAAGAAGCAGAGTTGGTTGTGAGCCAAGGGGCCAGTGTAATAGTGGCCTGGCGCCAAGTTAGCATGGGGAGAGGTGAGACAGAAAAGCCAGTTCAGG
>RJWJ010000475.1:59082-229343 GCA_004363605.1 Indri indri
AAATGCACTGGGAGAAATGCGTTATGTAGGGAAGGGTGGGTGTGCCTGACTAACCCAATTACAGAACAAAACAAAATCACAACAGTGTGGCTCTTTACCATGTAATTATAGCAAGGGTAGGGGGTGGCCTATTAAAAACCCAGAGCAAACAGCAGAGAGGGACTGTTCTTCTGTGTTCTTGCTCATTCATTTTTTTATTTTGGACCCTGGGGAGCCTGACAGGGAGGTGTGAGTAGAGCAGGAAAATGAAGAGTCGGCTGCGAACATAGCTATTGCTATTCAAAGGAAAGGGAGCTGTCAGAACATCCTTAAACGTGGGTGAGGGCCTGGTTCCATGGCCCAGCAATTGCGTATTAGAGTTTATTAAGTCGGTGTGTGTGTACAGCCACTGCCTGTCTACCGTGTTTGCTGCCTTTTATCAGGCCCTGTGCCTGCAGGATGCAGTTGGGAGACGTGACTTGTGTTGAATAGGTGACTATTCCGTGGGGCAGAAGGGAGGAATTTTCATGAGAAACCGTAGGACAGCAAGGGTTCTCAAGTCAGGGGTGCACATCAGAATTCGCAGGACACATTCTAAAACTTCATGTCCAGGTGCAGCCCAGACCCTGGGCCTTGGGGTTTTCCTGGCTTCAAATCCTGGTCACATCACATGCTAGCCATGCAGCTTTGGCAGGGTGCTCAGCCTTTTGCCTCCATTTTCCCGTCAGTACAGTGAGCATCTGCCTTAGGCTGTGTTTCCTTAGGACACGCTTCTACCTGTGGGCCTGCGCACTTGTCCTTGACTGTAACTCTCCCTCGATGTCCACCTGCCTCATTCCCTTGCCCAAATTTTACTCAAATGCCAGCTTTCAGCAAGGCTGTCGTGACCATCCTATTTGCAATAGTAACTCTCCTGGGAATGGAGTCGGCCAGCGGTGAAGGCAGTAGGGGAGGGGGAAGAAAATTCAGATTGGTTACTGTGCGTCCCCCCACTCCAGTCCCCACGTGATGTCTGCTCACGGTTGAGGCTAACTCGAGGCAAATTATCCAGAGAAATGGATGGGCCAAGGTTGACATGGTCGACGTGCCAGTCATTGCTGCATCTGCCTGGGATGGAGGCCTGCTGTTTACCTTAGCTGCTGTTCGAAATGATACACAAGAATGTTTTCCTTATTCTGTTCTAAAGGGGAAAATGATGTTTTGGACCCTTCTCTTTTTATTATATGAGCCACAGAATTCTGAGGTGGCAGAGATCTTGGCAATGAGCCAGCACAAGTCAGTATTTCACAAGTGCCTGCCTGGGACTTCCAGTTGATGAGCAGCCAAGCTCTGTGTAGCCTCGAACCCTGATCTGTCGCCACACAGTTTTCTTGTCATGCTATTAAGCTGAGAAGACCAAGGAGGTCTTTGACCTATGTTGGGCAGATACCACAGGACTCTGACATTTGAAGTTTTACCTCTCTTGTCATTCCTGCCTCTTACTACAGTGAAACAAAGTTTTGGTGCAATAGGTTTGAGTTGAAAATGTTTTTTCCTTGCTGGGGAGGGAAGTGATTCTAATTAATACCATGTGGGTAGTGCTTTCATAGCTAGGAAGATCTCCAGATACTACAATGCAAGGTGCAATGTCAGCATATATCAGTGATACTAAAATAAAATTAACATGTAGGGAAAATAGAAATCCACAGTACTGTCTCATCAGTAATAATAACAATCTTTTTGGTTAAAATAGTACAACTCAATTCAATATAAAAATTTAATATTGAATACCTATACCATGGTGGTGTGTAAGTTTGTTTCCCTAAAATCTGTGAGAGGCTAATAATATTTGCTACTCATGGAATCAGAAGAATTCATTGCTTAATAATCAGAGTGAGAAGCTTCTTCCTATTTGTATGATCATCATCATTTTTTTTTTAAAGACAGAGTCTCATTCTGTCACCCAGGCTGAAGTTCAGTGTCACCATCATAGCTCACTGCAGCACCAAACTCCTGGCCTGAAGCGATCCTCCCATCTCAGCTTCCTGAGTAGCTGGGACTACAGGCACGCACGGCCACACCTGGCTAATTTTTAAAATTTTTTGTAGAGATGGGTCTCGCTGTGTTGCCCACCTTCCGCCTTGGCTTCCCAAAGTGTTGGGATTACAGGCGTGAGCCATTGTGTTGGCTGTATTTATATAATTTTTTTTTTAAAAGAAATTGCCAAGAATTGTATAACTATAATATTAATCTATTTTCTAAGGTTTAAAAATAAATATTTCTGCTTTAATACTGCAAGTACATTTTGGTCCATGTATTAGTATACACAAACTATAACTCAATGTTGGGTCTCTGAAGATAATTTATTTTGCTTAGTAGATATCTAAATTGATATAGCCGTATATAGTATATGAGTTTTAACATAATTGTTATTAATATATTGTCATGTGTAATTCTTAGATGTGTTCAGAGCAACATAAAATCACTCTACTTTGTTAATGTATTATGAATCTTGAAATAAAGACTCCTTATGAGAAGAATGCTTTTCTTGGTGAAGAGCAGTGAGTGCAACTTTCAGAACTTGAGTAATAAGGTGTGTTTGCATTTAGACCTAACATCCATGCTTACCGTAGTGCGTCTGTTTCTGGAAAAAAGTGAGTAATTGAATGGAACAACTGGATGCTTTTAGACTTTGTAGGTAGATGGCATGGGTGGAACAAACCTCTGTGCTAAAGTAAAGGTGTGTTTTTGTCTGCTTGTTTTTGCTCTACAAGGCCCTGTTTCTTTCTGATCAATCCTCTTGTCTCCTTACCTGTGTGGGCACCGTCTCTGTAATATTTAATACAGTTGGTAACCATTTTAGTTTGCTATAGGACAAAATTGTAATATGAAACCTTTTTCATTTTATAATTTAATAAATGTTTATGTGTACAATGCATAAACCCCACTAATATAAATATGGCCAGTCAGTTCCCATGGTTCTTAGGCAGAAGTTAAGCATTTTGCATCATATATTCATGAGGGTGGGTGGGAATGTGCACTTTTGGTGAGTCTCTGTGTGTCATCTGGCTTAAATTTTTCTTAGAAGCCTGTTACAGATTTGAGCAATTGAATTCAAATCTAAAACCACTTAAAAAGTTCTTTATGGTCCATTAAGAATTTATATGAGAGAGAACACTCTATGAAAGTTCTCCTCTGCTGTTCAAACAGATTGTTGTGTTTTATTAGATCTAGGTGGTATTGTAATTTTGATAACAGCTAATAATGTTTGGAATTTTGCTTATAATTAGTGGACCACACAAAGGTATGGTTATTGGGTTTTGCACCCTTAATCTATTTATAATATGGCTTGTTTACTAAATAAAATCCAAAATAGTATTATTTTACTATTGCAACAATCTTTTTATACATATCTGGCTAAAATTCAAATAGCTAAATGTGTATGTTTATCTTAATATCAATTTCTAGATGTATTTATAAACACAAATGGTGAACTAATAGTAAGTTAGTAAATGCATTATGAGTGAAACTTTTTGTTTTGCACTTTTAATGATGAATGGAAACTTTAGAATTACCAATTAGATTATCATATTAATTTGCATAAATTAAGATGTAGAATGTAAATAATACCTTGCTTAACACTGTAGTTAGATATATTTCTCCCCACTCCCCAAAGATGTGTGTAAACTTAGGAAATTAAACTTAGCTTCTTTTTTAAAAGACCTAATAAAGCTTGGTATTAAATATGGTTCCTACTTTATCCTTTTAGTATAAGTGTAGTTTATAAAATTTGCTTTGTTAAAGTTGGATCCTTAAAGTTGGTATAGTAAGATAAGATGAAACCTTTTCTAGTTCAAAGAAATTTAATGCATATAATTTTTTTCTATTAATTTCTACTGTAAATCATTAATTGGCTATCTTACTAGTGCCAGCAAGAAATGACTTATAAGAAAATTGTTTTAATATATCAGATTTCCATTTTTTGAAAAATGTCTAATGTCAAAGATTAGTAGGTACAATTTTTACTGTTTTTAATACATAGTCATATAATATATTCATAGTTTGGGAATGTTAATTTAAAAAATAATCCACAATGAATTTAGACCTTATTTACATGAAACTATGCCTAAAGTCTTGGTTTGACATATTAAAACTATGTTAAGTTCATCATTAGAATGACTTAGACTGAGAATTCCTTAGAAAATGTTATATTCTAGAATATTAGCTCAACTTTTATGTGTGATTATAGCACTGATGATGAAAATGAAATGTTTACCAGAGATAAAGAATATCGTGTTGCTAGCAATTATGCAGCTGTTGTAAATGCCACTTTGGTGGAGAGGAGCAGGCGTCGCGCTTCTCATTTTGTTTGGTGTATCAGGGTAAATAAACCCTTTTCCTGAGTCTCTTTTCCACTCCCGTCCCTATACACTTCTTTGGTGCCAATTTTTTCACAGTCAAAAAGTCTTACAGAAATTAGTGGTGTTGACAAAATAAATCTTCAAGGGACATTCTTCAGAACTATTAACACACATCGTTAGTCCTGATTGTAATTAATCCATCTTTACCTTTACTGTGTGGATTAATTGTTAAATAGTGTAGAGCAGGGATCCCCGACCTGTGGTGAGTTGTGGGATTATTTCTTTCTATATTACAACGTAATAATAATAGAAATAAAGTACACAACAAATGTAATGCGCTTGAGTCATCCCGAAACCATCTCCCCCGTCCCTGGTCCATGGACAAATTGTCTTCCATGAAAACGGTCCCTGGTGCCATAAATGTTGGGGACCGCTGGTGTAGAGGACAGGTTTTCTTGTTTCTTTGCTTTAGCATTCTCATGTCGCTCACACTGGAGTGGTTTTTTGTTTGTTTGTTTGACACTGACATTTGTCAAGGCGACTCAGAGCCAGCACGGTCAGTACTGCAGGAGAGGCTGAGAGGCCCTCTCGCTTGGTTTGATAGATTTCTCCATGTTCTTGAGGAAAGAAGGTTCGAATGTTTGACCGAGGCTAGTTGATTATTACCTCAAAATATTTGAGTCATTTGCTGTTTAAATACTAATAATGTGAGTAAATGATATTTTTTGTCTGTTTCCTTTGCATTTACTTTATATTAAATATTGTGAAAGTGTTTTGGTTTAGTGATATTTCATCCTATCATTTGACAGGATACTTAGATTGCAATTTGGCAAAAATTATTTTATTGGAATTGTTTACTTAAGTGACTTAAAACTTCAACTTTTCTTGTTATCTTTTCTTTTTCAATCATTACTCTGTCAAAGTTAATTATGTTATTAATAATTAAAATTTATCAATAGCAATAATGGGAAATCTGTTGGTTATGTTAAATAATGTTACATAATACATTTTCAGTAGTTTTTCAGTTTTATAAAGTTGCTTTACAGAGAAAGAAACAGAAATTCTTGATAAGCTTCTGCATTTGGGTGGGGAAGCAAATTATTCCTAAAGCTTCTTTCTTCATCTGTCTACATAAGGGACATGATTCTTTTTGGAACAGAGGAAAAGTTTATTGGGTGTAAGACTGTTGTGCTCTTTTATACACATAGATGGCAGCAAA
Source organism: Indri indri (assembly GCA_004363605.1). Taxonomy (NCBI): domain Eukaryota; kingdom Metazoa; phylum Chordata; class Mammalia; order Primates; family Indriidae; genus Indri; species Indri indri. The sequence goes on from RJWJ010000475.1 coordinate 64,621, forward strand.
GTGTTACAGACAAGGGAAGTCAACCTCGTAGTTATCATGAAAGATGAGTGACAGCATAGCTGCCTGTGTCCCATAGTTAAACATATAAAATAGGAAAGAAAGCTACTATTGATAACACAAGAGTATAGGAGAATGAAGAAGGCTATGAGAAGCTATAATATACTGAATTTCAGGACAAATCCCAGGTGGTAAAGCTTAATCTTTTAAGGTATGTCACCCACTCCTGTAAGATGATTGAGATCAGCTAAGATAATATGCATGTCAAAACAGAGAGACAGTAAACGGCTGAGGGGCGGCGGGGCAGGAGGGAAGTAAAAGAGAAACCCTGCACAAGTTGCAGCGCAAGTAATGGCCTGCTGCCTGCAGGCACTGTGGAGTTTGGCCTGCGTGTCTCCTTTGTAGTTAAGCAAGTTACAAAGAGGAAATGTCAGTCCACGAATCAGGCAAACATTCCATGGGAACATTTGCTCAAATGTCAGCATTTCAGAAAACAGAACTGGAGTCTATTATAGTCTGGTCCCCACGCTAGATTTGCTGTTAAATGTGTAAGTACAAATGTATTTCTTCAGAGTGCATATGTGATTAACAAGTGATTTTATGTCTTAATTAGCATTCCTAAATAATGACATAATCACTATAAAAGATGACAGTCATCATTATAATGAATATTTAATGTGGCTGCTTCCAGGGACCTTTCTGTGGCTTCTCACAAATTTTCAAGGTAATTTTCAAGTTTTAGAATTGCATTTGGTGAAATCACAGACATGAGGATCTAATGAAGTAAAAACGTTTTTATTAGGAACTGAACTATGGAAGTGCATTATAAAGAAGCAATTTGTAACATGTCCTGAACAATCCAATCACCTCTGTATCTTACAGCTTATAATAAGGGCTTCTTAATGCCACTGAAGTACTGGTAACGTTGTTCAGGAAAACATTTCCCCTACCCTTTAGCTTTTTTCTGATCTACTCTCAGGCAGTTCAGTACCCACACTAATCTCGGTGTCACAGAATCAGTTCTAAAGGTGCACATAACAACTCGCTTAAAAGCAGTATCTGGCAAGTCTCTCTTATGACAGCAACTTATTTCTCACGTAATTATTTTCTTAGTAAATTTGATATCTTAACAACCCCTTCCCTCGTTTCTGAGTTCAAAAAACAACACTTAATATAATTTATTTCTCATTCTTAATAAAGGCTTACTTACTTTAGAGTATATTGCCGTTCACCCTCTAGTGCTGCTCCCACCAAATGAGGTTAGAAGGGAATGTGGTTTGTGAGAGTGTGAGCTGGTTTCCAGCATCATTTGCTGTGTGCTGTAATAGGCCTCGATATTGTTTTAATGAAGCATAAAACATATTTTGGCTGCTGTTTATTACTTATTAATGATTAAATGATTATACTCTGTCATACATCAATAGGAAAAGAATATACATATATATGTAGTTTTTCTGCATTAACCAATCTGTTATGTTAACTTCAACTTGTATGCACAGCTATGTTTGTGTTACTCTAACATTTTTCATAGTGTGGGCTGTGCAAACACAAAAACTAAGAAAAATTTGATATATAAATATGTAATTATTTTATAATTTTGTGAGTTTTTGATTTAATTAAATGGAAAGTTATAAGTTGAACTTTCACCATCATACATTTCTTGAAACCAAAGTATAAGATGTACAAATTAGCCACTATTATATATATTTCTTTATAGGTGATCATTGAAATATCAAATATATTTTGTTTAAAGGGTTTTAGATTAACATATGCTGTTTGAAAACAACTTTTAACCAGAATGTAATGTTTTTCAGGTGACTGAATACTTTTTCTTTTAGATTTAGAGTATGTGCTTTTTCTTAATGGGGTAGTATCATGCAGATTATTAATGTGACCTTTTCATTGCCACAGTTTTCATGAAAAGGACAGTATTGCAACACCACTTCCTCCAATTGCTTGGTTTCAAAAGAATCATGTCTCAAGTAAGCAAATCTAAATGATTTGTGTTGCCAAAGGACATTGTTTAAAATTTTTTTAAAAACTAATATATTGATTTTCTTCATATTAATAGTGGAAGATTAATTTTCCTTGATAATGTTTTATAAATATTTTGCATAAATAAATATTTTTCAATTTGCTTATAACCTTTTAATGGAATATATTTTATAAATAATTTTTGATGTCCTTTTTAAACTAGAAAAACAGATTTTGTGTGAGCTAGCAAGGACTTAAATATTGTAGTGGCATCTTATAGCCAATTTTAATTTACTGTATCTTTACGTTTGTTTACATGATCAAATCTTACAAAATCTTAGATATTTGAAAAATTTTCCAGTAACATATAGTAACACCTTAAGCAATTCTTATCTTGTTTGTTTTTCTTAATTATCTCAACTTTTATGTAGTTAATTAAGTAGCATTCCAGTTGATTAATAAAATAGAGTGTACTCTATTGTTTAGAATTATACTGGCAAAATATTGTGCTTTTATAATTATTAGCTTTTCTTTCTTATGCCCAAATTATGGTTTCTTTTATCTGATATAAAATATTTAAACATACATAAATATTTTAAAAATTATTTAAATTGATAGGTGATTGAAACTATAATCACAAAGTATATTTTCTCATGTGGGCATCGTTCATGAAGTATTAATAATCAGTGTAAAAATTAATGTGAATGCCCTAAACTTCAATTTTGGCCCTAAATTTAATTGCTATTTTTCCTCCCACAGGTTGTGTCTTTATTTTAATGTGGGACACTTAAATTCATAAATGTTTTGCTCATAATTTGTATTTTGTGAGGGATGATTTCACATAGATTTCATGTGTTCTCTCTCTCATTTTGTGGGAGATTCTTTTTCTTCCTCTGTTTCTTTTTCTCTCAATTTCTTATTGGAGATTCCACTTATCATGTTGAATCATCTTATATTGATGATGAGTCTTGGTGGTGCATCTTTATTGGCACAGGATCCAGAGACTAATCTATAAAACAGTTACAGAGTTTCCAACGTGTGAACTATTAGCTTGTCCTTTATTCTTGAGTTTCTTCTTCCGAGAGGCTTTACTGAATTTTCTTTTGTTCTTTCTTTCTTCTTTCTTTTTCTCTTCTCTTCTCTTCTCTTCTCTTCTCTTCTCTTCTCTTCTCTTCTCTTCTCTTCTCTTCTCTTCTCTTCTCTTCTCTTCTCTTCTCTTCTCTTCCTCTTTCTTTCTTTCTTTCTTTCTTTCTTTCTTTCTTTCTTTCTTTCTTTCTTTCTTTCTTTCTTTCTTTCTTCTTTCTTTCTTTCTTTCTCTTTCTCTCTTTCCTACTGTGCTAATTCTGAAAGAATTTATAGGTATATCATTTGGGAAAAGATGTATTTTAACTGACAGCATAAACATCCTGGTTAAACGCTTATCTGGTCAGATTGTTAATCACAAACCAATAAAAATTTATTTTTTATAATGTATCATAAATTACATGCTAGATAAGTATTTTCAGTAAAAACTTTTAAATAAAGTTTTGACACTTAAACTGCCACTTTTTAAAAAGAGAAATCTCAATAATCTTAGCTCATATGCTCATACGATGTTCAATGGAAACATTGTAGATTAATTCTATCTTCTTTCATAATGAAATAGAAGTTGACAAAGAATTTTGACTCCTCTTACTTTTTCTTGCATTCTTACCGAAAATAATCATACAATTGAAAACTTTTAGTGAAATTGGTTCTCTGGTTAAGAATTACATTTCTATGTATAAAACAACAACTATAAAGATAGTGCCAAGATTTAATGCTTGCCTTTACTTTTCAGGGACATTTCATTTTCCCCACTGTAGTAATCTTAATTCCAGATGTTAGCATATGACATTTCTGTGGTGTTCCTATCACATGTTTGTTTGAGTTTTTAAAATATTAGCTTTATGTCTGATTGCTATGTGTGGTGTCTCTATTTCTCAGTGATACAGATTTTGTTGCTGTCATTTACTTTTTATTTACAGTCCTCTGTTTTAGTCAAAGACATATGTCTGTTGCCACATATCAAATCCCTTACTATGTAATTTGTAGTTTATTTAAATTATATTGTGACTTTAGACCTTTACTAATAGAATTTCAAAAAATTAAATAAAATAGTTTGTTGCATATACAGATATCTTAATGAAATATCAGTATAATGATAAAAATATTGATTGTTACAACATTTAGGACATTAGAAGAACACAAATGTGGCTACCTTCTGAAAATTTACAAGTTATTTATCTCTTAGAAGTTTGTAGTAAATCTAAAAGACAACTGTAAGGTTGACACATGAACTAAGAATTTCACTGTATTGACAATTTATTTACATTTATTTAACCTAGTTTTAATTATATAATTATTTTATGATTTAAGCCTTATTGACTTACATCTGTAATTGATATGTTGAAATATAAAATCTTCTAAATACTAGTACAGGGTGCTTTTTCTTTGTGATGAGAAATAACAGGAATTAGACTTGTCAGAGTCTTTATGATCATGTGAAGCAAAACACACAAACTTTCTAGGCCTCAGTTTCCTTCTCTATAAAATGGGGCGTGAGGCATTGGGAAGTAGGGAAGAGGTTATGTTACATGCTCTTCAAGATCTCTTTCAATCCTAAAACTCTGTGATTATGTGTTTGTTGTGATGTAATATTATGCTTATCAATATTAATTATGTGTCTCATCTAATGTAAACATAAGTGTTAGTAAACATAAGTATGAAAAGTTCAGTCTTTTTAAAAATAATTTTTGGGAAGAAACAATGGACAAATTTTAGTATGTAATGGTTTTCTCAAGCAATATTTAAAATCTTATTTAAAGTAGGTTATACCTTTTTGAAAATTTAATGTAGGATAGTAGAAACTCTAGGATGGGAAACATACTCTATTTTGTCAGAAAATACAAATTAAAGTTGAACGCTCTTATAAGCCATTGCTCACACTGTTACCATGGGAATATCTTATCTAAAGAAAATTATTATGTGAATATTTTCCACAAAATAAAAATCTGAAGGAATAAGTTGATATTTTGAATAATACATGCTGATTTTTCTTACAGGAAAATCAATGCATGTGCATTTCCTTAAATTGATTCTAAGGCATGTCAATAAATTTAGGCCATGATTCTGAGACATGTATGTAAATAAATTTAGGTTCCAGTGTCAGTTGGTATCTACATTTAACTTTGGTAGTTGTGTATTTATTTCTTAAAATTTAGACAATTGTCCTAGAATCTGTTGTGCCATAGAATTGCTTATTAGAGAAAAACAGAAACAAGCCTGTTTTCATGCCCTAAATATATTAATATACAGGTTGTGGTTATGGAAACTGAGCTTCTAAATATTTTAAATAACTTTTATTCAAGTACAACTCTCCAGAAATTTCTATTTAATGAATCTACGCTTTTTTGCAGGGGACAGGAGTGGCGGGGGAGCTTTTGTTTGGAGAAGGAGTTAAGTTTAAAATGCACATCTGATTTGTAGAATGATAGCCCAGTATTGACAGCTCTACTAATGTATGCTAAGAGAGAGTTTGTAAGGTGAAATATAATGGTTAAATGTTGACGATGATTTTAGAGAACAAAAAGTGAATTTTTTAAAAATGTGTCGTTAAAAGAAAGTATTATAATTTCCCAAGCACAGCACAAATTCATCTGGCTGGAAAGAAAAAAAAAAATTGAAAGTTTTATTTTTCAAGGTGTTTGTTTTTTGATAATTTTTTGTTTGAATAAGGAATTGCTATTTATTCCTAGAGTTTATAACAGTCAAAGAAAAATACTTCATACTAATAAGAAAGAAGTTTTTTCCTCTTAACTATCATTGCATTTAATCCTTGTATTCCCAAGTGAAAGATTCCATTTTAACTAGAATAGATTCAATTATTTTTAAGCCATCCAGATTCAATTTTCAATCTAGTGGCATTTTATGCAGTCATAGTGGCAAGCTTGTTTCTAAGTTTTTAAAGTTATTATCAATCTTATTTTAACCTCAAGGCATTTCTAAAATATTCACTCTGAGCTTTCATGTTTCCTCATATGTCATGTGGAAATTTTAAAAGTTTTGTACAGGATTTGCTATAATGTAATGTAAATGTGTCTCAAATAAGCATGTAAAAATTAGACGTTTCTTCTGTGAAATTACCAAAAGGATTTAAGAGTTTATTTCTGTAAAGCTATAAATTACGTACAAATTCTTAGATTGGTCTTCATCCTTTGCTATCTACAATAAAAGCTAAAAAAATTTCTAATAGTTTACTTTCTTTGTAACTGAATTTTCATTATTCGGAGAGCATTTATAAAAATGACTTGTGTGTAATATTCTTAATATCCTAGTTTAGATTTTTTTTTTACTAACATAAAGTAGTATTTAATAAGCTTTATACTTTGTTTTCTCATGCTTTTGGTAGCTCATCGAAGTTTTTTTTTTTTTTAAAGTTGTGATACTAAATTCAGAAAGTACCTGAAAATTAATTATGGAATGTAATTAATGGCAGCAATTTATTCGTTTGACATATTTCTTTTGTTGTCTCTATCCTAGCTATGTAGACTGGTGACTGCCTTGTTACAACTGGGGGATCCTAGTCTAATTCCCTCATGTTATGTATTAGATAACTGAATCTCAAAGAAATTAAGTGCCATACCTTGGGTTGCCCTAGGTCAAATGGCTAGGTTCTAGGGGCAGAGCAGGGGCGCGAGCGAAGGCTTGCTTTCTTACTCTTCCTCAGAGCTAAGTCTCCTCTACCCATGGCTTCTTACTTGCTTTGTTGGCGTATGACGTGGATGGATTGCTTGGAATTGTTTCAGAACCTTTCCTATGTAATGATGGCAAAGATGTTAAGCATTTGTCAGGGGCCACTAATACATGTTGTGACAGCAGTTTAAGGGGGAAAAAAGTGGATTTATTACTAATAAAACACAAAGACTCTTATATTTAAAGCCAAACAGAATTTACATTCAGTTTCACCCCTCATTGCTCTATGTGTCCATTTTTTATGTAAGCCGTCCCCCCTTTCTGTTCCCAGGAGGCTTCATCCTGCTCCTTCCATCCCACACACCCTTCCCAGATAGGTGGTGACTCGAGGTACAGAAGGGCTTTGACTAGAACCATCTGTTCTGCTCTCTCAAGAACAATAGACCAGGCATTATTCCATGGGGGCTTGTATATACAATTATCTACAATAATAAAATATAAAAGTACAGGGTTTTCAAATTCCAAAAATCCAGTGATCTGTAACAGCCTCTTTTGGACTTCTGGGTATTCTTGCAATTCTTCCGTTCATTCATTACTTGGAACTTGTAAACTTTTATGGTTTATTTTTCCTTTTCCTTTCAAATAGCATTTTTTAAAGTATTTTTTGCGCAGCATAATATCACTAAGATGATACGTGTTAAAATCACATTGTCTGTTAATATATATTCACATTATGTATCTATTGTTAGTAACTACCTGTTCTAAAAAGACAACTTATTCTTTGACTCTTAAATATATGGGCATTGTTAAATACAAAATTTGCAATCACTAACTTTAGTAGTCTCTAGATGTGTCTGTATACACATACACACACAACTGAAATATAAAAGTTGATATTGGCTTTTTATGTCATGTGTTCAATGTGACTTCTTAGGGCTTTTGGTGCGATAATTATACTTTAGAACTGTTAACTGTTATGCTTCTGTTTGAACTGGGAACTTCCCTGTTTGGCACAGGTCAAATAGGTTTTCACTGTGTCCAGGCTAGTGAAATTGTTTTTTCCCCTTGCTTTTGATTAATCCTGGAATTATCGAATAATGTACGAACTTCACAGCTAGATAACCTGTTGAAATATCTTCTAGAACTAACCTTGCATTGCTCTTAATGATTTTGAATTGCATGTGACCTACTAACAGCTGTTACTCAACTTGTCATTTTCCTTAAAATGGCAAACCATTGATGTAGTGGTTTCCACTGCATCAGTTAACATTAAGTTTCTTCTTCTTCTTTTTTTTTCTGAGACAGAGTCTCTGTTGCCCTGGGTAGAATGCAGTGGCATCATCATAGCTCACCACAACCTCAAACTCCTGGGCTTAAGCAATCCTCCTGCCTCAGCCTCCCGAATAGCTGGGACTACAGGCACATGCCACCATGCCCAACTAATTTTTTCTATTTTTGGTAGAGACGGGGTCTTGCTGTTGCTCAGGCTGGTCTCAAACTCCTGAACTCAAGTGATCCTCCTGCCTTGGCCTTCCAGAATGGTAGGATTGCAGGCATGAGCCGCCACACCTGTCCAACATAGAGTTTCTTATTTCTGAAACAGACACAGTGAATGTTTCCCTTACTGAGTTGTGCTTAAACAGTTCTCAAGTTTGTAAATGTGTTGTTTTCTTAAATAAAAACAAATTCTAATAAAATAAAAATGAACTTAATATATGTATTTTATTTGGAAATCATAGAATATACTTTATTGCTCTATTCAGTTTTATTCTACTTTAAGACAAATGGATGTGTAAGCACCTTAATTTCAAAAACAAATGAATGTTTACTTCATTCATTTTGGGGTTCTTTTTAATGAACTTTCTGTGTCACTTTACCAAATGCTAAGATCTACCCTTTTACTCTGTAAACTGGAGGAGGGTTATATAGTGTCATAGGTGTATCTCTGATTAATAATGGGTTCGAACTCACTTTATAGCTTATTAGATATTCTGGCATTTCTTTCTGTGAAATGCTTTTTCCTATCATTTGTGCATTCAGTTCTTCAACCTTTTTCATTGCGGTTTGTGGGAATTCCTGCTAATCTTTTATCAGTTATATATGTTGCAAATACATTCTTCCAGTTTTGTCACTTCTATTCTAGCTTCGTCTATGGTGTCCTTCACAGAACAGAAATCTTAAATTCCATTGAGATCAGACCCCTGCCCCCCCCTTTTTGTGGTGCTATATGTGACTTGTTTGGATAGCATACTTTCCACAATTACTGGGAATCTTTCAACTTCCTTAAATGTTATCATCCGGCTTGTTAGATACATTATTATAAGGATTTATACTCTAGATTGAGTTGGTCCTGTTGACTTCCAAATTTCTTTCCAACTCTACAATTCTAAGATTCCATTGTATTACAGATAGATTAAAAGTAAGGTGCCGTGTAGCATAAAATATACATTACACTTGCAAGAAACACGCTGTATTTCACTGATTCTGTGACACCACAGATTTTCACTTGTATCATTATTTTATGTACCATTAGGAAAGAACAAGTTCTTCTGATTAAACCATGTTACAATTCTTTTTCACCACTTAGATTCTTTTATTTTATACTTTTGATAAGCTCAATTAGATTTATTGAGACATAGATTTATATCATATTTTACTCTTGTGTACATATCAAAAACAAAATATAAGCAAAATGAACTGGTTACTTTTAGAGAAAATATGGAATTGTGGACATTCCTTTAGTGGCACATGTTTGCTTACGTTAATACCAAATTTGTACCCAACTGTGTATTTTAATTCCTTTCTATGTATGATAACTTTTTGTTTTAATGCTGAATGATAGCGTTATTAAACTTAGGATGGTAATCCCTGCAGTGTGCACTATTGAACTGAAGCAGCAACAGCATGAACAGCAGTGATCAGGCGTGCACATGGTCAAGCAGTGACAACTAGAGCACCTGGCTGACCGTGATGATAAGGTATACCCTGATTTCAGAGACCCTAGAGTGTGAGAAAATGCCTTCTGTAGACCATGTGACATTCTGTGCTGTGTTGTAAAGCTAGGTGCTTGTGTTCAGTTTGCTTTGGGGAGTGTGCCATCTGCTCCAAAGTTTCCACATTACCAGAGGAAGTAACCATTTTCTGATTCTTACTGAGAAAATTCCATATAGAACTCGGTTTCATTTTCAGTGTTGATATAATTGTCCTTCCCATACTGTACCTCAGCTGGTTTAACAAATCGTGGAATCTTGCAGCTGGAAGAGGTTTTACAGGTAGTCTACTCTTACCTTTCATATGGTGCAGAAGTCTTTTCTATAGCTTCCCTGACTACCCAGTAGAGTTCGTTTATGCTTCTGAGTGTTCACCTCCAGCAGTGAAACTGCCTGCCTTTGTTTCTGCCTGATCCGTGTTCTTACAGCGTTCTTGTCAGAAAAGTCTTCTTCGTATAAACTTTGGCTTATGTAACCCAAATCTGTTTTTTCCAGTGTCCATACCATTGATGCTACCTCTCCCTCCCCCCACACTAGACCGAGTATGTCTGCCTCCTTCTTATATAACGTGTACTTAAAAATTCGAGTGTATCCTTAAATCTGTTCCTTTTTCTCCAAGTACTTAGTTCATTATTGTCCTTTGTAGAACGTGGCACTGAGCAAAGCACGTGATACTGCCATCTTTTGTCAGCATTTTAGAATTGTATTTGCTTTATTGGCAAGCATTCCATGCTGTTGAGTGGCAATTAAAATGCTTAAGTTTTTCTCAGATATTTGGCCCGTTAATTATGTTTCCTTTGCCCCACTTTTATAGTTAATATTTGGACCTGGTGGCAGACTGCAGATTTACCTTCGTTATGCTGCCATCCTGTAGATCTAGGTTAAATACTTCTAATCTGTAGAAATTAAATAAACAGACTTCATCTGTTAGACAGTGTCCATTGTAGTTGTAATCATTTCTAGAGTTACTGTGTTCTAACGTGGGTAGCATGCTTTGTAAGCATGTGTCTGCCTACTGACACGTGTTTTGTACAGGACAGACTTGGACAGAGAGCACTTGCTTTGTCCAGGAGGATCTCGTTGACATTGGTCTTCAGCTCCCTTTGGGAGTTGTCATTTAGCCAGTTTATAATCTCCCTGCTTCCTCACAGGACCTGTATTTCATTATCCTGTCTACAAGAATATCACAAAGAACTTTATCGAGGCTTCAAGATTATTGGTAAATTCTCACAGGATTATTTCTTGAGACATCTGTTTCCTACTGTAAGCATTGTTTTCCCATTACTACCGGGTCTTTCTCAAATTTTAAAATGAAATTTCATTTTTAAGTTATAAAAGTAGTGTAACATTAGAGCAAATTTGGAAAACCAAAAGAACTTCCTAAACTATTAACACTGGAATCCACGTTTTGCTGTTTTTATTGCTGCCTTTCTTTCCAGTCTGTTGTCATGTATTTTTTGACATACACAGAATCATAATATGCATTCCATTCTGTTAACTTTTTTAGGATTACATTTTTATAAAATAATCCTTTTTTGCAGTAAGCAACATTTCAGTGGCTGCCTGATCGTACTTGAGTCTTTCACTTTGAAGAATCATACAGAATAATGATTTTTAGCTTTACATTTATATTGAACATTATTATCAAAATACTTTGTCATGCATTTTTCTTATTTGTTTGGATCGTCTCCTCAACTATCTATAATAGGTCTTATTATAGTCATTAACTACTACCGTTTTTGGGTATTAGGTTGAATCTCTGCTGACCATATGAAATGCCCTGGATATTTCTTTTTAGGACAAATCTATGTTTATTTTTTCTTTCTTGTTTTACAAAAAATAAAATACATAATGCAAAAAATAAGAAAGGGTTTTAGCTTGTTTCTTTGTATTTTTTCAAGTGTTTCTCTGTCTTCTTTTAAATATGAGAAAGAATGTTTTATGGTCTTATATACCTATTTTTCTTTAAAAGTAGAGATTTCTAAAAGCCCAAAAAGAATGGCATAGGCTAAATATGTTTGGACTTACTTCTCAGTCCATTTAGTTGCCTCTGGAAAGACTGGTCATGTTGGAAAAATGTGACTTGGTGGTGAGACTGTAGGTTTCCTGCTTTGTCTTACTTTTATAGTCCTGGCCTATTTCAATGAGCAAGTTCAAAATAGAGCCCAGAGAAAGAGGAATTTTTGTTTTGTAAATTTGTAAATCTGATATTATTGGCTTAATACATACACCTGTGTGTGTACGTACATACATACATATTTCCTGACAACCTCCCATTATCTTTCCTTATCCATCACACATTCTACTTTATTTAGAATATTGCTCATATTACTATTCAGTTAAAAGTTGTTCCTTTTTTTCTGGATGTCTCAAGTGCCTGATTTATACCTATGGAGTTTCTGGATGAAATTTTTGTTTTTGCTGCAGAAAGAAATGCACTAGATTCTAAGTCTTTCTATTTCTGCTTAAAGGTACGTTTATAGTACTTTGTAAAGGGTATCAGTGATAGAACATCTTCTTCTCTGTTCACTACTAAAAGGCCTTAGACATGTCTCTACATTTTCTAGTACTATAGAATCTCAGTATGGTAAAAAGTCACCTAGCTTGATTCTGCATCTCAAAATATATCTGCTACCTATAATATGACAGGCCCTAAAACTATACCACTAAACTATACTATGTAGATGCCAGGAATATAAAGATAATTATGATAGTCCCTATGTTTCGTTATCACACTTTAGGTAAATGTAGTAATAGAAGAACACAAAAAGTGCTGCATGATCTCAGATGAGGGAATGATTAATTCTAAGGATGGGTGGAGCTTGGGGCAAAGGGTGGTATCAGAGAAAGTTGCAGAAAATGCTACATTTGAACTAGAATGATTGAAGTTCTGTTTTGCCAGGTGGTCAAAGAAGGGAGCTGGTTCAGAGGGAACAGTACAGCTGAGGCATGATTATATGGTGGTGCATGGATACTTAGTGAGGATTAACAAGTATACCTTGAGAGAAGAATTTAACTAGTCTGCTACTAATTAGTCATGCTCATCCATTCCATCCTCAAACAACTCTAGTTGAAAATCTTTCCCTGTAGCATATTTTTTATCCATTGTTTCTAATTTCTTTCCTTGGGAATCCATGTAAAATCCAATTACTTTGTTACATTTGTACTTTGCAAATATTTGGAAAGTATTATTCCCGTGAAGATACCCTGCCCCCCAGGCTGGCCCCAGCTTTCTCTGGTCAAGATCGTATAGCCCTATTTCCTGTAGATTTCTTCCCATCATGTGGAACCGTGATCCTGTAACTCTCCTGATTCTTATCTGCCCAACACATCCCATTTGTCTTTATCCTTCTTTAGATGTAATGCTGATAATCAAACACCTTAAACTAGATGTGGCCTGACTGGTGTGGAAAGAAATAAAGGCTGTCACTTTCTTTGTTCTAGTGACTAAATTTCTGTTTCTCAGACTAAGAATATGAAAGCCCGTTTCGGTGACCATATAAAACTGTCTCACTGTCCAGTCACATTAAATGTACTTACACTGTACTTGTGGTCTATTATTACTTGACATTTATTGAGATCCTCATAGTCCAAAGAAAACTGGATAGAATTTGAGCACCTAGTAATGGAAAATGCAAGAACTAAGTTCATTTCCCTTGAAGAGTTTTAATGTGTTTTGATCAGTTGAACTTGTTAAATGTATGAGCCTGTGTATTACACAACTAATGGTATTTTGGATCTCCTTTTGATATGTGTTGGTTTCACATCTATCCAAACATCTGGTGAGGATATTTCAGACCACATTGGGTTTTCTATCGGCATACTTTAAAAGTAAGCAATTCCAGCTAAACATTATGAAGTCTTCTATACTGTAAACCAAGAAGCAATTTAGTTGGCAACTCAAAAGTGGAATGTAGAATGAAAATGAAATGAGATAAATTCGCCCCCAGAGGCAGTCCACATTGTACACCCTAAAGGGATGAATGCTGATATTATACATAAAGTGTGCTTTTATAAAAGCTTGGAATTTCCAAATATTTATCATGGCAGTGTTTTATTCTTAAATCACATAATGAATATAGTGTCATTTTTTTCCTTTTAGTTCTGTTATGCTGATAGCTTGAACTAATAAGTGATGAGACCTTGAAACTTCAGCTAAATCCTTCTTTGATATTCTAAAGCATATATTCTACTTCAGTTTGGAAGAGTTGTTCAAATTATTCCATGCCATTATAAATGTAGCGAGTTAAATATTTTAAAATATTTGCTTTAATTTCAGCTGATTTCAGTGTAAATCAAAGTATCATTCCAAAAACTTTTAGTTTTTATACCACCGTAATTAAAATGGAGAAACAAGGTGGTTTTTTTTGTTTGTTTTTGTTGTTCTAGCTTGTGATTGGTATCCTAGAAAGCAATGTAAAACGGGTCACTTTATAAGCTTGTGAGTTTTTAAAGTATATTCCTGTTTACTCAGGTTGAATGTTGCTTTGAAAATTTAAGAGATTTGTTGATACCAAGAATGAATATCATTAGGAGTATTTTCTATGTATTTGTTGGTTGCTGGCCTAATAAAATAGTTTTTAGTGGTAAGTAACTTTGTTTATAACTATGAAATGAATATGTTAATCTCAGTTTTGCAAATACTTATTTTTTTCCTAAGTGTAGGAAGATCTTATACTTGTTCCCTGTTCATTGCCAGCAGATTTCAGACCAGATATTTCCTTAGTTGACACAATACTTTTTGTGTGTAGAGATTTGAACTCACTGTTTTGTTCCTTATTTAGGAATATTGTAGTCTAGATTATTTGGATCAAATCATTTTGAAAACAACTAAAAATACACATATGAAATCCTTGAAAATCTTAAAATAATTGAGGAACTAGCAAGATAGTGAGCTGTTATCAGGCAAATACTTACGGGAAAGTAGGGGAGGTAGGCCACACCTTCCAACTGTTTTAATCCTGAAGGCATTTGGCAAACTGGAGCTTTATTTTGACGTCCTATGTGATGAGAGGGACAGATGTGGAAGGGCTGCATCCTTAGGTTTAGGGTGAGTTAGATATAAACCCTCTCTCTACCCCCAGGGTGTTCCATAGGAAAATTGCTTTGGTGCTAAGCAGACCAGGGGTGGATGACAATTCCTAAGAAGTTGTAACCACAGTAGGCCCTCAAGGAATATTGTAAGCCAAATACACATCGCTTGGGTAGTCCAGAAAATTTGAAGTCAAGGATTTAATTTTAGGAGTTCAGGAACATGTAGAATCCTGTAGCTTCCTGACAGAAGCTAACAAAACTCTTATCTGAAGAAAGTTAAAACAAACAAGACCCAAAAATAAGTTTTCAAACAATGAGCAGCACATAGTAAAAAATAACCAAGCATTCAATGAAAAAGTGGTTTCTAATGAGAGCGCTCTTCTCTCGTCTTCTTTTTCTTCTCCTTTGTATGCTACTTGTCTTTTTCCTTCTCTTTTCCTCTTTCTTACTCTCTGCTGTCCCTTCAGTTTTGTAGTGTTTTAGTGTATTTTCACTGAAAATCATCCTCAGCTTTGTAGACTTTCAAACCATTCGTTTTTCATGCTTAGTTCTATTGCTCTGGTTAAGTCTATCCTAAGCATCTCAGAATGGATTACTGTTAGAGCCTTCTGATTGACTTTAATTTTAATTTTTCTTCCCAAAATCAATAATAAATGAGGTTCGGGCTAATTAAGTGCCTTCTCACAATCCCTCAGTAGTTTCTCTATGAAAATTCCTAAACATAACATTTGATTCCTATGTGATCTAGCCCTAGCTAAAAGGACCTGAGGTATTGGAAGCCAGGGAAATGGTTAAGCACCGTTTATTCATGATTCATTCCCACACTATTAAATAGATTACCATTAATGTATTTTCAACTAATCTATCAGTTGTTTGAGGAATTAGAGTTCTTTTATTATTACCATTAGTTTTTCATATAGTGGTTTACACATGATAACTGCCCAATAAATGTTCCCTAAGTGAATTAATGACCAAGAGAAAACAGATCACTTTCCAGTCAGCTGCCTCCCTTGGTACATGTTGCCTCCATCAAGGATAAAGGAAGAAGGACCTGTTCTGATATGCCTATTGCCACACTGTAGATTGTCCTTTGGCCTTTCCATTTCTCAGTGTGCCACCAACGCCCTTATAGTTACACATCTCATCAGCATTCTTGGTTTCAGCTCTCTTGGCAGTGGGATGAAGGGAAAACATGGTACCAACGGGGGCCATGCTTAGGGGATGGCATGAGGCCCGGATTTTCTTCTCCTGCTGGGTGGTGTGTTACATCTCTAGGATCCAGTTTGTGATCAGAAATGACCAGTTTTCTCTATACATAATTTCCAGAACCAGTAACAGTGTTTATTTTAAGTAAACCACAGACAGAATTGAAATCTTGCAAAAAAGAGAAATCGGGGAACTATTTGTTTTATATAACCCAAAGATTTTTAACTTAAGGAATTTTCAGGTTGGAAGAATGTGTGAATTATTAGACAGGATAAGGTTGATAGTAGGAACCTACGTTCACTGGTACACTATGGTTTGCAGAATGTTTTCCCATGTATTATCCCTTTTATCTTTATACCAGTCCTATGCTATAGGCAAAGCAGATTCCTATTGCCATTTGACAGGCAAGTTAATGACTAGTCAGCATTTCTTTTTGCAAATAAGTCACTTAGGTCATTTCCAGAAACATTAACTAAACACCTTTCATATCCCCCACATTCTGTTCTTGACTATATTTTTTTCTGATCCTTGCCACTGTCACTAATTTAATTTTGTAACTTCAGCAAGACACCATTTTCTTCCATAACATTCTTGTTTGTAAAGTCTATACTCCATATTACAACATTTTGTTATGACTGTTTATATGTCATTTCGACCTTCTTTCTAGCCACCTCTCTTTCCTCTACTCTAGTGTACGAGTAGATTAGATTACTTTGCAGGCAAGTAAAATAGATTAACCCTGAATTAATTAAGTCAAGAGCTCTTCTTTCAGCCCTTTCAGTGTCAGGAAAAAACAAATACTCTGCTTGTGGAAACAAAATGTCAACCGAGTATATATAATAATGCCCATAAAAATCTGAAGACACAAAACTTGGGCAATGCAGATAATCTGCCTTGATTATAGACTTCATGGGCTCTAAAATTTTGACAAAAATAAAAACTTCTTTGATGTTGATAATGTTTAAGAACAGATCGGCATGCTGTGTTAGGTCTTGGAATAATTAAAAGTCCAAGATTATTTTTCAGTTCCATAGAGAGGCAGTGGCACTCAGGGAGTACTAAAGATGTATGTGGCGAAGTGCTAATATATCTCATCAATTAGCATAACGTTTATTGAGTGCCTACTGTTTCTAGGTACTGAGGACAAACAGCAATCTGTCCTCAAATCTGAAAAGTGAAGATGAAATCTTGGGCCTAATTGCAAATTCAGTCTCTTTTGTTGGAGATTTTCTTAATGAGAATATTACCACTGAGATTGAGTTTAGAGAGAATTGATGTATACCCATAGATTATTTACTTTACCAATGTTGGGCTAATATCCTCTCCTGTAGGTTATTACCACTCCTGGTAACCTGTTACATTTGTCAGGCCAAAATCTTTAACTTGAGGAAATAAATGTACAACTAGGATGATAGGAAGGAAGAAAAAAAGCACCTACATTTTTTATATACAAAAGAAATAATTATAATTTATTCAAATAGAATCATAAGAACTGGCTGCTGATTTATAAAATGTCCTTTTACTCAGAGATTGAATCATGGTGTCTTTCCTTGTCATTCTGATCTGTCCTGTCAGAGCTTCTGAGGATCCCCTCAACCCAGTTCGTTCTGGTTGGCGGCATCAGTGATGTGTGAAGAACAATACTAAACATGTGCCTGTGGTGGGAATGGAAAAGCCTTTCTGGGGCAAAGGCCCTCAGATCCTCATAAATTACGTCTGTAGTAATAATTCTTTAGTATTTTAGCTCAACATTTCAACAGGTTTTTTATGTTAATATTTTATTTGGAGCAATATTGTGATTTTCCAAGTGATTTCTCTTATGGAAACTCTTGAGTCTATGAAGGACACAGACAAATATTTCAGAGCTTTTTTATTGCTCCAGACAGCAGCAAACACATGGCAACAATAATGTACTGAAAGGAAAACTATTATAGTCGGCCCTGAACATTCTTTGTCAAAGCCCTTCTTTCATAATCTTGGCCGTAAAGGGCCTGGAAATGCACACTGCCACCTCTTCACTGTGTCATTCTCTGCCAGCACACGGCCCAGCAGGGAAATAAAGCAGTTAACTGATGCGCACAGGCAGAACAACGCCTATCAACAACATTCTGTAAAATGTCTGTTATATGAATTGGAAAGTATGCAAATGGCTGGGAAGCAGCCTTCTCCACTGCTGAAGAAGTTTCAAGTCCCTGAGGTAGCCACAGAGCAGCAGCTTTGGGGAGGAGCAGCAGCATGCTGGTCACTCATGGTTGGGTTTTCTCTCCTGACGTAAGTGGAGATATTACCTTGCCAGCATGCCTTGAAAGAGCTACTAGAGTATCTGTATTGTATTAGAATGATGGGAACCCAAGATATGTGGGCCATAATTTTCTTTTGTGTAAGATCAGCTGCTTCTCTTAGTTGTGTCTTAGAACTAATGTGTCGCTTCCAGTAGAGGGGTGAAAAGAGGAAAGGGAACTCAGGTGGAGTTTTTACAGATTCTGCCAGCCAATAGGGGTCAGTGCACATGTAGAGTTATGGCCTCAGGGTGCACAATTGCTGGGTAAATGGTACTGCAGAGATTGTTTTAGACTCTTTGTTAGTGGAGTTTTCTTCTAGCTGTCATCTCTGGAAGAAAATACAACATGTCTTTGGATCAATGTCTGCTTTCATCTGGGGGCCAGGCTGGGGGGACCAACCAAAGCCAGTGGAATAAGAGCTACCCCAGTGTAACTGTTGATCCCTCACTGTGTGCCACATTCTATGTTAAGAGTTGTGTGCATGCATTATTTTATTCAATAAATCCATTTAATCTGTATTATATTCCTCATATTGGTGAGAAGACAAGCTCAAAGAGGTTTCATAGGTGTCTTAAGGCCATAGAATTGATGAATCAGGGGAAAGCCTGGATTCGAATATAGGAATGTCTGACTCCAGAAATGTTTAAATTTCATGACAGATTTTTTCTCTTTTGGTGAGACAGATGTGTGAAAAAGTTAGAGAAGTTAGAAGTAAGAGCATGTGTTAAAAATGTAAGGTGCATAGGCAGTTAATTGAAGAATAATGCTCTTAATTCAAGAGGAAATGTTATAATCAGAATTATTAGTGAGAAAACAAACTCGACTAATATGCTAGGCTAGACAGCTACAGGTGATTCTGGAAACAAAAGTGAGAGAATAATGAAAACAGTATGATCCATGTTAGGGATACCTGCAGAGAGGGATAGAAAGGAAAGAGAAAAAGATAGGTCACGGGAGTGGGCCTTGGGTTGTCTCAAAGGTTTCTAAGCTAAGAAAAACAATTTTGCATCTTTCGAGGAAGAGAGAATACGTTGATAAATTTAATGACCCCATGACATTGGTTAAACATGGTTATAGAAGGGGCAAACTTTTCTACATGTTAACATGTTCAGGGTATTTTCCTAGGCTTCAGTTGCTTTGCCTAGGAAAAACTGATACAACCTTGAAAAATGATAGGGTTGCTCAGTGTTGCAGTGACTGCTGGATTTGATTGCGGTTTTTATATGACTACTTGAAAGGCTGGTTCTTTCCTTTAGCAGTGTTAGAAAGTCTCTGATGAAGGCGATGGCCCTCTGTGGTCTGTTACAACCATATGTAAACCAGCCACCTTTCTTCTGAGAATTTGAATTCAAGAATTTTATTTGGATTATTTTATTATAGCAACTTGCTGTGAAATGAAGGGTATTTGTAATTGGCTAATCTGGAATCTGGAAGCTATTTTAAGAGGTTGGAAAATTAGATCTCCACCTGCCATTTAAACAAATAAGCAGCTTCTTAAATGTGACCACAACCAGTTGATGCAAATGAGTATGTTTACGGGGCTATCTCTTGATCATTTGTTTATTAAAGTCTACATGACTTAGAAAATATCTGTTCTACCTCAAACTTCTCAAACCCAGAAATGCAGTTACCTCTACATTATAGGTATGGGTACTGGCAAACGCATAAGCTTATATGAAAAGTATTGATAAGCGTGAAGGAAAAGATTAAGTTTCACATAATCAAATGTAACTTTCATAATCTGACCTGAGCCAGGAAGGTAAGTTACCTGCATTTACCTAAAATACAGAGTCCAGCACCATATTTTGCATATAGAGGACATTTGATGAAATATTTGTTAATTTGTTTTTTTCTACCCAGAACTGTCTTTGAGACATATAATTTTAACTGTTTTACTTGTGATTTATTCTTGAATATTGTTTATTTTAGCTTTAGCTGTTTCTTTCTATTCAAGTTGAAGTAATTTCTGCTAACGTGGGATGTTGGAATGCCCACCCTCTCAAGTAACTGGAATATTTTGGTAAAATTAGACCTCCACCTGAGTGTATCTGTCAGGAATTAATAGCAAATGGTAAATATACTGTAATTTTAAAATTACTTGATGATGGACTTGCCCAATGAGCTGTAGTTATATTAAGAATACCAAAATGTCATGAAGACTTATGAGAAATCAGAGACTTTATTGTAAAATCAAGGCAAAAATTAGCTTTCTGAGGGCATAGGCATGGTCTTCAACTCCTAACAGTCTAGAAGGTGTTTGGGCCAATCTTTCAAGATAGTTAGAGTTAGCCAAAGTGTCACAAGAGATGTATGGCTAATACTTTGATGTGGCATTTCAGTTGAAATGAATTTGATTTGATTTTTCCTTCTTAGATGTTTTGAATCTTGTTTTTCTTCCAATTTCATTTAACTTTATAATTCATTGAAATAACTCAGGATATTTATATGGTTTTTGTGTTTTCTTTGGGCTGCCTTGGCTACTTGAAGAGTTACAGATTACTTAATAATGCTAGATACCACTTTTGAGCAATTACCTTAGATGGGAGCTTTTCTGTTGTCTTGGATGATCTTGGCTCAATCCAGGCTCAAGCTACATGAATGGAAAAGAAACAGAGGTATCATTAAGGAAGGTTCTAGCATTTAAGTGCCTAACATTATGCTGAAATGTGTTAAAGGTATCTAATCTTGTATTGATTAAAAGCCACAGTGTCTGGTTTCTAACCCCGCTGTCTGATTTTACCCTTAGAGTCCAGATTTGTCAAGTGATTTGGAGAAATTTTTAAAATTATGTATACTCAGTTGTCTGAAAATTTTGCAAATACCTGCCTTCTGTGTTTTATAAATGATGATGTTTAGTGGGACTTTTCAAAAAAGAATTACAGAACATGGGATTGTGGGGTTTTTTTTAAAGACATCTTATTATAAAGAATGATTGGGTTTGAGTCCTTGTCAATAACAAGTTGTATAATTGGGGGGAAGTCTTTTAACCACTTCGGGGTTCAGTTTTATTATCTGTCAAATAAGGCTATTGGATTACATCAATGTTTTCAAACCTCTTTTTCTTTGGACTGCAACCTACAGTAAGAAATAGATTTTATAAAGCATTCCACAACACACACATGTGTATTGAAAACGAAAGTTTTACTAAATAACACATGTCCTTACAATGTACAATATATTCTTTATTTTTTTAAAATGTCATTCACTAAATTGATTTCATAACTCAAAGCCATCACTTTCAGTTTGAAAATACTGGGTTAGATGCTTTCAGATGGCTCTTTCAATTTTAAGATTTAAAATTGAGATTTAGGATTCAATTTTACTATTTTTGACCAGAAAAAGCAAGTTGAATTTTAAGTGATGACGAGCTATAATCCTTCCCGTAACATGGAGTCCTGGAGATGTGGTGGGAGCCTGCACCTTGGATTTTGTGAGAAGAACTGGTGGCCGGACTCCCAGAGTATCTTCTGGGCCGGGCCCTGGGCAATGGGCCGGGCCAGCAGCAGTCATGTGCCGCTTTCCCCTCCTCTTCTACTGATTGCACCTCGCTGTCGTAGCACCTCGTTCCTTGGAGTTGAAGGCATCAGAACTCAGAAAGCAAGGTTAGAATAGCCAATTGATCAGGAAAGAGTAGAGGTATGTAGCACTTACCTTTGTGCCACCCAACTTTCTGTGATTGTGAAAAGAAAGTACTTGAAGTGTGTCGAGGAAGTGGCTAAGTGAATGAAACCTGTGGTAAGTGCTAATCAAGTGAGGGGTTCTATGGATTTTACATGTTTGAGTTCGTGTGTGTGTATGTATGTGGAACGCTTTATAAAATCTATTTGTAGGAAGTAGAGAACACATGTTGTATGTCTTTTGATCTCATTATTTTTCTTCATCTTGAATGTTATTCCTATGCATATGATTTTTTTCATAGGTAGGATGAACAGTAGAAATGGTTTTCCATCATGTAAGAAGAATGAGGTTGTTTCCCATTGTGGCTTAATCTCCTAAAATTTGTGGCAGTGGTGAGATTGAGCTGGATATTGAGTTAATAATACCACATTCTGTTTGCTTGTGCTGCTTCTGGGATTCAGATCCTTATGAAGTGGGTGATAGTTGAGAGCCTACCTTTGTGTATATGTGGATATCATTTTTCTTGGAAAAGGGAGAAGTAAGAACTCAACAATAAGTGTATCAATTCAGACCACAATGAAATAAAACTAGAAATCAATCCCAAGAGGAATTTCGGAAACTCTACAAATACATGGAAATTAAACAACATGCTCCTGAATGACCCTTGGTTCTATGGAGAAATAAAAATGGAAATCAGAATATTTCTTGAAACAAATTTAAATGGAAACACAGCATACCAAAACCTGTGGGAGATAGCAACAGCAGTACTAAGAGGGAAGTTTATAGCAACAAATGCCTGCATCAAAAAAGCAGAAAGATTTCGAATAAACAACCTAATGATATAAGGGAACTAGAAAAGAAAGAGTAAACCAAACCCAAAATTAGCAGAAGGAAAGAAATAATAAAGATCAGACCAAAACTAAATGAAATAGAGACTAACTAAAATAACAATACAAAGGATCAATTAAACAAAAGGTTGGTTCTTAGAAAAGATAAACAAAATTGATAAACTACTAGCTAGACTAACCAAAAAAAAAAAAGGAGAGAAAATCCAAATAAAATCAGAAATGAAGAAGGAGACATTACAGCTGTATCACAGAAATACAAAAGATCATCAGCGACCATTATGAAAAATTATATGCTGACAAAATGGAAAACCTATGGGAAGTGGATACATTGCTGGATATACAACCTACTAAGATTGAATCAGGAAGAAATAGTAAACCTGAGCAGAACAATAATGAGTAGTGAGATTGAATCAGTAATAATCTCCTGACAAAGCAAAGCCCAGGTCTGGATGGATTTACAGCTGAATTCTACCAAATTGTACAAAGAAGAACTAAACTATTCCAAAAAATCAAAGAGGAGGAATTCTCCCTACCTTCTTCTACAATATCAGTATTACCCTGATACCAAAATTAGACAAAGATGCAACAAAAAAAGAGAAAATTATAGGCCAATATCCCTGGTGAACATAGATGCAAAAATCCTCCACAAAACACTAGCAAACTGAATCCAAGTGCACATCAAAAAGATAATACGTCATGATCAAGTGGGATTTATATCAGGTGTGTAAAGGTGGTTTACCATACGCAAATCAATGTGATACATCACATCAACGGAATGAAGCACAAAAACCATATGGTCATCTCAATAGATGCAGAAAAAGGATTTGATAAAATTCTACATCCCTTCGTGATAAAAACTCTCAATAAATTTGTCATTGAAGGAACATACCTCAAAATAATAAAGTCTATTTATGACAGACCCACAGGTCACAGCTTACTGAATGGGGAAAAGTCGAAAGCCTTTCCTGTAAGTACTGGAACAAAACATGGATGCCCATTTTCATGTCTCCTGTTCAACATAGTACTGGAAGTCCTCTGACTGGAGCAGTTTGACAAGAGAAAGAAATAAGAGCCATTCAGATTGAAAAAGAGGAAGTCTAATTGTCTCCCTTTACAGATGACATGATCTTTTATTTAGGAAAAACAAAAGATCCCATCCAAAAACTCTTGGAACTGATAAGCAAATTCAATAAAATTGCAAGATACAAAATCAATATGGAAAAATTTGTATTTTCTCTACACCAATAATGAAATAGCTGAAAAAAGACTCAAGATAGCCATCCTGTTTACAGTAGCTACAAAGAACATAATGTATGTAGGAATAAATTTAGCCAAGGAGGTGAAAGCTCTCTGCAAAGAAAACTGTAAAACACTGATTAAAGAAATTGAAGAGGACATGAACAAATGGAAAGAGATCCCATGCTCATGGATTTGAAGAATGAACATCATTAAAATGACCATACTGCCCAAAGCAATTGACAGATTCAGTGCCATCGCTATCAAAGTACCAACATCATTTTTCAAAATAATAGAAAAAACATTCCTAAAATCTGTATGGAACCACGAAATAGCCAGAATAACCAAAGCAATCCTGAGCAAAAAGAACAAAGCTGGAGGCATCACACTGCCTGATTTCAAAATACATTTCAAGGATATAGTAACCAAAACTGCATGGTATTGGTGTAGAAATAGACACACAGACCAATGGTACATAATAGAGAATCCCAGAAATAAATCCATTTACTTACAGCCAACCGTTTTTCAACAAACGTGTCAAGAACATGTACTGTGGAAAGGACACTCTCTTCAATAAATTGTGCTTGTAAAATTGGATACCCATATGCTGAAGAATGAAACTGGATTCCTATCTCTTACCATATACAAAAATCAACTCAAGATGGATTAAAGACTTAGCCATTAGACCCAAAACTATAAAACTCTAGTAGAAAAGAACAGAGGGAAAACACTTCAGGACATTAGGCAAAAATTTTGTGGCTGAGACCTCAGAACTATAGACAACTAAAACAAAAATGGACAAATGGGACTATATTAAACTAAAAAGCTTCCGCACAGCAAAAGAAACAGTCAACAGAGTGAAGAGACAACCTTTTGAATGGAAGAACATATTTGCAAACTGTTCCTCTGACAAGGGACTAATATCCAGAATATACAGGGAATGCAAACAACTCAACAATAAAAAACCAAATAATCCCATTAAAAAGTGGACAAAGGGCATGAATAGACAATTCTCAAAAGAAGACATACAGATGGCCAACAGGTATATGAAAAACTGCTCAGCATCACTAATTGTCAGGGAAATGCAAATCAACACCACAATGAGATATCATGTTACCCAAGTTAGATTGGCTATCACTAAAAAGGCAAAAAATAACATGTGCTGGCAAGGATGTGGAGAAAAGGGAACTCTTGTTCACCATTGATGGGAATGTAAATTAATACAACCACTATGGAAAACAGGATAGGGATTGCTCAAAAAACTGAAAATGGGACTATCATACAATCAAGCAATCCCACTAATGGTTATCTTATTGAAAGGACAAAAATCAGTATAATCAAAGGGATACCTGCACTCACATGTTTATCTCAGCACTATTCTCAATAGCAAAGACATGAAATCAACCTTAGTTTTATCAGCAAATGAATGTATAAAGAAACTGTGGTATATATACACAATGGAATGCTCTTCTACCATAAAAAAAGAATGAAATCATGTCATTTGTGGCAACATGGTTGGAACTGGAGTCATTATGTCTGAAACAACCCTGGCAGAGAAAGACAAATACTGCATATTCTCATTCATACTTGGGGGCTAAACAACCTGATCTCATGGAGATGGAGACTAGAATGATAGATACCATTGGCTGGAAAGGGTGTGAGGGCGTGAGATGGAAATGAAGAAAGATTGGTGAATGTGTACAAACATACAGTTAGATAGAGGAAATAAGTTCTAATGTTGGATGGCAGACTGGGATGACTTTAGTTAGCAACAATATGTTGTGTACTTCAAAATAGCTAGAAGAGAGGACTTGAAATGTTCCCAGCACACAGCAATGATAAATACTCAAGGTGATGGATACCCCAAATACCATGACTTAATCCTCACACATTCTATGCATGTAACAAATACTCACATGTACCCCATAAATAAAATAGTTATGTATCAATAGAAGAAATTTTTTGTTTTTAAAAAAAGCAGCCTCATAAGCAGAATGTTGTTTTCTGAATACTGAATACATTCCTTTCTCATGCTTCTGCTTAGTGACTTCTTCCTGTCCTGCAGTCCGATGCCCTGTGCTTGCAGGATGCCACGATGACGGAGAGTAACTCGATATGTTTAGAAAAGGTGCCTCCCCAGGCCCAGAGCTGTTTCTGAGGCACACTGGGGCATGCAGCGCAGGAGGGCGTGGCAGAAGTTAGTATGAATTGCAGCAGGTGGGGGCTGTATTAATTTTCCCTGTGCACTGACTGTCTAATCTAAACATTCCAATGTTGAAAACAAAACCGTTAGTTGATATTTCTAGGGAAGGGTCATTGAGCTTCACATGGATGAAAAGAATATATGCAAAAAGAAAACAGTATATTAATGCAGAATATCTGAACTCGAGATAGAGAAAGGTCACACTCTTCCTCTAATTTAAGTGGATAGAAACTCACAGATGTGTTTGTGATTTTTCCAGCTATAGCAATTTCAAATATTGAAATGGCATTTGGAACAGGAAGATAGGGTTCAGATTAGAGCACAGTGAATAACAAAGTGAAAATGTTGTTATTCTAGCGGCTTACAGATACCTCATTGTGTTTGCCTCTGCTAAATCCTGATGAAATGATCTTGAAAGAGCAATGCCTGTTGTTCTTGGCTTTTATTGATTTTGTTCCACGCAGTGTGAGGATCTACTGCTTGTCCTAAAATGATGGAATTGAAAGAAGATTGATTTTGGATGACTTCCAGTATCTTTCCCTGAACTTCAGTTTGCAGAAATTGGTCACTTAGAAATAAAACATAACTCCCACATCCACTCACTACTGCTATGAAACCAAAACTTAGAGTTCATGCTTCTGATATCTTTGAGAGAATTAGAAATTCCAGCATATTTTGGAGCAATAATATTTCCATGTTTGATCTGTTCTATAATAATAAAAAAAAGGTTAGGCAGCCTCTCTAGATGTGCTCCTTTTCTTCCAATAAGTCTCCAAGTAACTGTGGGAACCTTTAAGAGGATGTTTGCCCCATATCATTTCAGATTTTGAACATTTTAGGGGATGCAAGTTGTAGAAGCAAAGTAGGTTGCTTTTTAAATAAATTAATGGTGGCTTTGTTCTCTGACATGCATTTCCTACTGTATAAAGAAAAAGTTAAATGTCTAAAATATAAAATGTATTCATGACCTCTCTCTCTCTCTCTCTCTCTCTCCCCCCTCCCCCCCCGTGCCTTGCATGAACCCTCTGATTCGTGTGTTGATTTCTTCATTAATAAAGAGTTCTACAAAAAAAGAAGGCTTTTCCATTATTTTTACTATTTTTTTCTTTGTGGCTTTAATGGAACTGTTTGCATTTTAGAGATGAAGAAAGCGAGGCCTGGGTGTGTGGTGTGAATCTCCCAAGATCATATTAAAAGTAAGAAGCGCAGGTATAAGCAGCTTGAGCTTGGGTCCTCATTGGGTTGGTATTTGGTCTTTGCCAGCACTTGCCATTTTGCTGCGTCGGAAATTTCAAATGTGGCAATGCAGGTGGCTGAATCGAGGTTTGGGGTTGAGGGTTTAGAATTTTAGTTCCTTGTTTTAAAATGTAAAGTATCCCGTATGTCGTTGTTTTTCATAATTTTTTCAGTCTTTATTTTAATTGCTGGGGAAGATGGAATGTTTATCTTTCGCTAAAGAAGCAGCTTCTGGCACATCTTTAGTGTATTTAATTTTGTTGTTCTGTTACTCATTCAACATTTAGTGAGCTCCTGTTATGTATGATGTAGCCAAGGTAGCCCTGTGGGATATACAATGTATACAACATTGTTTTCGTCCTCAAGATATTCATTATCTATTAGGGCAGATGGGTTCAGGGAAAGGATTAATGGAGTGCCTCACTCAGGCCAGTCTCTTGTTGCCCTTATGCTAATAGACTAAAGGGAATCTTTATGATTTCTTAGTTAAGTTCAACTCACCAGAATAAGAAATGGAAAAGGTATATGGAAAAAAATACTGTGTACACATACTTCTCTGTACACTATATCTTAGAAATTTCTAGTTTAAATAATGTAGCTAGTTGAACAGGGAATTTAAGATTTGAGGTTTATAACTGTAGCTTTGACCCAGTTGACACTTGGGGCGCGGGGTTGGTGGGACACGCTCGCTGGGAAACTCACAACTTCAGAGCAGCTGTGTGTGTGTGTGGACAATGGGCAGACCAAGCCCTTGGAAAAAGACAGGGCTCTGTTTGGCGGGAATCTGTTCTGTTATTTTGGGGCTGAGGGAGTCCTCTCTGGAGCAAGGGCATGACTTCTGTGGGTCGGCAAGAGTGAGGAAACATCACACAGGACTAACTATGGTGTGTGGCAGTGGAAGATGAAGACCAGGAGAGCCGGTCAAGCGTTTACCAAGCAGCGTTCCACGAGATGCTGGTTCTGTGATGCCTGCTCTGAGAGGAAATCTTTGGACGTAATCTGTGTTCAGAAACTGGAAGAACTGCAGAAGGAGCAGAGAAAGAGCGGTGGGGAGGGCAGGAGGAGATGCAGGTGAGTGTGGGGTCTTAGGAGCCAAGGTTGAGGAACTTTGGGGGCCCAAGAGTGCCGATGAGTTTGAGAGAATCAGGACTGACTAAAGCCTCTGGATTCGGGGTATTAAGAGCCTTCTTTTGAGATCATCTGACTTTTGTCGTGTGGTGGTCTTAGTATTGATAATGTCTATAAAATGTTTAAGAAGCATTTTCAGTTGGTAAATTTTGTTACGTTTCTAACCTCAGCTCTTGCGACGTCTTCCATCAAATTTCTAGATCTTAAAGGACATATATTACTATATTGTAAATTCGCTTTTCAGAGTATTTTTTTCTTTTTTTAAAAATCAAGTGAACACTGTTTCCAAGTGATCAGAATATTTTGATAATAGTTTTTCAATATAATTTGCTTCCTTTGTAATGTTATGCAATTTATTTTGTATCTTTAAAAACATTATTCTGAGAAAGGGTCTGCAGGCTTCCTAGATTGCCAGAGGGGTCCGTGGCACAAAAATGGTACTGGACGCTGCCCTGGGGACTACATTTCTGAGCCTCTAGCAGTGACTGCGTACAGGTACTGAATAGATACTGATGAACGACTAAGGAATGGCAAATGAAAAAACTCAGAGAGCCTCCTTTCTCCCACCAGGAAAAGTATAGTATCATCGATTAAGTCTCACCTCCCTTAGTTACAGTCATATTCTAGCAATGTCAGCCTGAGCTTGGGTCTACCAGCGTCTCCCCGTCTAGGCTCTTTTTTTTTTTTAACAATCAAGAGGCAGTGTAGGGAAGGGGTTAAGAGCGTGGCTCTCAAGACAGGCCCCCTGAATTCAAAGTTGAACTGTGTTAACTTCCTGGTCGAATGTGCTTGCACAAGGTATTTAACATTTTGTATTTAAGTTTTCTTTTTCGTGAAAAAGGTAATAGAAAAAGATGTAAAAGTTGGAGATACCTTATGCTTATGTTATATGCTTATGAAAAAATAACTGGAAGTAAATAAGACGCTTGGAGTGGTAAGAATATGTATTAACATGTTTTCTTTACTTTCTACTTCTCTATAAAATATATTTTATAGCATTTAAATGTTTTATAGCATTTAAAAATATATAAAATAGAAGAGTGCCTCTTGCTGAATTGATGGTAATAGAGTTACAACCATAGTTTTCATGGATGAACTTGCTAAAGCAGGAGTTAATTTTGAAGAGGTGGGAGGTGGTAACCTGGGAACAGTTGCCTGCCACCTTTTGAAATACAGATATATTGTACTTCGACTTTCATAATAATCCTCTTCCGGGATTATGTAATTGAAAAGGACCTTGTGTATAATCTCGTCCATCTAGTTCAAGCTGTGTCCCAATCTATCAGTGCCTCTCTAGAAGTATTGCTTTGAGTACCTATAATGTTTTGCTTGAACCATGGTTATAGTAGTTAGCATGCTTTACTGTGACTTTACAAATTCTGTATTTTTTAAAAAAATAGAATGTGACCTAGATATGTAGGATGAACAAGTCTAGAGATCTAATGTGCAGTGTGAGAATGATAGTCAGTACTAGTTGGGACTGTATTTGGGATTTTTTGCCAAGAGAGTAGATTTTCAGAGCTGCTACGACACACATGAAATAAGTGGTAACTGTGTGAAATGATGGATGCGTTAATTTGCTTGACTGTAGTAACTGTTTCACTATCTGTATGAAAACATCTTGTTATTACCTTAAATGTATGCAATAACAATAATAAAAGAATAAGAATATGGGCTTTTTGTTACAGATAAATTAAATAGATAAATTTTTACCCCCAATAATTCCTGTAGTACCTGGTACTGGTGGGCATTTGTGACTTTTGAGTGAATTGTTTCTGTCTACGATATAGTGGAGTATTTCCAGTAAACAGACTTTCTAATTTGCATGCAGCCTTTAATATTGTTAGCTATTTCCTATTTTTAAAGAATTGTTACATGTATTAAATTTGGGTGTGCCTTGGACATTTATCTGTAGTCTTACTTCTGAAGTAAACACATTCTAGTTTTTCTTCTTTGAAAATATTTGAAGAACATTTCTGAAATCTTTCTTCCTCCCAAACATACACATACCTCCTTCCTTCATCTGTTTCTTATAAGACAGTGACCCAGAACCCCTGCCGAGTGTACACCCTGGGCTTTCTGCTGTGCTCCTGTGGGACTGCTCAGCCATGGTCAGTTGTGGGCACCCAGCAGGGCAAGTACCTCCCTTAATCCTCTGCAGGTATTCCTGTGCTTGTGTCTTTTTAGCTTTTAAAATTGCTCCACCAACCTCAAACAATGCATGTTAAGCTGTGGACAGCTGAGGCTCTCTGGTCTTTAACACATTAACTGCGTTCAAATCATGTCTCCCCTTTCCGACGTGTGGAAATTTATGTAGCTATGAATGTCCGATGTTCTATTTTCCCTTCCTTGTTTTGATCCAAAAGCCATTTAAAGTTGTTTGATTGACTGATTAATTGGTTTCCTTGACTACTCTGAAACCCAGAGAAAAACAGCACACAACCACCTCCTTTTTGAGAGCCCAGACTTTTCATGAATTTATAATTTTATTTTAATTTGTTTTGCTTTTCTCCTAATCTGTTTATTATGAGATTTGTATCAATCTGTAATCAAATAAATATTTTAGGAATTCTCATAGAGAATTGTTTACACTCAAATTTTATTTGTTGTACTTTCCTACTTGATTGCTGCTTCTGGGCTCTAAATAGGATTCCAGAGAGGAGAACTTCAGGGTAATAGGGTATAGTGGTTCGGATGTGGGAACCGGGGCTAAATGGCCTGGGCTGAAGCCCTGCCTCTGCCAGTTGCTGCGTTCTGTGACCTTGGAAAAGCTGCTAAGCCTTGCTGTGCTTTGGCTTCCTTCCTTATCTGTAACACAGAGATGGTAATGGCACCTACTTCATTGGGTTCTTGTGCAGTTTATAGGAACATAAATGAAATACTAAGAATAACCCCTCCCCTCCAAGCACTCTGTAAGTGGAGTATGTGACATTCCTAAAGAATCAGCTAATGTGAAATCAGCCCAGCTTTTCTGAAAGTGAGGCAGGGCTTGCTTTTCTCCTTCTACTGACCAAGCTCACTGCCCTCAGCGCGGTATCAGGACTGTGGCAGCAGCGCTGGGGGAACCTGAGGAACTTGGCCAGGATGGGATGATAAAGGTGAAAGAAACTGTTTATAGGGAACGGTTGGGGTGCGAGAAGAGGTACCTTGGGATCCTGGGTAGGGAAAAAAACAGGTTTTCCCTTCACATGGACAAAATGTCTCTGTCAGCCAGCCCTAGGGACAAAAATAATGGGAAAATATTTAGCAAAGAAGGAATTTGCTTGAGGCTTGTAAGTGTGGTTGGCCAAAATACATTTTTTTCTTTTTCTCTGTTTTTCCTTACCCTTCCCCACTTAGATTTCTTTTAAACTTCCCCTTGGCCTTGTTATTTCTTATCCCCATTTCCAAAATCCTTTTACTAAATTTTGATAAACTGAAAAATACAGTAATTACATTTATATATTGTGATTACCTAAGTTTAATTTTTTAAAATCTAGAATTCGGAAGTGCTTCTCTAAGTTCGAATTGCCTTTTAGTATCAATTTGATATATGAAAACATAATTTATGACAGGGTCTACTTTTCAGGTGATGGAAAATATGAGTTCTACTCTTTGTAGTTTGAAATTCATTTCATTGGGTGTCTTTTGTTGATGTTTTAAATTCGTGATATATCTTTTCCACATGGTCTGTAATTAATTATTCATTCCTGTTATGTTTATTTGTAGATCACCTATTTATATAACTCAATTTGTCCATCACCTGAGCATGTATGTAGCTATACTAGTAAAATATGTTAATTCATGACTATTTTTGAAAAGCAATATTGGGGCATTAACGAGTTTTATTTATTGCTGTTCTTTAAAACTGCTCGGAGTACTTCTAACCTTCAAACAGCTTTTCCCGGCTTGTTCTCTCAGCACATTTGACACGCAACAAAAGTGACTTTTGTCTTATTATGGAAGTGGGCCAAATTGTTTGACATAATGACAGGTGGTATATTATTTAGGGCTGCCGAGACCTTGGGCTCCGCAAGTGCTTTTGTTCCCTCTGGATTGTGTTTTGACTTGCATGTTTCTGACAGCCATTGTGGCATCAACCTCCTTTATTGAGTTTGGAACATGCCTGCAAGAGCTAGCCTTATGAAGGTTTTAGCTACAGTGTTAGCAGTTTCTTAAACATTTCATATATTTGTATTTATTATAGTTTGATTTTAGTATTTGCATTATACTTAGCATTTATTGTGGCTTGGTTTTGTTTGTTTTTACATGGTTTCCCATTACGAGAAATAGAATCACTGTGTTTATGGTTGTGAATAGCTGTGCTTTTTGATTCCTTGGCCTTTTAGGTCTCAAGTACGGAATGTCTTGACATGTACTTACTTGCAAATTGAAAAAATACAACAAATCTTCACTACTTCAGGTAAATGAACTCCATAAGAAACTAAAGGTCATCTTCTTGCTTATTAGACATCTTTAATATTGGAAATATCAGAGTGTACTATTACAGCAGGAAGTGATGCAAAAAATTTAGGCCAATCTCCACTCTGAGGTTTATTAAAATATTCCACAGGGGTAGTGATTTATCTTTCTTTCTTCCTTCCAATAAAAAGATATTTATTTAATACCTTTAAAATTCCGGGCATCGTGCCATGCATGGGGGAGGTAGAGGGGAGGCAGACAGAATTCCGTCCTCCTGGGCTTGTGTGCCACAGCTTGCATCCACGGTTCATCAGGGCGGATGCCATGGCTGTAGGGTCTCACCAACAATAAATTCTAATGCAAATTGGGGGTAATAATTCTATAGCTACAATGTATGGAGAGCTAGATGGTTTGTGTTTGTCATCTCCGACCCTCATAAGTGAGAAGGGGCTCTTAGTAGCCTCATTTCACAGGTGAGTGAACTAAGGCTCAGAAAAATTGATTAATTCAGAGCTAGTGTTGGGAATTTTAAAACTCCAGTCTATTTGCTGCCAGTTGATCCTTTTTATTGTGACTCATCTCTTAATATAGGTTATAGAATAATGCTGTTAACTTTTTAGGATGAAATCAAGGCATGAGATTTAAGACTTGGTAATTTGGATCATTAATAAAGAAAATGGTTATTTTTGTAACTTGATATTTGGTTTGTTTTAATGAATGAAGGAAGAATGATTGGCCTTAAAATTTTATCAGCCACATATTTTTGAATACAGTTTATGCATATATTCACTAAACAAAGAGGATATTCTTATTTTAGAGTGATGATGTACCTGTCACAGTTCTTCTTGTGATCCTCACAAATAACCATGTCAGTCCCAGTGATCCTAAATATAAGGAATCCTTCTTCCCAATATTTGTCAAAAGCAGCAAATGTTCCAGGTCAATGATGCAAAACAATACAGAATATATTTCTAATTTTGTTTTTGAATTAGATCTACTTGAATAGTTCTGTGAGATTTCCTAATATATAGACATATTTATTGAAGAAGTCAGTGACCCAGAAGAGTGACCCGCTGCACACAGCCGTGTAGACTTCTCAGAGGCACCTCCAGTGCCTCAGGTAGGTGCTTCTCCTGGGCTCCTGGGAAGCTTCTCCCTCCCATGACCACAGATAGGAAAATTGCTTCAGGCGCAGCTGCAGGGAGTATTGCTGGCAGGATGCTTTCTCTGGTTTCTTGTGCTGATCTAGGCATAATTGTGGTCAAGAAAATATTGAGTGAATGATTAACATATAGTTCTCAATTTCATTCGGCGGCCAAACTCATAGTACTAGGAAATAACCCAAGCCAACTACCTTGCTGTGGCTTAGGATTTCAGGTTTTAAAGTCAAAATTTATAGCTATGAAAACATTTGAAAGCTTTTAGTATATGGTAAAGATAAATAATGACCAACGAGATGAAATTTAAATCAACACACATATTTCTTCCTCTATCTTCTCATCTCCTAATGTTTTATGTGGAGCTGTAATAAGCATCTGTAATAATCATCCCAAGAGAAGTATTTAATAGTTTCAAATAATGTGAGTTGGTAGCCACTTAAGATCTTTAATATTGATCGATATATAATATTATTTTCACTCTCTAGAGTAATACACTATACCTGAGGATAAATCTTGGGAAACTGCCAATCCATGGAAAAATGTTTTCCTCTGTTTCCAGAATACAGTGACTTCTTACTTGATTGTGTCTCATCTCAGAGGAGTGAGGTTCAGGGGTGCGGGGTGCGAGCGAGGGTGGCGGGTGGCGAAGGCAGCCATGAGCAAGTAGCTGGTCGGTTCTGCGGGGTCTCCAGGGCCTGGCACCACCCTGGTCTCCCGCCACCCCCGCTCCGGGGTGTCAGCCACACTGGCCTTCTTGCTGACTCCGGGACACACCAGTCTTGCTCCCGCCCTGAGGACCTTCTGCTCCCGGAGGCCTTCACGGCTTGCTTCCTCCTCTCTCGGGTCTTCTCCGAGGTCTCCTTCTCAGCGAGGTGTTCCCTTGCAGTTTCATGTGCAGTCTGCCCATGCCTCACCCCCTTCTCTGTTTTTGTTTTTCTCCATAGCACTTATCATTATCTAACAAACTCTATGTATTTTCCTTGTTTCTGTTTATTCTTCCCCCACTAAGGTGTAAGATACAGGAAGGCAGAGATTTTGTCTCTGTAGCATCTCCTAGAATGGATGAACTTGAATGGTGCCTTGAATGGTTACGGCCCATCATAGGTGCTTAATCAATATTTTTTGAATCAATGGAAGATTTTCTGTATAGTAATAAAACATAGAAACTGGCTCTGTTTTGTTGTGCTGTTTTCACCTCCAATTACCAAGAACCTGAAAATAAAATACAAGTGTTTAAGCTGTGCTTCCTGTTGGGTACTTAAGGAAAACAAATGAGCGTTGTGGAAGCCCCCTCCCTAGTTCTCCCGGAGAGTCAGAGCAGTGAGACGGTCCTGATGGATGCCTAGGAGTGGAGGAGACCCAGGAGGCAGGATACCAGACACCTCTCTCACTTGAGGAGGCTGGTTGTGTGACCTCAATTTTTCACCTGTAAAATGTGGGTATTTATGTCACCAATGTTCTTTCTGTGGTTTAGTGACTAGAGAGAACCATTTAGGAAACATAGTCTAATGAAAAAATAAGAAGCCTCATATATATTTACTTATGTAGTCTTTTATTTGTATTTTGAAAATGTGGTTGTTGTATTTGGTGTCATTTCAACTATAAAGTTTATTTTATAAATGTAAAGAAATGCAAGCCAGACTCTAGTGTCTGTGCTAAAAATGGGGTAGTCCTGTTTTTCATTTTTTAAAAAATTCATATTTATTACCCTATAAATTTTTTCAGGCCAATGCCTTCTTTGAGCTTTGCCTACCAGAATTATTTACTTTATATTTGAGGTTGGTAAATTTAAAAAATATTCAAAGATGAAGTACATTTTTTTCCTTAGGACTTGAATAGTAACACATTTTTAAGGCTTGCTAAATAAGTGAATAATTTTGTAGAACATCACTTAAGAAAGGGGAAGATAATGAGTACTGTAAATAAAACTATGTAATATTTTATATCATTTTAATAATCAGATTATCAATCTACCTCAAATTCAAAGAAAATAATAGTTATAATAAATTACACATTTTCAAATATAGCCTTCTATTGGGTGCATAACAAAGTGCTGGGTATGATGACATGTTTAATAGACGACCCTGCCAGCATTTTGAGCTAAAATCTAGGGCCTTTAAAACAACTTTGAAATATGTGGTGAATGCCTGTCTTCTAGAGGACAGAATGGATGGGGGTGGGAAGACCTAGATCTGCTTCCCACGCACACCTTGGATTTACATGACAGTATTAGAAAAATCAGATTCTTCTCTTGATTTTGAGCCCACAAATACCATCCTGGTTCTCTCCATGAAACCCGCTCCAGTTGGACCAGGCCTTGCTTTTGGCGTGGCACCCTGACTTAATCCGTATACCAGGCACAGCTCCTCAGCCTGCAGAGGGTGGCGTGGCCATCGTCCCTTACTTTGGAAGTGGCTTCTATCTGTATATAGCTATGATGCCATTAGCCTCTTCGAGTAGTCAGTGTCATGGTGTTGACATGCTAAGCTTCAGTTAATTAAAAACTGTTCTGTTCTATTTTTCTTGTTCATATACCAGTGAGTTCGCACCATCATCCTCCTGTACTCGTGAGGCCTTTTGTGTTTGTTTTCTGGGTTTGGTGTTTTAGTCTCTTTATATTTGCTTTCATTAAATGTGCTGGATAGAGGCCTTGGTACCAGCACTTTGGTGTCTCCTTTTTTTTTTAGGGCCATTATTCCTCCTCCTAACTTATTAACCTCCCTTTCCAGCTTTTTACCACTGAAATACATGATCCAAGGTATTAATATAAAGATTGGGTAGGATGAGGCTGAAGACAGTGTTCTGCAAACGTACCCCAGTGTGCTTCTAGACCTGCACTGCTCAATATGGCAGTTATGAGTGTGTGACTATTTCCATTTAAATTTTAATTACAGTCAAATGAAATTAAAAATTTAGCTCCCAAACAGCATTAGCCACATTTTAAGCACTCACTAGCTACGTCTGTCTGTTGTACAGTATTGATATAGAATATTTCTATCATCACAGAAAGTTCTGCTGGACAGCATGGCTCTAGTCTGATATTGATCCCTTAGCACTCTGAAACATA
This sequence comes from Indri indri, assembly GCA_004363605.1. NCBI lineage: Eukaryota > Metazoa > Chordata > Mammalia > Primates > Indriidae > Indri > Indri indri. Next base: position 101,714 of record RJWJ010000475.1, read on the forward strand.
AAAAGAATACCACGAATTATTTTTCCATATTTCCTCACACTGATTCCTTTAATTTTACTGTAGCTGATGATTAAAGTGGCACATTTTATTTGAGGGAATCAGGCAGGTTTTAATGAAAGAGGTAAAATTTGTGTTTTGAAGGATAAGTATGATTTTGAGAATAGATATTGGCTGAATTGTCAGTTTCTCGGGAAAATTGGGTAATACATAAAGACTTGAGTAATTCGACATTACTGGGGATTAAGGTGTGTGAGGTTTTATTGTTAAAGATGTAGTTGGAAAAGGAAGTTGAGAACATGACTGAGTTCTATTTTCTATACACACATAAAACACTCATCTAAGTATGAAGTATGAATTTGAGGAAGAGTTTGTTCATTCACTTAGCACTTATGTGTTGAGTTTCTACTCTTATCACTGAGCCATATATGGAAGATGCCATCGTGGGTTCTTCCCTGAAGGGGCGCAGCAGTCAGTGGGGGAGACACACCCAGGAGCACACTGTTGTACTATGTCCTGAGGAAGTAAGACCACTGGCCTGGGAAAGCATCACCGAACAGGCGATTTCAGCGTTTGTCACTGAGGTGGAAGTTGGAAAGAGAGACTGTTTCATTCAAAAGCACTTTGTTTCATTTCTCCTGTCATGTTAGGAACTGCCGTGTTTGGATCATTTTACCGTGTATTAAATGTTGGGTGATAATGCTGCATTTATACAGAAACAGAAATTCCCTTTCTCAGCAATCCCAAGTATATAAATAAATTTTTATTTTAAAAAATGTAGTGAGGTTAAACTAGGATCATATTAACATCACAATACTTTGGTGTACAGTCAACTTTTTATTACTTGGGTGCAGATTATTGGTGGTAAGAGTAATGGAGAGTGTACTGATAGAAAAAATTAAATAATCAAAAACAAGGTTGATTGGTCGTCAAGGTTGGCTGTGTGGCGGAGTCAGTTTTGGAGAATTAAAAGAAGCGCAGATCTCTATATTCCAACCTTGGAGGTTCTGACTCAGTAAATCTTGGGTTACTTCCTGGCATCTGTGGTTTTTTAAGCACCTGAAGTGATTTCTGGTGGGTAGCCAGGGTTGAAAACCACTGGTCTTCTGTGTGGAATTTTGTAATAAATAATAGATACCACATTTTGTCTTCTGTGACACAGAATGGTTCTCTTTTTCACCAATCAGGGCCTGACATTAGGCATGTGCAGATTTGAGCCCTGTAGTATTGGTGAACATTTAAAGTTAATAAAAAGAACCCAAGAAAAACAGAGGCATTGCTTCATATACAGCGGCTAATAGCAAGAACTCTGAAACCAGGGTGCCTGTCTTTCAATCCATCTTCACCATTTACCACCTCTGTGATTTTGGGCAAGTTACTTAACTTTGTGGACCTCAATTTCTTCTTCTGATAAATACACATAATGGTATCTGTCTTGTAGAACTTAATTTGTGACCCTTAAAGGAATTTAGGATGTACTTGTTACCACCTCTGAAATCAGGAGGTGAAATACAAGCTTTAGAATGTGTTCTGGTTCACTTCACAATGAAATGTTCTTTCTTTCTGTGTGGTACATAAAATAGGTATGCATCTTATAATCGATGATGCCTTAGATTGATTTATTGTATGAAATGCAAATTATTAGGTGTGTTAAGTTTTGTTTTAATAAAATAGAATTACTTGATCTCTTCTTTAAGCTTAATAATTATGATGATTATAATTTCAAACAATTATTGAGCATTTCTATATGTTAGGAACAGTGCTAAGAATTTAATCTTCATAACAGTAATAATAGTATGTATTTTGTGGGGTGATTTTGAGGCAGCTGGAAGATTGTAGACCTAAGATTCAAACATGCTCGACTTCAAAACCCGGCTTTTTAACCACTGGGCCATACTGATTTGCCCAACATCTAATCTATAGATCTGAGTCTAATCCTCAAAGTTGGTTAGTTCTTTTATGTAATGTGACAAGAGAATTTAAACTGAGGTAAATCCAAGTCAACGTCCCTTCTCCATCAATCACTCAGCCCTACATGCTAACATGACTACCTATGACAGGGGCGGGGAACCTGCAGCCTTCTGATTTCAAGATTGTTCCTTTTGAAGCACCAAAGGAGGCAAGAACAGCTTCATCTTTCTCTGCTGCACCCCTTTCAATGAAAGGATTTGTTCTGTAAAGTTTGGATTCCTTCAAAAGGCTGCACTTAAGGGCCTAGAAGCCCACGTGTAGTCCTGTGAGGTTCAGGGAAGAATTGGTTGAGAAAGAGAAGATAATTTGACCTCCTTAAGGCGAGATTCGGGACAGTGCAAACATCAGAGGCATCAACGCCCAGACATGACGGCCTGTGGGAGACTCCCAGTGTTGTGTAGGAACAGTGGACCACGCAACAGTTAGGTCACTGTCGTTATCACTGGCTGTCAGTAGTTTGACTGACACACCTACACGTGGTTTTCCTTGTGTTTATCCTGCTTGGGGTTTGCTGATGTTTTATGAATCTGTAAATTTATGACTATTATCCTATTGGAAATGTTATTTCTTCTGACTTTTTCTTTCTTTTCTTTTTTTCTCTCTGGGAGCCCAATTGTAGGATTGTTTTACTATTGCCCACCAGTCTTTAAGATCTCTTCATTTTGTTTGATGTTTTCTCTTATTATTCGTCCGACTCACTGGTTTCTAGTGCGCTGTCTTCACCTTTCCTCTTTCCTTCGTCATCGCCAGTCTGCTGCTAAGCCCATTTGCTGCTTAACAATGCCCGTTTTATTTCAATATGCTGTTTTACAATTTTTATTTTGTCCTTTTCTATAATAGGCTTTATTTTTCTGATTTTTTTTTTTAATTCATCACGGGCCTGTTTCCCTATATGTCCTTGATCAAAGTTACAGTAGCTGCTTATCTGCCAGTTCTGACATCTGGGTCATCTCAAGGTCAGTCTTTGGTATTGTCTTCTCTTTTGAGAATGGTTTATTTTTTCTTTTTCTGGATTTTGTTACATTTCTCCCAACAGTGCTGACTTCTTTTACTTTTGTTTTTTGCAAAAAATTAATTTGGATGACTCAAACTGCAAACTTGGAGTCCTGGGCAGTAACTCAAATCACATTTTAGTTCTTTTAGTCTTAGCCTGGTTTACAGGTCAGCCAGAGATTTGGGCAGAGTTCATACGCAGAATTTATGCATCTTCTTCTCTGTTTCTGTCTTTACTGGGATTCCCTATTTTTGCCAACTTCATTTCCAGTAGCTGTGGTTGCCCTAAACTCTGTCCTTTGGTTCTGTAGGCCAGTAAGACAGTGGGTTTTCTATTGGAGAGTTGGGTGTAAGTGGAGCCTACAACTTCATAAAATACAGGAAATTCACCTAGAGTTATTCCTTTATCTTTTTCCAAGTGTCACTTCCTCTGCGGAATCTCCCTTTTGGATGAATTCAGATGCTTTTAGGCAGTTGTTTTTTAGTTTTTGTTTCTTGTTTGTTTTTGATGTTGATCGTGGTTTATAGTTACTGTATGCAGACACTTTAAAAAAAAATAGTCTTTTTTTTATTTCTTAGGAAGGAGATTTTTCTGGGCTTTTTATTTTTAATACTTGCAAATGTTTCTTGTGTGTAAAGGTTACATTTTCAGCTGAAAGATAGTGAAATTTCTGCTTCCCGGCACCCTAGAATGGAGGTTTATAGCTGTTGTTTCACTTTCCCTGAGAAATGAATGTATTCTTTTGGCACTTTGGTGCATTTCATGGGTATAATTTGCTCTGAATTTTGAATGAACACTTTGGGTATGTTTCTTGTAGAAATTAGAATATTTTCTTTAATATTAATATATTGAAACATTTGATCTGCTAATAAATAAGATACTAGTCTTCACGAATCAGATACATAAGCTTTGATTATTCAAGTAATTTTGTGGTGGGGAACAAACATATAAGTAATTCACTCTTGTGTGATTTGTATATATAATTGACGGAAAAGTAAACTCTGCTTAATTTGCCTTGATAATTGCCCAACTATTTATTTGGTTAATGTAATGTTAACCTAATTAGTAGTGCTCCATCAGTAGAAATATTTCATCTTGAGTTATTCTGTGATCATTTATAGTTGCAAAATTAAATTTTCTTCCTTGATCATATTGAACTTGAAAACATTTTTTCTCAATGTATTTTCTCTCTTATTTCTCATGAAAAATTTCTATGAAATTTTACTCATTGAATAAGTACTTTATTAGATTAGAATTGTGTGCCTCATCTCTACTGTAATTTTCTCATTTGAACTATTATACAAATATTTGATGGTACAACTATAAAAAATGAGTATGTGTAAGTGAGAATGGAAAATAACATGTAAAAATGCAAAAATTTTAATTTGTTTTTGTACTTAGTAATTTGTTTAACCTCTCAGAAAAGCCCTTAGTCTGTTTTGCATTTCTGTAAAGGAAATACCTGAGGCTGGGTAATTCATAAAGAAAAGAAGTTTATTTGGCTCACAGTTGTGCAGGCTGTACAAGAACCATGACGTCAGTATCTGCTGCTGGTGAGGGACTCACATAGCTTACAGTTGTGGCAGGAGGCAAAGCTGGGGAGCAGGGATGTCACATGGCAAGGAGGGGAGGTAGGAAGGGAGAGAGAGAGAGAGAGAGAGAGAAAGAGAGAATGAAAGAGAGAGAGAGAAGGCCAGGGGAGGGGGCGCTCGGGCTCCTTTAAACAACCAACCTCCACATGAACCAGCAAAGCTGGAACTCACTCACGACAGTGGAGGGCACCAAGCCATTCATGTGGGATCTGCCCCCACGACCCAAACACCTCCCACCAGGCTCCACATCCAACACTGGAGGTCGAACTTCAACGTGAGATTTGGAAGGGACAAACATCCAAACCGTATCAAGCCCTAAGAGCTTTATTATGGAATGGCTCATGCTAGTCCGTGTCATGTATATGCGAGGTGTGTGTGTTAGTGTATGTGTGTTTCCCTGAAATTTAATTATAATCATTTTTATATATTCTTAATTCTTTGTACTTCTACTTTGTCAGGACTGTACATAGACACTATATTTTCAAATAAAATCTCTGTAAGGCCATTAATTTTTAAGGACTATAGAATCATGTATTTTTATATTAATATTTTAAAATTTAAATTTCTAAATATTTTGGACTATCTTGTAATATGTATATGTCAGTCTATTGGGAAAAGGGAAAAATACTTTCTTGTAAAGATTATTCAGTTTTGGAAATTATTCTTCAGCAATCTCTTGTCATTAAAATTGGTGATTTAAAAAAAAATGAAGAAATGGTACAAAAGGATATGCATCAGCTGCAGGGAGCAGAAAACCCAAGTAAAAGTTCTCTAAACAATGAGAAGTTTATAAATTTGTATAGCAGGAAGTCTGGACACAGGGCCAGGTCAGAAGCATCAGTGCGGACAAAGGCTCCTTGCATCATTTTTACCTGACCTCCTTATTATGTTATCTTGGTCCTAGGGCCAGTCCCTTCATTCTCACAAAGTGGTTGCTACAGTTCTAGACGTTTGGGTTTTCTTCTGTGAATGTCATATTACTGTGGGAGAAAATCTTTTCCTGAAGTTTGGTCTAGACCATGTGTTTCCTGACCGTATGGGAGAGTGAACACCAGAACGGAATTAGGACTCAGGCTGTCATCAAGGAAGGGGTGTAGGATGGATACTCTTTTTCTTACACACAGATTTTAGATACCAAAGATTTTTTAGTTTCTTGAAAGAGCCATATTCACTTTTGCCTCCAGGACCTTGTCATTGCCATGTGGAATTTTTTTTTTGTCTTTATCCACCAGACTTTTTCTCATCCTTTAACTCCTAGCTTAGATATAACTTCTTTTCTTAAATATCAAAAAATACAGAAACTTTAAAGCAAAAAGTACTACTGCAAGTTAAGAAGGATACTTTGTAATGATAAAGGTTCAAATCCCTGGAAGAAATAACAATTAATTTGTCTGCACTTAACAACTTAGCATCAAACTATATAAAGCAGAAATTGACTGAACTCACAGATGAAGTGAACAAATTATAATCATAGCAGGAGATTTTAGCCCACTTTTCTAAGTAACCGCTAGAAGCAGACAAAGAAAGTAGAAAATAGGGGAGAATCGAACAGCATGATTGACATGATTATTATTTGAGCTAATCATGTGTCTCAGCATATACTTAGGTCAAGATATATATGGCATTAGTCTTACATGTATTCTTCCAAGAAATATAAAAATAGGGAATACTCCCCAACTTATTAATATTTTATGAAGCAGTATAGCTTTGATAGTTTAAGTTAGCAAGAATATTAAGAAAAAGGGACATTACAGACCAATCTCACTTGTGAAACTTAATGCAAAAAAAAAAAACCCAATAAACAACCTGCAAACCAAAGCCAGCAATATATATATAATAAGGCTAATATAACATTATCTAATTGAGTTTATTCCAGGAATGCAAGGACAGTTTAACATTTTAAAGTCAATCAGTGTATTTCACCACGTTATTTAAATAAAGGAGAAAAATTATATAATTCTCTTACCAGAAGCAGAAAATAATTTGATAATAAGGGAACTTTTAAAATCCGATGTAGTATATATATTAGTTTCTTATTGCTGCTCTACCAAATTACCACAAACTTGGCTAAAAACAACAAAAATTTATTCTTGCAGTTCTTACAGGAGATCTGAAATCCAAAATAGGTCTCACCAAGGTAAAATCAAGGTGTTGGCAAAGCTGTATCCTTCTGGAGGCTCCAGGGGAGAATTATTTCCTTGTCTGTTACAGCTTTAGAGAGAGCTGCCTGCGTTCTCTTGGTCATGGCCCTGCATCACTCCAGCCTTTGCATCCGTCATCACGGCACCTTTTCTGACCCTCCTCCTTCCCTCTTTCCCTTAAAAGGACCCTGTGATCACATAGGGCCCACCTGAATAATCTAGGACAAATCCCCCATCTCGAGATCCTTAACTTAATCATACATGCAAAGTCCCTTTTGCTATAAGGTATAACATATTCACAGGTATAGACATCTTGGTGGGGGAGCATTAGTCTGTTTAGCACATTGTAGCTAAATATGTGTACGAAGAACATTCATTCTACTTAATTATGAAAATCTTTCTGATAGCGGGAATGAGACAAGGTTGCCCACTAACAGTGTATGTATTAGACATTGGAATGGAAGACATATCCAGTTCATTTAGGCCAGTAGGTAAACAAATAAATAAAATTATCTTGGAAATGAAGAAATCACTCTTATTTATGGATAACTATGATTGTGGACAAAGGAAATTTCAAAAGAATCTGTAGATAAATTGATGGAATTAATAAGTAATTTTGGGCATTATTTCAGCTTGGACCACAATAACAAAATACCATAGACTGGGTGTCTTAAACAATAGAAATTTATTTTGCTGCAGTTCTGGAGGCTGGGAAATCACAAGATCAAGTCAGATTCAATTCCTGGTAAGGGCTCTCTCCCGGGATGGCAAACTTTCCCCCTTCTCACTGTGTCCTCACATGGCAAAGAGGGAGAGGCAGAGAGAGCGTGCGCATGTGCAAGCTTTCTGGTGTGTCTTCCTATAAGGGAACCAGTGTCACCCTGAGGCCCCCACCCTCCTGCCTCATCTAACCCTGCTTACTTCCCCAAAGCCCCATCTCCAGTTATGATTATGTTGGTATTTGGTGGAGAGGGTGCACACAGACACTCAGATTTTAACAGGAATGTTGCTGGATACAAAGTCAATACAATGTATAAAATCAGTTTTATTTCTGTACAACAGCAACAAACAGAAACAAAAATTAAAATAAAGATACTGTTTACAATAGCATAAAAATATCAAGTGCAGTAGAAAATGCGCAGTATCACAAGAGGAAAAATTGTTATTGAGAGGAAATGACAGAGGCCTAAGCAAAAGTAGGTAACACTATAGAGACAGGTAGGAGGACTCAGTATCATTAAAATGTAGGTTCTCCCCTAATTCATCTATAGATTTATGAGCAATCTAGCAGACTTATGTGTGGGTATGCAAATTAATAACCTAATTCCAAAATATATACAGAAATGCAAAGGGGCAAGAATTGACAACACGCTCTTGAAGGAAAACATAGCATGGTAGGAGGAATTGCTCAGCTGGTTATTAAGATTTATTTTAAGTTTTACTAATTAAAACAGTGAGGCATTGGCCCAAGAGTAACAAACAGACCAGGGAACAGAGTGGTAAGGACTTTCTGCAGTGCCTTGGGACACTCATCTTTTCACTAATTGGTGCTATGTCAATTGCCTGGCTGTATGGAAAAAAATCTTACAACATATATACTAATTCTATATGTATTATAGATGTGAATGTGAAAGGGAAAATAATTAATCATCCAGAGCAGCTATAGTGGAATATTTTCATAACCTTAAGGTAGGGAAAGATCTCTTATATAGGACATAAAAAACCTAACGAGTTTTTTGATCTTTGCAGTTAGAACAAGTTTGCTACTATTGGTCATCAAACATTATTAGCAAGTGTGGATGTGTAAACCTGAAGAATGTTTATTGACTTCTTGGATACTAGTTTTCAGAGTATTTGTACCACATACTTTATTGTTAGGTAGTGTGACCCCAAGGGTAAAAGCATTGAGGAAACACCGATATAGCTTCATCTAAAAGTATCTGGAATTAAAGTTCAATTTTCAAACTTTCATATCCGGTTTTCTAACACTACATGTAGTTTGCCCCAACAATGCATTATAAAAAAGGGCATGCCTTTAACCCACACTTGGGTGAGACAAAGACATAAAGTGTAACCATAATGTTTGTACCCTCACAATACCCTGGAATAAAAAAAAAAAAAAGAAAAATGCCAAAAAAAAAAAATTCTGTATGTATAATCTTACTTAATGTAACCTTGTTTTAAAAAGTTATGTGAGTGATTTGAATGTAATTCAGTTTTTAAAAATCATGCCAGGCAATTGGCTATTTTAGAGGAACTGTGGAACTGTACGCTAAATCTGCTTTGTACAGCCAAACATTCCTCTGTGACCCCAGTAATCACACCCTCTTTCCCACTCTTCCAGTTCATTGTTTTGCAAAGTTACATTGGCTAATCCAGTTTACAAGGCTACTGCCAGAGTTGTGTGCTCACAACTCTTAATATAACTTGAACTATGCAGGACAATCTAAAGAGAATTGCCAAAGGATTTGTGTTCTAATAGATTATATCAAATGTCAGTTAAATAAGACTGTAATCTAGGGTGTGAATTGGGTATTGGTTTCATTATATATTTAAGCTGCTTCTGATTTTTTAGTGTCTGGGATTTTTCCAAACAAAGCTGAAAAGTGAAATTTGTACTCAATATAGTCAGAATTTCTAGTAATTCCTCTGTGTCTGAGCATACTTATCTGCTACACAAATTCATGAGTATACACAAGTAGAAAAATATTTTTGCTTGAATGTAAAACTGATTCCTCAAACCACCATTTACTGTAAGGAATATCATGGATTTGGGGGATAAACTTAGTCTTGCAATCACTGCCCATATTTCTTGATCACTCTCCCACAACAAGTGTGAGGAATGTGTCAGAAAATAAGCAGACAAGCGCTACTTTAGTCAAATAACATGCAAATATGGGAAACCTGGACGTTGGCTTGTCCTTTGAATGGCAATGATGTGCAAATTCAAGAAACATTGTAGAAGGAATATTTTGCCTATTTAATTAAGACAGAAACTTACAAATGTGTTATCTTTTAGGTTTGATTAAAGGATACTTTCCATAATCTAGTTATTTTATATGAAGATCAAAATTAAAATTGTACTAAACAAACGTACGTTCAGAAATCTGTGAGCTTTAAGCACTTGAATCACAGAAATTTTACAAAGCAAATTTGTCTAGTTTTCTTGGGTTTGTAATTTTAAAGTGAGAGTTGTTTTAATGTATGAATATTTATTGTTTTAAATGAACCATAGTTTTCATCCAGGTCTAGTGGTATTATAGTAAGTGCTTAAAAAGTGGGATTGTTGAAATTGAGCTCACAGTAAAATTTAGTTTGACTTTTTTTGACTGGGGCTAGCTATTCTTTATTTCAGAGCCTGGTTAAGACCTTCATCATTAGGAGTCCATTTAAGATTACTTTAGGAAAGGCTGATAAGCCCAACTACCACCACTACCAACATGCAATGCAGCCTCTTGCTAAAACAAACCAATTATAGTGAAATTTAAAAAACAACAGCAGGAACTGATTATTTTGACCATAACAATGGTATTACAAGTATAAATCATGCTCAAATTTTATCATTAAACAAGAAAGAAGAAGAATAAGTGGCAGCTAAGTATTCAATCCTAGCCCAGGAAAAAAAGAAAATAAAGTACCTGAAAAAAATATATATAAGAAGGAACTTTATTAGTATATAGATACAAAAACATTAAGCAGTGATGTATAAACAGTAGAGTTAATGAATTTAAAATATGGTTATTGATTGACATTGCTAATCAAGAAAAAAGGACAAGAAATGAGTACCTAACAATATTAGAAGTGAGAATTTAAAATATCTTTTAGAGGGGAGATATTTTTAAAATGTAAGATTTTTTTACTGTAATTTACAAGATATCAAAAAATTAGGAAAATGAATTTTATGGGAAAATATAAATTATTAAAATTGGTTCAAGAAAATCTAAATAGACTAGTGACCATAGAAGTAACAATTGTAAAACATTAGTAACAATTGTAATAAAAAAAAGTCCCCAAAGGGTCTCTTTCTAGCTGAGTTTATAAGTCTTTAATAAATGGGTGATTCTCTTGCCATTTAGCTTTTGCGGAGCTTTGGAAAAAGGTGAGATGGTTTCTGATTGAATGGAAAAGTTAGCAGGGGCCTGAGAAAAAGCATGAAAGGAAAAATTACAGGCTAAAAATGTTTCAAACATAAAAAAATTGTCTGAAACCATCAACTTACATATTTAACCATGGAACATTTGTGTTCTCATTAAAAATGGTCTTTTTAATATTCACTTTGACACTGTGCTTTACTTAAAAGCAGGTTTATTTTTTATCTCCTAGGTCAGAGTGTAAGCGAGCACTGTCCCACAGAAATATAATGCGAGTAGCATATGTAATTTTAAATTTTATAATGGCCACATTAAAAAATTAAAGAGGTAAAATTAGTGTTAATGGCATATTTTATCTAATCCAAAATACCCAAATGCGTGTGGCGGCAGTCCCATTCCACGTGCTCCTTTGCTGGTGTCTGCCCCGTGGGCTGCCAGGGGCACGTCGTGGAGACAGTGCCATGCCGCCCGCTCCGTCTGCAGCCTCTGCGGCCCCGGTGCTCGGCTTGGCTTCTCCCTAGCTCCATCCAGCTTATCAAGGTGTTACGACTGCTGAGATGAAATTGGAACAGGAACTAGGATTTTATGAGGTGTATTAATACTTGGGTACTTTTCCATAAGATTACTCGACTAGTAAAGATTTGCAGGAGCCCTGTTAAGGCACAGAAAAAACAAAGGATTTTTGGACAGTGGTGCAACCTTCCCTCCCTGGGACAGAGAGGGTCTGATTCGTGAGGCCAAGTAAGCTAACTCCAGAGGGCAGGTGTCCCTGTGGGCAAAGCTGTCTGCTCCTCCTCAGGCTCAGGCGCTGAGTGACCGCAGTGAACTCATGCTTGCTGCAAGATCCATTTGTCTTCAGGCCACTCTTTTCTGCTCATGAGGCTTGATCAAACCCCAGAGAACTCCAAAAATGTCACCTTAGCCGTAATGCTGTGTTTATTAGTACTTTAGTGAACCAAGGGAACTTATAGAAAGTGTCATATGGGTGATCGAGTTAGCAAAGTGAAGGCTAATTATGACCTACGCATTTTGGGGAGTGCTTGTGAATCACACCATGATTTGTGTGGTGTCTCAAGGTAAGGAAAGGCGTCCAAGTGGAAAGTGAGTAATTACAGTTGCCAGCAGGCTTTGTTAGTTATCCCTGGCTTTTTAAAAAATATTAAATTTCCTGTGTTTAGATTTGCATTGGAAATGGCGAAGGATTTGAATCTGATAACTAGCACTTTTTAAAACAGGTTCTGAAGACTACCTACGTCAGAATCATCTGGGATCCATATCCAAACTCAGGTTTCTAGGTTCTAAGGCAGGCTTTTAAAATTAGAATCTCAATTGATGAACCCCATAAATCTGTTTCGGAATAATTTTCCCATGTAATTTGTATGCTGTAAGCTGTCGAGAGAGGTGCACAAATGGTAAAGCTCCGCTGCAGTGTGGGGGGTGGATGGTGGGTGGGGCAGGTACAGTGTGCAGTTCAGGTAGGGCTGGTGGGGAGGCGGGTTTGAGGGGTACAGGGGAGCAGGACAGAGCGGCCCAGGGGTGGCTCAGCTCCTGGGCACCGAGAAGGAGAAAGGAGTCTGGGATGTTTCCTTACCCATTGCAGATGATTTCTGACATTTTTTCTTTTCCTTAACTGTGGAATACTTCAAGTATTTGCTATTAAAGGCAATACTTTTTAAAGTTCAGTAGAACAGATGGGAACACTCATAAATGCAAGTTCATGTAGCATTCAAACAAGTAAACTTTAAAAATTTTCCTTTACTACCTCTTTTAAAATATTGTAAGTCAGTTCATCATGATTTTACACAGCTGTCTCATTATCTCCTTCAGAAAAAAACCTTATTTGTGAGGGTATTTAAGTGGTACCCCTTCCATTAAAGTGATTTCCGTGGTCAGGTGGGGCATCGTATAACGTGTGTGCATCTGCCATGTGGGGAAACGGTCGCATTCATGGGTGACTAGTCACCTCTGCTTTTGGACATGTATGTTCTTCCTAAAAAGGTGTTCTTTATTTTCTTATCTTTGATGCTAGTTGTAGTATACTTTCTACCATTTTTACCTGAAACTTTTCTAGTAGTTTCCAGATTTACATATTTTTGCAAAGTCATGTTGATGTAAAGTTGATGTTTAAAAAACGTATCAAGCAATATGTTCAGCAGACACCCCTGGGCCCTGGTGCACTTCCGACCCCGCCGCCCCCTAACCCTCTCCGGTGTCGGTACCCACCTCTCCTTCAGGCCCAGGGGGGAAGTGAGGATCCGTGAGGGTCACTGTGGCACATGTTTGTGGAGAATGCCATAAAAGTTGAAACATTTCAATAGTTTGTTTTCTTTAAGCCCAGTCACAGTGGCCTTGGTGTCAAAAAGGCTCTGTAAAAATGTCTTAGGCAAAATAGTTTAATTAAATGGTCTGAAATAAATGTCGTGGATGCCTTTATTGTTACTTGTGGTCCATTAGTTAAGACCCCACTCTCCAGGTGACTCAAATAGTCACATTCTTTTGTGTTTCATTTTTTTCATTTATTATATTTTTTCTGTTTACAGCTTGCAGTCCTCTTTTAGACATTTATTTCTCTAAGTGTTTCTGCCTTTTACAGCAGGCTTTGCAGGTATTAGAAGCTTTGTTTATATGTACGGGCATATATGTATATGTGTGTTTTTGTATACATGAGTATGTGCATTTGTACATCGTGCAGTATCCTTTTGCGCATTGGTCAGCTTCCACCTTAGAACCGCAGAGCAAGAATTCTCCAAGTAAAGTTTCCTCTGTAGGGGAGAAAAAGTTAGGTCTTTTCTCACCCATTGGAAGGTTCATGGCTGTGGTCCCTAAAACAAAAGACTGATTAACAAAAGAAAAGCATGGGATTTTATTTGCTGTAAGTTTTAGGTGACATGAGAGCCTTCAGAAATGAAGACCCAAAGAAACAGAGAAGCCTGTGTACTTTAATGCTCAATTTGATGAAGAACTGGACAGTCTGGAGAAATGCGATTGGAGGACAAAGGGCTGGTTTATTGGTAGTGAAGGTGACGCAGGGGAACTTACCAAGGCCTGTTCCTTTTGGTTCTTCTCTGTGTCTTCAGAGATAAGAATTTTCCTTTCCTCTGGGTGTAGGGAGCCCCTCTGGAATGACAGTTTTATGACCCCCTTCAGGGGAGAAGGGCAAGGGGAAGGTGACAGTGACCTTCCTGCTTCTGCTGGTTTCTCAAATGCCGTGGTGTCGTATTTGGGGGTAGTCGACCTTAAACCCCGTCGCCTCCTAGTCCCTTTTATTTCACCTCACAGAGTCCTCGACAGCTTTTACAAAGCTGATATACTTTACTTCAAAAATTATTGTACGTCTCTGCTTGAAAATAACGTATGAGTGGTGAATATGAAGATAATATGATTAATGTTTGCTATAAAGAGCAAGCCTTTCTGGTAACGAGTAAGCCAAGCAGATTATATAACTGTTTCCTAACACATGTTCGGAATAGTAACCACTCTCTAAATTCACACTCATGATTCTGTCTCTAAAAAGCATGCCAATAAAGTTCCATTTCATGAAGCAGGATTTCAGCCAAATACACGATGTGTGCAGGACTTGGTACTGATTAGCGCTGATGAATGCTCGCGTTGGCCCGGCATTGCCACCGAGCCCCTGCCTTCGGTGCTCCTGTGGACAGAGTGGCCGCCTGCCCCTCCCATTCCGCTTTACCTGTCGAGAGGTACACGTGTGGTCTGGGGTGCCCTCGCACTTGCGTCTGGGGCTCAGAGAAAGTACAGTCATGTTCCACATACGGACATTTCGGTCACTGAAGGACCACATACGTATATGACAAAAGTCCCATAAGATTTTAATGGCACTGAAAAATTCCTAGTGATGTTGCAGCCATCCAGCATCGTAGCACAACACGTGATTCATGTTTGTGGTGATGCTGATGTTAGCAGCCATACTGTGCTATCAAGCGCGTGAAGGTATAGCATGTGTGATTATGTACTGCACATAATACTTGATAATGGACTGGTTTATGTAGTTACTATACTATACTTATTATTTTAGAATCTTCTACTTATTTAAAAAAAAAAGTTAACTGTAAAAGCCTCAAGTAGGTCCTTCAGGAGGTATTCCAGAAGAAGGCATTGTTACCGTAGGAGACGACAGCTCCTAAAGACCTTCTAGTCAGACAGGATGCAGAGGGGAAGACAGCGATACTGGCGCTGCTGACCCTGTGCAGGCCTACGCTCATGTGTCTGTCTGTGTCTTAGTTTTAACAAAAGAGTTAAAAAAGTAAAAAAAAAAAAAAAAAAAAAATTAAAAACAGAAAAATGCATATGGAATAAGGATATAAAGAAAGGAAATATTTTTGTGTAGTTGTACAATGTGTGTTTTAAGCTATATGTTATTATAAAAGAGTCAGGTAAAAAACATTAAAAAGTTTATCAAGTAAAAAAGTTATAGTAAGCTAAGGTTATTACTGATGAAAGAAATTTTTGAATTAAATGTAATGTAGCCTAAGTACACAGTAAAATCTGCAGCGGTGCCCAGCAGTGTCCTAGGCCTTCGCATTCACTCCCACTCCCTGACTCACCTAGAGCAGCTTCCTGTCCTGTGAGCTCCTTTCATGGTAAGTGACCTATGCACATGTACCATTTTTATCCTTTATACTGTACCTCACTGTGCTTTTCTGCGTTTGAATATGTTCAGGCGCACCAATGCTTACCATTGTGTTGCAGTCGCCTACAGTTCTCAGTACAGTGACAGCCCGTACAGGTTCGTAGCCCAGGAGCAACAGCCTGGGTGTGGAGTAGGCCGTACCGTCTAGATATGTGTAAGTACGCTCTGTGATGTTCACATGACGGCGAAAGCACCTAACGATGCATTTCTTACAACGTATTCCTGTTGTTAAGTGATGCATGACTGTGTGTTAATGGAATTCAAGCCCTTCAGTCCACAAAGCTCAATGAGGGACTCGTTCTTAAAGAAAAACATTCATTAAGGTTAGTGAGCATTCACATTGCTCCTGCCTTCTGCCTTGAATTAGCAACTGTATGTCCAAAGGTGCTTAGTAGTTGGAACTCCAAATTAACCACATATTTTTTAACTTCAAATCTCATTTTGTTAATAAAAGTTGGAGAAAAATTTATGTTCCTGTGTTACCCAGCAGTCACTGATGCGAGGAGCATATTTCAGGGGGAGTGTTTTTTTTAATGCTCTGTTTGTAGTAGGAGTTTGAATTAGGAAGAATACTTTTGAGAAAAGTTACATGAAGAGGCATTTTCTTGCAGTTTTAAAAAATATGTATTTGTTTTCCTGTATGAACAGGATATTGCTTTGACATATCAAAGAACTGATTGGTCTTGCTGCTGCTAGCTGAAAGAACACTGAAGCGTGTGGGCCCAGCGGAGGTGGGGACCGGAGCGAATGCTAAAGTCCGCGATGTGAAAGCATAAGCTCCCCTCAGACAAGCCTGCATTCATTCCCGAGCACGGGCCCTCCTGGCAGGCTTTCCAGCTTTCGCCAGTGCAGCTCGCTTATCAAAGCACTTTATCGGTAGGGAAGGGATGTGGGTTAACCACTTCACTTAGCTCTAGCTTCCCGGCTCACAGTCTGTCAGCAAACAGCTGTTTTTCAACATGTACGCCCTGTCCTGTGCAGGCGAAGCAGGGCTCGGACAAAACCAGCTTTGTGTCAGGAGGTGGGTGTGGGAAGGGGGGTCGATCTTCAATGCAAAGGGACCGAGCCCAACTTCAGGCTTTAATTTATAAGGGCTCTTGGGTAACTGGGTTTTTTTGCTCCCTTCTTTATTTCAAGGTTCAAGGTTAACTTGAAAAGTATGACTTACCAAGGCAGGTAAATTAGAGATACATTGTGGCAAAGATTGGTTAAAACATTTATCTTTGGAAACTACTGTTGTACTGCTTACGCCGCCTCTTTTTCTGCCTCTTTTCTCTTTCCTCTGCTCTCTCGTCTTCATTTATTCATTGCCTTTCTGTCTTCATTTCGGGCTACTCTAGAAATAATGTGCAAGTTACCAAGACTTTTAGATCACAGTGGTTAGGAAAGCCCAACTTCAGTGTTTGTAAACACCAGACAGCAGCAGAGCCGAATCCCAGGAAGGTTCTCCTAGTCACAAAATACAGGCACTTTGTTACATCGCAGCTTAATTTGTAGAATTTTCAAAAATAAAGAAATATAGTTGAACGATGTCATAGACATCGATGCTGTCACGGATGTTCAGGTTTTCTGTCTGCAAGATAGGATTGTGTCTCTGCCCATTTGAACTCAGACTACCTGAGCCAGAGTTTTCTTTCTCCCTGCCCACCCTGCATCGTTATGGACGCATGTGTCGGGTGCCACCTCTCTGTTCCTGGAAGCCTAGGATGAGCAGGACCCCTGTGCCCAGCTGACTTTTGAGGGATATACAGTGTGCACCAGCACATTTCAGTGGGAATGTTTTACTCGTAGGCTCTTGTTACAACAGCATAACACAGCTTTTGACTGATTCCACAGAGTAGGAAATTAATCTGGGTTGCCTCTGCTTTGGACCATTTTGTAATTCTCTGCTGGGATTTTCATCTCTCTCCTACCTTCTGTTCTTTTTACAAAAAGCAGTGCTGAGAGGCATGTGCTGCCAGGACTGAGAAGCTGAAGTCGAGAAGTTGAAGCGGCACCGGCAGTTCACAGGAGAGCGCCAAGCACATTCGGTGTTGGTGACCAGACATTTTGACTGATTGAACCATTTCTCCAGCTCCCTAAGTGGAGATACTTTTCTTAGAGAAATAGCGCTGGTAATCATGATGCTACCAAGGGCTCTCTCCTTTTATCTCATGAGTTCAGGTTGTTCTTACTTCAATATCTTTCTGCCTCCAGAATTGGGGTACCTAGTGAGTACTTACTTAAAACCTTACTTACGAAAGTGTATTTTTGTGGCTCAAAATATCATAAGGTGAGCTGGGCCACATTAATTTGGGGAATACTGCTTCCTTTGCAAGTATCATAGTACATATTAGCATGGAAAAGGCTCTGAAATCTTTCAGTAAAGCAGCTTGTTTTACTTTGTTTATGGTTTGTTTTTCCTATAGAATACTCTTCATGGGGCTGCTTATCCTCAGTATATCCTATATTTACTTCCTAACATTTATAGGAAGAGAATTATCATTAATCGGCATGTATGGTCCTATTGTTGAACACTTTTTTGGCATCTTTCCTGGAGCCCTGCCTATTTGGAATAGAAAAATACTTTAAAGATTTGTTGCCGGGAATATCTATATGCCTGATATGGATGGCTAAAGCCTGGAACAGTCAAAATACTAAGCCACATGAAATGGACCCTCCATGTGAGGCATAGCTTAGATTTCTGGGTGCCAATAAGCAATAAGGCTCTGAAAATAAGTGATTTTGTTTCCAGTTAGCAAACATAATAAAGAATGAATAAACCAGTTTATTCCTGGGATGTGCATTTATGAACAGCAACTTCATAATCTGCTGTACTCATATATTTAAATTTTTATCTAGCCAAGACCTAATTTATCAACACCTTGTTATCTTAAATACTTTACACAGAAGGGTCATAAATCCTCCTTAAAAGGACTTTATTTCACCATTTAATTAAGTCTCCCTGATTTCCTTTATTGACTTTAAAAGGGAGTTCAGGGTTGAGTTGATTTTCATTAGGCACACATAAATTCTTACATTAAATTAAAATTGGGTGAAAGGAGAATACTGCTGTCTAACTCTTAGTGGCACAATAAATTGAAGGCTGAGACACTCCGGGCAGCTTGGCCCAGGGTGTGGGATAACTCGTGGAGAGGGGATTTTTAAACGCTTTTCCTCTGTCATCTTATGGTGTTTTCTAAGAACTTGATTATGGTTAGTAATATTGATACGACTGACAGAAATGTGAGTTTTTATTTGGTGCAAAGTCCTTTGGTAAATACGAAGGGGGATACAGAAGTGAATTATATGACGGAAATTAACAAAATGTAGAATAGAAAGTCAGCGCCCTTTGGGGCACAGATGTGGGAGAGGTAGTTGGTGATTCCTTGGGAAGTAAAGGAAGGTGTAGTCTGAGGAGGTGGCTCGTTGGTTAGGTTGGCCTTGAAGAATGGATAAGCTTTGAACTGTGGGAGATGGGGAGAAGGACGTCCAGGCAGGTCAAGTGAAGCATTCAGAAGCATCAAGGAGAGAAAACTTGGCACATGAGGGGAGAGCAGTTACTCTGACCGCTTTGCTGATTAATGGTGTCTTACAGTGAGCCCTGCCATCCACATGGCGTAAGCTGCATTGAGGCTGAGATGAGGCCGTGGTCAAGGGGAGTGTTCTCTGTATGAATCGTGGAGTGACGTAATGCTGTATATGTAAAGAATTTTATTTAGCTACAAGTTACAAAATCCTGCAAACAGGTTCAACCAATTCTTTTCACGTAGGAAATCTGGACTGGAGATGGTATAGCAGTTCCACAGTGCTGGCAAAGGGTGGCAGCTTCTTCTGTTTCCTGCTCAGCTATCGCTAGCCTGGACTTTGTTCCTCATGGTCTCAAGGTGGTTGCTTCACCTTGGGTATTATGCCCACATTCTAGGCAGGAAAAAGGATTGGCCAGATTCTTATATTTGCTTCTGCACTTGGTCTGTTTTAATACCACATGTCAGGTAGGCTCTGGAAAACTTCACTGTATACATGTGAGAATATAAGAACGATAAAGACAAATGATGTCTTGGTATTTTTGTGATAATAGTTTTGAATTTCCAGCCCCCTCCCTACCCCACTCCCAAAGTGTCTTGGACACCCTCAGGAGTTCCCAGACCACACTTTGAGATCTGTTGCTCTAGATTGTGTGTTGGCAAACAACAGCCTGTGGGCCAAATACAGCCACGAGGTAAGAATGGAGTTTTTATTTTTTATTACAGCTTTATTGACATATCATCACATGCCATGTAATTCACCCATTAAAATTATAAAATTCAGTGGTTTTTAGTATATTCACAAAGTTGTGTAACCATCTTCACAGGGAATTTTAGAACAATGTTATCACTCCAAAAAAAAAAAAGCCCATACCCATTAGCGCTCATTCTCCATTTCTCTCCTACTCCCCAGCCCCTGGCAACCACTAATGCACTAATGTACTTTCTGTCTCTGTAGATTGGCTCATTCTGGACATTTCATAAAAATGAAATCATCCAATACGTAATCTTTTGTTACTGGCAGTCATCGTATTTTTAAAGAGTTGTAAAAGAAAAGCAACAAAGAATAATATACAACAGAGATGGTATATGGCCTGGAAAGCTTTAAATATTTACTGTCTGACCTTTAGCAGAAAAAGTTTGCTGCCCCTTATTATAGAAGATCAATGCACATTTTTGATTGGAAATATATTTTTGAACATGTATACCTTATGTGCCCCCCCACATGCATATACACACATGCATATATTTATAAATCAAATACCTTTAATCCTATACCAATATATTTTGTATGTTATAAATTATCCAACTCAAAAATGGAAATGGATGAGGTAACAATAAATATAAAAGGTTCAATGTTTTTTCCACCTCCCTGTGGACCATTATTCCTCTCAAGGGGTACATTCTGCTTTGGATCAATGATTACAAAATATTTATTTACAAATCGGCTATATTAGAAACATCTTGGCATTTGTCAAAAATACACTTTCTTGTCTTCCACCTCAAAGTTACTAAAACAGACTCTCTGGAGGTTGAAACCAAGAATCTGCATTTTAGTAAGTATACTAAGCAATTTAGGAATCACTCCTCTGTACTATCAGGATCTGAGATACCAGTACAGGTACATCACAGAGCAAATGGCACAGTGAACAGCAACAATAGCAGTGAATGTCTGGTGATTAACCCCTTAAGTAACTAATTTTCAGAAGGCTTATTATATCCTAAATGCATTCTTCTAAGAAATAAATTTATTCTTATGAATCAAACATTGCCACTTTTTCCTTAACAAAAAACCTTTACTCTGCAGAAGGTTTAAGAAAAGACTGTTTGGTTCATTGATAAATGAAGGATTTCGTCCATGGCTGACCGGTTTCAATGTAAATCTTTCCCAGAAAGTCTGGAAAGGCTTCGTAGGGCCCTAGGACAAAAATAATTGAGACCTCCCTCGCATCAAATAATATGATAATTTTTGAGGGAAATAATGCTCTAGCTTGTCAATTTAAGAGCAGTAATAACGTGATGGTTTGGCAACTTCTCACTGAGTTCTTTGTTTTTAACAACATGATTGGGTTTGTGGTATCTTTCAGTAATTATTATTCATCGATTAATGAATCACTGCATTGTTGATTCAATGATTATGCAATTATTAACCCATTGGTCATATGGTTTCCCTCAAACTACAAGTGAAGGAAATATCAACTTAACATAATCCAGCAATGGAAACTACTTGAATTGCAAAGACCTTATTTTCCTGCGTGATAATTCATTCAACTGCATGATTTCACATACTTTTTCCTTTGAATAAATACCTGTAACTGAGTTTAACTACATGTTAC
Organism: Indri indri; assembly: GCA_004363605.1. Classification (NCBI taxonomy): domain Eukaryota; kingdom Metazoa; phylum Chordata; class Mammalia; order Primates; family Indriidae; genus Indri; species Indri indri. Next base: position 122,993 of record RJWJ010000475.1, read on the forward strand.
ATGGGTTTGATTTTATTTTATTGGCAGTTTTATGACTTCATTTAGAATTTTTAAAAACAGAAATTGAGAAGTTCCAAATTGGTGTTAAACATTTTCTTTTTATCCTCTCCTTAGAGCTATCAGGGAGTTATATAGCAATTCAATAAGAGGAACTATATCATGTCTATTAATGTGGGTTGTCTTCCAAATGCTACCTTTGTTTCATCCTGTGACTTTGTAGAAGATATTTCAGCTGTCTGTGAATTAGCAGTTTTATAGTGATGAATAGAGACACAGTTATAACCAAGAATCCTGTCAGCCAGTTACCTCTGTCTTCTTTGACTCTTTCTATACTTCTGTTTTTGTATGCTTTCTAAGGGCAGGGCTTTTTATTTTTTTCTCTGCTAATACTCCCAAGCACCTAAAATAATACCTACCACATAGTAGAAATTCAGTAAATATTTAATGAATGAATGGATTCCAGACCTCATTTTGAAAAGGATTTAAGGAGACTTAAGGATTGCGAGGAAACATACAATATGCCAAGAGAAAATAAATTTAATATTGTTGAGAAAACGAGACAATGGGAAAGTAAGGAGCAAAGTAAGATGGCACCCAGAACGAGGTTAGCATATGTACAGATTACATACGTGAAATTCTATAGATTTCCTGAGAAGCATTGCAGATTTGTTCCTGAGATTTCCAGCTGTACAAGATCCTGTATCAAGAAGATAAAAGGCAAATTAGATTTACTGTCTCTTAAAGCATCCTTGCCCTGGGCCACTTCCCTTTCAAGTGCTTAAGGGAGAGACTGAGGAATGGCCGTGTGTCTCCCTACAAACCTGTCACCAGCACCAGGAAAACAGTTCACAGTCTGTCTTCCAGATGATGACCTAGGGGCAGCTATGTCACAGATGAAGGACAACTGAATATTATGGGATTTTATTCCACCGTTTGGTCATTGGGAGGTCCTAACATCTGCACTAATTCTTTGTGGATCTTGGCGTGCACATTTTCAATAATCAGTTCTAATGATACAGTTGCATATTTTTAGTATACTTTAAGAGAAGAAATTAGGCAGTGATAAAAATGGCTAATAATTTTTTTCATAAAGGATTTCACTAAAATGTTAACTGTATTTTCAAACTCTTAAAACTGCAGAGGCCAGAAAGTGGTGTCAGTGGGCCTAATAGTTAGTGGTTAGCACTTAAGGATCTGAAGAGAGCGTGGGAGGCCTCTGAGCTTTAAGACGTCCTCCCAGCCCCTCCCGGGCCCCCGCTGCTCCTTAGCTGCCTGGGCTCCCCACCAGGAGTGCTCCAAATCCTGTTTGTTTGTTTGTTTGTTTGTTTTGTTTTGTTTACCTCTGCTTTGGTCTTTCCCCAGATATCCTCATAGCTTTTTTCTTCACTTTCCTCACGGGACTCAAACGTTCTATTCTTAGTGAGGCCCTCTCCAGTCGCCCTGTCTAAAATTGCATCCCTGCCTCCACCCCGACACACACTGTTTCTCTGTCACGTGATTTTTTCCCCTAAGCACTTACCACCACCGTATACATTTTACTTACTTACCTTATTACGTGTCTCTCCCCTCCTATTACTACGTTAACTCCATGAGGGCGTGCATTTTTATCTGTTTGGTTCACTGCTATTCTTCAGTGTTTAGAATACCTGGAACACATGAGATTGGGAAGTTGGTTGCATGAATGTATTTCCAGCTTTTGAGAAATCAGGCAGCACCCAGCATGGTGGTATTCCTGTGTGGAGGGTGTCAGCCTGGGCAAAGTAGCAGAAAGGGAAAAGAACTCTCTAGTCCTTTGCTTCTCTGAGGAGCTTATTTGAAATGCAGAATCTTGGGCTCTACCCCAGAACTTTTGCATCAGGATGCTAATTTTAACAGGGTGATTTCTGTATGAGCATTACAGTTTGAGAGGCACTGTATGAGTTTACCGCAGCCCACACCTGGCCTGCTTTCCTTATTTATGTTACGTGCTTGGTGTATAGGCATTTGAGTTTGTGGCCCGGGTGTAGAATAATATGGCCATTTTTACATGTGAGAGAGTTGACATAGTAATAATTGATTTTGTTTATAATAAAGGAATTGGAGAAAAATCCTTGTTATTGTATTGGTGTTGAATCACAAGGATAATACTTAAGTTCTAGGCTTTTCACATTTCAGTGCAATGTAGGCTATATATCACTGTGTCTCCAAGTAATACGTTTTGAACTACAGTATATCCGCATTTTAGTGAACCACTTTATAACAGTTTTACTATGTTTGTCTAACGCACATTGCCTTGTTTGGAGCCAATACGTATTTTGGCAAGTGTACTATTTTAAAAAAATATCTATTACCTTCACCATCAGAAAGTAATAGTTCCAGGGGAACTGTTATAGTGAGTCTTATAAATTCTTCTCTGCACACATGTCATTCATCCCAAGGGTGTAGTTAGAGCCCTGAGACTTACTGTGGTCAAGTTGGTTGTACGCACTGATTGCTGCAAATCCTTGGGAAATTTTAGATAAGAAAGCATTTTATATGCATTTTATATAGGGAGCAAGGTCCATGTAAAATAGAAATTGGAACAACATTTAAAGTTGTGTGCCCCCTCTTAACCTCTCCCTACAAATTCTCAGATGCTGAAAAAAGAAATACCCTTCAGGTGCTTTACAAGCACCAGAGTAAAGTTTGCCTCAGTCATCTTTTCCTTGGCTTTCCAACCTCACAAATTTGAGGTGTTCCCATGCACACCCCCGCCTCCCCAACACTAATAATTTAAGAACATGTGGATACTATGTATTTATTCTTGGTCACTTTGTATTTTGAAATGATCTTTTAAAGAAGTCCAGACCAGAGACACAGACTTGTGGAGGAGTTGGACAGTAACCAGCAGTGACAGGGACTCTGGCCCAGTGTGTGGAGGGTGATGTGGGGGTGAGGTGGGTTGTCCTGGTTTCTTTGTCGCACCGCTTCCCTCCTCCTCCAGCCTGTCCACCTCTCTGGACTGTCCTCACAGCACCCTGAGAAAGACAATTCAACAGTTGGGTATAACGCATGCGATCTGTTTTATCATGGAGGTTTGACTATGGCCAGAGTAAAACCCTTAGGAGGCCCCAAACACAGAAGATGGTATTTCACACTGCCCCTCCATCCCTCAATGTGTAATTCAAAATGACACAAAATTTAAATTTATGTCTAAATTAGTTTCTTGAAAATATTAATATTTAAAATATTTCTTTGAAATATTTTGTTGTCAATATTCTGGATAAGTTTGTTGAAGATAAGCTTTTCTTTTTGGGGTGACACATGGAACTCCAAGCATGTACTTAGCCTGTTATGTGATCCAGCTGGGGGTTGGACCCAGATCCCTCCACAACACAAGTGATGCTTGACACAAGTCTTGTAGAATGAGCAAAGTGTTTTCCGTGCTTTTAAAGTTCTCCGCTTACACTGGGAGCAGAGGTTGGGCTGGACTGTAGGTAAATTTGTAAAAGTGTCTGCCTTCATTATGGAGGTGATTCTTGTTAATTTCCAATACCTGGATAGTTTGTAGTAAGTTTTTGCCAGCCAGAGACAGTGTATCTGCATTTGCATGTCTCTTAATTGAGCTGTTAAGAAACAGCAAAATGCCCCAAGGATTATTGATAGGTGATAAGAGGGAACTTGAGGGGACTCAGAGGCAGGGCGAGTTGACAAACCGGGCAGTCATCTGCCAAGTAATTAAACAAAGGTAATCATTGATTTTAATGTAGCTGAAAAATAACCGAATAGGGTGTGTGTGTGCATGTACATATACATGTGTCTGAGAGATAGGCGGACAGACGCAGAGAACTGGAAGAAGCCCAAAAGTGATGGTCAAAATTAAATTTACATTAATGTTCGTTAGGATGTTGATTTATTTTCTGTCTTGGAAGAGACCGAACTTCAACAAAATGCTTTACAGTTCTTAAAATATACATAAACTGTTTTTTAAAAAGTTATGGTAAAGGTCTTAAGGAAATCTCTGCTTTCTCATTCCCTCTGGTTAAAAAAAAAAAATCACACAGTGAGAGCCATCTATCTTGTGTAATTATCCTCATAAACTCCTAAAGTGTGTTTCTATCCTGAATCATTATTGGCGTGGATCCTGGCAAACAGTCATCACACCAGTAATTACAGCTCTTAACTGGAATACAGTCCTCAGTATTATGAACACATAAATCATTTAATAAAACTGCAAGTGGACACATTACTTGTCATTTTGTTTAGGTTAGACGTTCTCTGCAGGTATTCGACATGAAAGCTAAAGCAGTCCGAGGCTCTTTTTGTAGACTGTGCTTATCGTTAATAGAAAGCAGCGTGTGCATCCTGCAGACCCATTTCCTTATTTAAAGTGGGCATCCTTCCTCCACTGAGATGTGCTTCCTCTTTTATTACAGGACCGAAGACCAAGCCTTTGTAAACCCTTAAAGGCACATCCCTTCCAAATGACCTTTTGTCCTGAGCCACTAAGATGTATTGTTTAGTCCACTCAGAATTACATGGGGTGTCCTAGGAATTTTTGTTTGGTTAATTAAATTTGGAAATGTGTCATTTTTTCCTATTATAAAGCATAAATGAACATCCAGTCAAATTGATTTTGGAATTCTGGTAGATGAGATAATTACAGAGGGTAAATGATTTAGGGTTTGAAAATATGTTTACCTTTTCTCCACTCAGAGAAACTTAAAACATACTTAACTTCAATTAAGTGATCTTGTCTATGCCTCTTTTCCTCTAGTAGGAGTCTTTTATATCCGTGTCATACACTAAGCAATCTTATCCTTACTAATTACACTAAACGGAATGACATGCCGTTTGCTTGAATGAAAGTATTCTTTTTACACTTAAAGATGTTTGTTAAAAGAAGCTAAAATAGAGGTCTAAAGCAGAATTTATTGAAATATGTAAAATTGTTTTACAAGTCAGACTTTTAAAACTAGGCCCTTTTATACTAGCTGTCTTTAAGGTCATTCTTTTGCCAAGAGTTCTTTGTTTTTCTTTAAAGATTTGAAACTTCTTTAAACCTTTGTTCAAAGAACTATACACCTAAAGTTTTTTTTAAGAGCCTCAAAGTATAGAAGAAAAGGACTCTGCGTGGTAGTAAGTTTATACATTGTATCATGATAGACAGCCAATTTGATTAATATGATAAAAGAAAACCTCAGTTTTCTTTTATTATATGTGTTCAAATTATGCAAATAATTTTCTAGCATTTTTGCTTTTCATTATAAATCTATTTTTAATAAAGAACTGTTTTCATAAACTTTATGAAATATATATGGCTTATCACTATGTATACTATGACATGACATTTACCCTATTTTCTAATAACTGCCATGTACTCTGCTGTCTGTTTCCTTACATTTGTTTCTGGAAGAGTCCTCTTTGCCTTTTAGCTGCCATATTTGTAGAGCAATATAAACTCTGTTGTTAGTTCTTAGTAATACACCAAATATGCTTATCATTATGTTGATCATTCCTGTTCCTATTCCAGATCGTAACACTTTTCTCCTGGATTTGCATGTTCTTTTTCTTATAAGAATTTCCCCCTCCATTGTTGTCTATTTTATATATCCAAATAAAAATCATCTTTTCTAATACCCTGCTTTAGAAAAAAAATCACCTCAGCCCCCTGCTGAGCATACTAAAATCCTGGAAAAGAAAAAATAGTTAAGCTCTGGGTTTGAGAGCTTCCTACCTGCTAATCTCTCTATACCTGCCTGTTTTCCTCCCAGCACCTTCCCTGGTTCTCCCCATGCTACTGAGCTAACCCTGGGAACCTCTGTGGCTGAGGTCTGTCCATCCCTGCCTCTGGCCCTGCCTGCGTGCCCCATGTGTCCCCTCCCAGGGTGCCAGTGTTCTCTTCATTAGATGAGAATGCCTCCACTTCCAACATACTGAGAAGCAGCACCTTCTTCATGGAGCCATTTTAGACCAAATCCTCTTGTTTTATACTATATTCTCTGGTTCGATCTCTTAGCTTACCATTATATTTTTGCTTATATTCATGTTAATATGTATTCCCTAGTTTCTGAGGCATTTTGGGGGTATATTTTCTTTGACATTATTACCTTATTTCTTATATAGTCTGTATCCGTCCTTGGAAAAATGTATTTATCTCATTTCCTGTTTCTTGATATCTCAGAATTATTACAGAGGTCTTCATTGCAGGCAATATTCAATAGACTAATGAGGATATAACGTTCATGTTACGAAGTAGCTGATAATGATATAGACTTGATTAACATGCACTAACATCCCGTCTCCCTGTTGGCCAGACAGCCGACTGCCTCATCTGCAGACACTGGGTTCTGTGAAGTTCCCTTTGCTGTGTATCCACAGGCATTAAACACACCAGTGACTGGGAAGAGTTTCTAGGAAATATTGAAAGTGCCTGTGTGAAGTTTAGGAAATGTTAATGCCAAAATTAACATTTTGCTGATAACGTGTACAACTCATACAAAAGACAAAACAGATTCACAAGCTTACTTCTGTAGCCAGTGATGTACAAAGTAAGCATGACAACTGAGAAGCTGGTAGTTTTGAACACTGTGTTCCCATTTGCTAAGAAAAACGGTCTCTGCAATAAATTTTCTTTTTATGTCACACCTGTAAATTGCAAAGGTTTTTTTGCATGACTTTGTGTTTGAAAAAGACCTTATTATCCCTATTTTCCACTTCATTAAGCCCATGATATGTACTTAAGATATTTGTAGGGGGACTGGGAAAGTGGAACAAATGGAGCCTGGTGAGTGGAGAGTGAAGGTGTGTGCTTGGGAACCAAGGCTGGATGGAGCCTTTTGAGTTTGAAGTGAGAGAAGTCATGAGGCTTTCCACACCTTGAGATAAAGGGAGAGCCACATGGCCAGAAAGCCCAGGGGGGGGTCTCTGGCCCAAGACCAGGTGGTGCCCTTTGACCTCCCTTTGCCTTTTGAGCACTATTTTTGATGGGCATGTACTGAACTAAAATAACTGTTCTGAGGGTTAAACCTTTTGCATTAAAAAAAAGCAAAAATTGAGGCTTTGAGTAAAATGTGCTAAGTCTTAAATTTAAAAAGCTATGTTCTCACGTCAAAAAATTCCAAGGACCAACTAGCAGTTAAAAATTTTTATTTTGTAAAAAAGATGTAACATGTTAGAGTAAGGGAGACTTGATAATTTAGCTTTTGACTGGTAAAAATCATCTAACTGAGAGAGCTGATTATTCATTCAAGCAAACATCATTTCCTTTATAGGTTTTTTAGGATTAAGAACTTGCCTATTTTTTTTTTCATTTTGTGTTCACCAAATACTGACTTCAGCTTGAAGCATGTGTTTACATTGCCGAAAACATCTTGACCTTACAGCTGGCTACATGGGGTACATCTTTAGTCATTCTTTTATAAATCCAAAGGTTAAGGTACAAGCAATAGAAGGTACTTTATTTTCATCATTCATAGAATATGTTAGTTTAATTTACTTGGCTAATAATAACATGTATAAAGTTAAGTGAATGCTTGATTTGAATTTTTGTTCAAATGCAGAAAGAAATCCTTACTTGTGTGTGTGCATGTGAGCATGCATGTGGTAAGGGTTCGAAATATTTCTGTTAATAATAGGCTATAAGCTCTTGACGTGGCCATTTTATGCCAACTGTTTAATAGGCACCCATTAAATATTTATCAAAACACACATACACACACTCAGAGACACATGTATCATCAGATTTAGAGAACTAATAGTTCAGATTTTTGGATTCTTCCAATATCTTCTGTCAAACCTTAATTTATGGGAATAACAACATGAATACAAATAGAAATAAATAGATCATTTTTAGTATCTTCCTTCTTTGTGTTATTTGCTTCTTTTTTCCATTGAATGTTAAGCTCATTTATTTTATTAATGGTATCTTTTTCTAAATGATTTCACTGAAGATTATATTAATTCCTACAAAGTTTCATATTATAATCTTGTAATCTTATAATCTTATAGTATTCCTACAAAGTATTGAAATCTCTCACTATCATGGTAGTGAGAGATTTCAATTATCTATTTCTGTTTGTTGTATGATTGTCATATCTTTTTCATGGATTCATTTATCAGTGTGTGGTATAATATTTTATTGTTAATATTACAACTTAAAGGACAAAAAAGGATTACTATTGCTAAATCAACTTTCTTTTTGTAACTAGTTGCCTGGGATTTCCTTTTCTACTCCTAGTATTTTTAACCATTCATTGTTCTTTTGCTTTTAATGTGTATTTATAAGCAATAACTAGGTATTTCTTTAACTTCAATTTTATTGTCTTTTGCTTTTAGAAATAATTAACATGTTTAGATTTACTGTTGGTAAATCTTAGATGTAGAGGTGCTTATTTCTATCTAGTTAATTTGTGTTTTGTCTTTTTTCTTCTTTTGTGCCTTTGGTTACTTTGATTGAATTTTCTTTATTTCATTTTGTCAACTATTGGTTCAGACTTTATGCTTTCTCTTTGTATTCTTTTCGCTATAATGCTTAATTATAACATGCATACTTTATGAAGTCTAAATCTAATTACTGGTTCTCACTGCCTACCGAGGACACTTTAACTCTGAGCTGCTGCATCCTCTGTTTCAATTTATTGCTTTCTAGTAATTTAATTCTACCCTGTTTGCATGCTTTTCAGATTAATCATTGTTATTTTTATTGTTTTTAATAAGGCTGGTAACTTTTTAGATTTATCAATATGTTCACCAGTGTCTTGCCTCCCGTTCGTTAGCTCTTCCATCCTGTTCCTGCTGTTCATTCCTTCTTGTTAAAGTACATCCTTTGCTGATAGTTTCAGTGAAGGTGTGTGAGTTGTAAACTCTCTACCTTTGTTTGAAAATATCTCTATTTTGCCTGTACTCTTGAATGGAATTTTGTCTAATTACAAAATTCTAAATTGACAGTAATTTTAGCAATATGAAAATGTTCCAATATCTTTTGCTATGTATTTTTGCTATTAGTGTGATTGTTTCTCCTTTGTAAGTAGATTCTCCTCTGTCCTTTTAAGATTTTTTTTGTCCTAGATTTTATGTGCCTAAGTTTTATTATAGTATGTCTGGATTTGGATTAATCTTGGGTGGAGCTCAGTGTCTTCCTTTAATCTGAGCAGTTGTGGTTTTCTTTGGTTCTGAAAGATTCTCAGCCATCGTCTCCTTTACTCATGTCTATTTCTTTCCTATGCGCGTCGTCTATTAGGCTCATTTTGGAGCCTCTCAGCCTTTCGTCCATGTCCTTAATATTCCCTTTCATCTATTTTTAACTGTTTGATTTTTTTGTGCTGCATTTTGGGTGCTATCTCTGTTTTTCATGTTATCATTCAATTTTCTTTGGCTTTGTCTTGTCTGCTATTCAACTTATCCATTAATGCCTTTTATTATCATCATATAGTAACTATATGAAATTTCCGTTTAATACTTCCTTCAAATTTACCTTTTTTTACCTTGTGGCTTTACACCCTTCTTTTATCTTTTTGAATATTTCAAATACGTTTACAGAGTCCTTTATATCCTCCTGTTTTTAGTTCTTGGCACATACATTCCTCTGAGTGTTGCATCTCTGTATTCGGTGGAAGGCCTTTCTAACCTGGGCTGCAGAGGGCCCTGAAGAGGGGTTTCACTTTTGCATCCGCCAAGGCTGCACAGGTTTCACCAGGTTTAAACGAGTTTTTTATGTTTCGAATTCTGAAAATTGCAGCACAAAACAGTCTATTCAACAAATAGTTATTATAAGGAAGAGACAGAAGTCTTGTCTTCTTGTAGCTTGTCACCATCTTCATTAATGACACATTTCAAAAAGGTTCAAGTGTATGTAAAGATGGCAGGAGAAACTCTAAAGTCTGAATACAAATGAGTTTAATTTGACAGCATAAATACATATTTAGGGAGTTACTACTATTTTTAAATGTCAGTGTAATTTACATGTGAGTTTGACTATAGTTTTCAGTATAGTTAAAATGCAATTCAAGTTAGTTATTTGAAAAATGCCCCAAACATCTCTGGGAACACAGTTTGATAACCTTTTACCTAGATTCTAGGGCCTGTATCAGTATTGAATGACATCGTTTACCAAGGAGGCCCAGGATCTGTGTATTTAAGGAAATAAATTATGGAAGTCAATTATAAATAATTTAAAAAACCCTCTAATTATGTGAATTTACATTGAACATGCAATTCCTAAAAGACAGGTGCCTGACCAGTTTTATTGTTTCTCAGAAGGCCCGTTGGAGTTTAGACGTTTTCTATGTGTGTTCTAAAGCTTCACTATTACTTGGCTGGGGCACTTTCTAATTCACTGATTTCCAAATATTTTACATATAAAGTAAAGTCTTACTTTTTTTTTTTTTTTTGAATGCTGTTCTCTTGCTTAGTCAAATACACAGTTGGTAGAATGAAATGAAAAAATACAGATTTTAGTCTAAAATTTTTCTGTGTAACCTGTAATGTACATAACAAATCTCATGTAGCTAAGAAGTTCAGTTTTGTGTTAAATATAGAGGTTATTTTTCTTTTGTAATGTGCATTATTGTTAGCAGATTTAACAAGGATCTCATTTGTGGTATTTTCCCCTCCTTTTCTTTTAAAATTTAAGTTTTAAAAATGATTGAAGCCCAGTATTACACTAAATATTGTGTAGCATCAGTATGCTGCTTTATCTTATGAATCTCACAAATACAAAAGAACAGCAGAAAAACACCACCGGGTTGTTGCTTGGCTTTCAGACTGTGCGTTGGTGCCAGTTGGGGATTAAGAACTGTTGCCCCTATTCTTTGTGCTGTATCCAACCCCTTACATTTAGTGTGTTGAAGGTTTGTCTTTCATACTCTGGCTGAAACATTAACATTTTCTTTAACACCCATAAGATTTTCTTTAAATTTTACTCCACTTTGGTTTTTTAGACCCTGTTCCCTCTCCTCCTGTTGTTGCAATGTCTGATTTTAGCACAGCTGACGAGTGTTTTGGTGCCATTTTTCCATGCCATGCTGCCTTGCTAGGCTTGGGAAGTCTGTCAGGCTGTCAAACTCAGGTTCCGAGGAAAAGCATTCCCGCATCCTCAAGTCAGCCTTTCTCATCCTTTGGCTTTAGGATTACACAAAGGCCCCTTGACGTCGGGCCTGCTGTGGTAGCAATTTAATGATGCCGAGAAAGAGACAGTGGTCAGATCTTAATGAGACTGCCGTTTCATAACCTATAAATCAGTACCATCCAGCTGAGGAAGTCTGGCTCCTTGCCACCCTACCGGCTGGGTGGTATAGACATTGTTAGTGTCCCCTTGCAGAGCCACTGGAGCTCAGGAGTGCACTGTGTTGTGTGGTGGGTAATTGTTCCCATGGGCGAGTGTGGGTGGGAACTTACTTGGAATGTCATTAGTGGATGTAACCGCTGTGTTTTACCTGTCCAAGACGCTGATAAATTTAATATTCTATATCTAGGATTAGAGTTTTAAAAATTGTCATCAAGACAAGACCTGGAGACTAAGAAAGTCATAGATATTTTACTTATTATGTTAATTTTTGACTCTTTTTCACTTTGTAGCTTTAATTCTGAGTTTACTATTTCTGGTGATTGAGTCCTCAAGTTATTGGCCTAAGCCTTTGAATATTCATTTCATGCCTCTGGATTATAAGGAAAAAGTCACCATTTTAGTGGTTTTAAGACCACTACAACTAGTGTCTCAGCTGTTGATCTCTACTGTTTTTATTTCAGAATTAGCTGGCTATCCATTCTCCTCTGTTGCAGTCCTAAATTTTAGGTTCAATAGATAAAAAGGATCAGCATTTGGCTTCTTGGAGTGGCTGGTTATAAATAGACCGGAAAATAGCAACAAGCTGGGCTGCTGCTTCACTAATGGCCCTTTTCAAATACTTAAAAGCAAATGATTCATCAAATAGAGTCACTACAAGCAGAAACCTGCCAATTTGTAGAATTTGACTCCTCCTAATCAGAGTAAGGCAACAGGATGTTGAGTTCCTGCTCTGTACCTGATTAAAGCCAAATGCAAGGCGGGGCAGCTGGGAGCAGGAGGAAGCGCAAGACCATCCCAGCTGGGGGCAGAACAGCTGCAGAAATTTAGAGGAAAATGATTTTTAAAAAACCTTCCACATTTGTTTTATTTTCCAGATAGGCTTAGTAGATAAGCACATACTCAGCCGCAGGTTTTAAATGTTTTTAAAAGTAACATTCCATGTACTATTTAAGGAAAGCAATAAATCGATTGATGAATGGTTTAAGCAAAATTTCTTCCCTGAGTAGATGTGTTATTTTTAGATAATTCTGTATCATCCTAATTCTACCAAATTCTCTCTTTAGGCATTTATTGTAACTATTAAAGCAATCACTCTTTTCACTTACATTAAAATTAATGATTTCCCCGCACTGAATTTCTGTTTTACTGAGCATATTTTTGCCATTAAAAGGCTCTCTGATTTTGATTTTTTAAAAATATATACTTCTGGATTCACTGTAGTATTTTCTCATGATGTATTAAAGCATTGTAAAATGTATTATCTGTAGCTATTTTTATATTTTTACAAAGTTATTCTAAAACTCTGCTTCCCTAAAAATAAGTTTTAAAAAAGTCAGAAGCATTCTGCCTCCCCTAACTGAGAAAGCATTAAAAATTTTAAGAATATTTTTAGATTATTTTAGTTTTTAAATTTTGCTGTTTAGTATTCTGTATGTTACCTCTAATAATTGATATGTCTATTATATTTATCCCTAAATTATAAGCTTTAGGCATACATATTGAATGTTGACATATAAATAAAATCTCACAAATAATTTTTATGCATACTTATTATTCCCAGCAATAACCCTATCAAAAGAACATTTTTGGGGGATGAAGTTCATGAATGTATACAGTATCAGTCCTATGTGCAGACTTCTAAGACTCATAGCAGTTTTCTGGACATCTGCCAGTTTAAGATTTTAGGTTGAACATGTAATTTCAAATATCAAGAACCAGGCAAAGACATTGTAAGAAAAGACTGCATACCAATGTCTCTTGTGAATAATGCAAAAATCCTAAACCAAATACTCAAAGACTGAATCGAGCAACATATAAAAAGGATTATACACCATGATCAAGTGGAATGTATCTCAGGAATGCAAGGTGGGTTTCACTTACAAAATTTGACTAATGTAATACAGCATATCTCTAGAATGGACAAAAAAAATCACATAATCATCTCAGTAGATGCAGAAAAAATTAGACATTAGAAAAAAATCCAACACCCATTCCTGATAATACTCAACAAACTGGGAATAGAAGAGAACTTCCTCAGCCTGAAAAGGGCATCTATGAAAAACTCACAGCTAACACTATACTTAATGGTGAAAGACTGGGTGTTTTCATTCCAGGGTAAGGAAAGAGAAAGATTATGAGCTCTCTCCACTTCTATTTAACATTGCATGGAGGTTCTAGCCGGTGTGATAGGCAAGAAAAAAAATAATTGAAGACATCCACATTGGAAAGGAAGAAGTAAAACTGTCTCTATTTGGAGATGACTTGATCCTCTGTTACACAGAGATGATCCTGAGGAATACAGTAAAAATTATTACAGCTGATAAGTAAGTTCAACAATGATTCAGGGTACAAGATCAATATGAAAATCATTTGTATTTCTGTACATTGTCAATGGCGAATAAACACATGAAAATATCAGTAACCATCGGAGAAATGCAGATCAAAACCACAATGAGATGCTACTTCACACCTACTAGGATGGCTACGGTTGAAAAGACAGTACCAAGTGTTGGTTAGGATGTGGAGAAATTGGAACTCTCCTATGTGGGTTGTGTGAATGTCAAGAGATTTTTGGAAAAGAGACTGGCAGTTCTCAAAAGGCTAAATGTAGGGTTACCATGTGATCCAGCAACTCCATCCCTAAGTATATACTACAAAAAATATTAAAATGTATATGTATACAAAAACGTATACATGAATGTTCATAACATCATTGTTCATAATAGCCAAAAGATGGAAACAGCACAAATGCCCATCTACTGATGAATGTTTAAGTAAAATGTGATATATCCATACAATAAAATATTATTCAGCCAAAAAAAGGGAATGAAATACTTATTCATGCTACAACATGAATGAACTTTGAAAACACTGCATTAAATTAACAAAAAGCCAGTTAGTAAAGACTACATATCATATGATTCCACTTATATGAAGTGTTTAGAATAGGCAAATCTATAGAGACAAAAAGCTAAATAGCAGTTATCTAGGATTGGAGGTTTGGGGAGAAATGACTAGTGACTGCTAAAAAAGGTGTAGGGTTCCCTTTTGGAGTGATAAAAATGTCCTAAGATTGACTGAGTTGCTGGTTGCTCAACTCTGTGTATACTAAAAACCATTGAATTGTACATGTTCATTGGGTGAATTATGTGATAAGTGAATTTTGGTAGCATAAAACTGCTACCAGAAAAAAAATAGACACACCTCTCTACCATTTTATTGTATTAAGCTATGTATGTTTAGGTATAGTTGGATCATGGAATCAGTCAAGTTTTGTTCTAAATCATTACGGTAAGCTTTAAAATTTAAGGTATATTATTATATATGTCAGACTGTTGCTAGTAGATACAGAGGAGAAAATAAATATTAGTAGATACTTGGAGAAAATAAAAGTTATACAGAACTATAGCTGAAGATTTAATAAGGAAACAAAAAATATGAAGCATTTTATAGATGGCAAGCAGGGTAGGGAAGGCTGCGGATAGCAGGAAACATATTTTCCATTAAGTTAAACTTTTAAAATTTGAAATTATTTTTATTTTTAAAAATGAAAAAAGAGATTAACTGCACAAGAGATAGCTGCACAAGCAGTTATCTTCAGTAGTGTTTGAATAGTGACAATACGGCCCAATTTTAGATTTGGATTTTTTGGAAATGTAAGGACATCCCTTTTAAATCTTAAATCTGAGACCTGAAGTTTTATGTAATGGTTTGTGTGCACTTTGCACATAACCTCTCAACTCTGTGCATTGCCCACGAGTGTGTCTGTTCATTCTGTTCTCTGTGCCTGGTAGACCTTTCCTGAACTGCCCATCCCTGTAAGTCTAAACTCTGTTGTTTCACGTAGTCTGAGTTAACATACAAACTACCCAGTTCTCACAAAATTGTTTCAGGTCACCCTAATGGTAAGTAATAAGTCATTTTCTACACAAACTGTATTTTATTTGTACCTTTCTTCTTACGGCTGTTTTTAAAAATAGCATTCCCACTTGTTTTAAAGCCAGTGTTCTACTTCTTTTATGGGGTGTAATATCTATGTCTAACTCACCTTTATATTCATGCCATTCCCAGTGTCTTTTATAAAGTTGTACTCAACAAATGTTTACGGAATGAATACATGGATGAATGAATGAGTCAGTACAATAAATAGCCAAAGATGTAATATGTTACTATTGTACCGTTTTATTACACTGTTTCAACATGTTCATGTAGTTCTTTCCTGACTTTTTGGAAAAGGAATTGCAGATTTTTTATCTAGACTGTCCTAGACCAGACCTGTTTTGGATTAACAATATTTCCAGATTATAGATATTTTAACTGTAAAACAGCATGACTGAGTTTGAAAAAAAAAAGTTTTAACATGGTAACATGCACACATGGTGATTGTAACCTGTCAAAATGGGAATTTCCGAGGCCCTTTGCCACAGCTTTATCAGGAAGACTAGCATATATGTTTATATTTACTTATTTAACCTTCACTGGGGTCTGGATCAAGCATTAGGAATATTTGCACCTAAATGCTGTGATGAGTTATTATGGATAGCCTCATTCTATTTAGATCAGCGTTTTTGCCACCATGTGAATTGAAATCAGGTAAAACATCACTACTGAATTAGTAATTTGGAAACAAAAGACTGGATTTTACAGTTCTCTGGATTTTTGAATTGTGGATGAGAGATTTTGGACTGTATTTCCTTATAACTAGTACATGCTTAATAGAATCATGTAACATAGATTATATTTGGTTTGACTGGAAATAATATTTGAATTTGATCAAAATCAAATTCATACCAATTAAATGGATTTTTAATCCATCAACAATTAACCCATTGTGCATTCAGGAATGCTTGTTTTTAGGCAGTTGCCACAATGCCTTCATAAGATTGCATTTTAGAGTTTTTCTTATTTCTTTTATTTTGGGTAAATTGAGAAGACATGTACTACATATTTATTGCTTTGTTAATATAGGAAAATTCAGTTTTATAGAATTTCCAGTTGTTCATTGCTAGTATTTAGAAATAAAATAGTCTTTTTTTGTACATTTGGTCTAGTTTAGTGTTACCCTGCTAAATTTAGGTATTAGTTCTAATAAGATTTTGGAAATTACGTAGGATATTTTGTATACATAACCATAGTCATTTTGTGTGGAAATAAACACAGTTTTACTTACCTTTTCCTTGCCAATCTGTATGACATTTATTTATTTTCTTATATTATTATTATTGTTACATTGGATAGTACCTCTAATACAATGCTGAATCAAGATTATTAAAGAAGTTGAATGTCTTTGCTTCATTTTTGATCTTAGTGTAAAATTGTTCAGCTTTTCACCATTTTGATGTTGGTAGGTTTTTCATTGTCATCACTACCAAGTTGAAAGAATTCCTTTCAATATCTAGTTTGCGGATAACTTTTTAAAAATCATGAATGGGCATTGAATTTTCTCCGATTTCTTTTCTGCATGTATTAAGATTATTGCATGTTTTTACCTTTAGTCTGTTGAAATGGTGGATTAGATTGATTGATGTTAAACTGACCTTACATTCCTGGGATAAATCTCACCTGGTCCTGATGTAGTATCCTTGTTATATATTGTGGATTCAATATGGTAATAATATTTTGTTTAGGATTTCTTGAGAATATATTCATCAGGGATTTTGGTTTGTAGTTCTCTTACAATGTCTTGTTTTGGTTATGCTGGCCTCATAACATGAATTGAGAAATGTGCCTTCATTCTTTTCTTTCTGAAATAATTGGTATAGTATTTATATTATTCCTTCTGCATATGTTATTTAGAATTCACTGATAAAGCCATTCAGGCTTGGATATTGTTTTTCATTTAAAATTTTGTGTGTGCGTATGTGTGTAAGGGTGAAGGTTGTTTACTATGAGTTAAATTTAATAGATACAGGGCTATTTAAGAGTATATTTTTTTTCTTGATAAGCCTTGGTAAGTTGTGCCTTTTAAGAAATTTTACATTTTTTCTAGTTGTCAAATTTATTAGAATATAGTTAGTTATAATATTTCTTTATCTTTAATATTTATAGGATTTGCAGACAATTTGCCATCTTTCATTCCTGATATTGATAATTTTATATTGTCTTTTTTTCTTGCCAGTTCTGATAAATGTTTATCAATTTTATTCATCTTTTCAGCATATTAGCTTTGGCTTCATTGGTTTTCTCTGTTGTTTGTTTCTTTTCCAGTTCATTAATTTCAGCTCTTTATTTCTTTCCATCTGCTTACTTAGGTATTAAATTGTCCTCTTTCTAGCTTGTTAAGGTGTAACTTAGATTATGTATTTAGGTCTTTCTGCTCTTTCTATATAGCATTTAAACTGTAAATTAACCTCTAGCACTCCTTTTGCTGATTCAAAATTTTGATGCATTGTGTTGTAATTTTCTGTCAGTTTAAAATATATTCTAATTTCTCTGGCGATTTCTTCTTTCACCCAAGGTTTACTTAGAAATGTGTTCTTTACTTTTTCAGATATTGGTGTATTTTCTAGAAATTGTTTCTTATTGTTTCATATTTTAATTCTATTGTGGTTAAAGAATATTTTCTTTGTATTTTGGTCCTTTTAAATTTATTGAAACTTGATTTTTGCCCACCGCTAGGCCATCTTACTATACATGAGCATTTTGAAAAGAATGTACAGTCTTCTGCTTATAGACATGATGTTTATCGAATGTCCGTTAGTCTAGATTAGTTGACAGTGTTCATTCCTCAGTGATTTCCTGCCCTCTTGTTTTAGCAATTACTGAGAAAACAGTATTAAAATATGCAATAATGACTCTGAAGTTGATTATTTCTCCTTTTAGTTGTGACAGTTTTTACTTTTGTAGCTCTATTATTAGGTATATGCACATTTAGGATTGTTATGCCTTCTTCATTAATTGACCACTTTTTCATTGTGGTAGATCCCTCTTTATCTCCAGAAATACTCCTGGATTATTCTCTGTTGTTTGTTTCTTACCTGGATAATTGCTTGGTTTTTACTGTTTGTTATTATTATGGGCACCCCGCTTTCTTTTTCTTTTTGTAACTAATAGAGTTGGTCTTTTATAACAGCTTTACATATACAGAAAAATTGAGCAGACAGTATACAGAGCTCTCATATATACACCTCCTGTCTCTGGTAATTTCCCGTTGTTAACATCTTACATCATTGTAGTGTACTTGTTACAGTTAAGGGACCAATATTGATTAGCTGAAGTCCATGGTTTATACTTTTTCACTCTTTGTGTTATACGGTTCTGTGGGTTTTCATAAATACATAATGTCAGGTATCAACCGTTATAGTATCATACAGAATAGTCTGACTAACCCAAAAATAGTGTATGCTTCATCTTTTTATTTCTTCCCCTCCTCCCCTCAACCCTTGGCAACCGCTCTTTTTACCATCTCTATAGTTTTGTCTTTTCCAGAATGTCACGTAATAGGAATCAGACCATATGTAGTTTTTTCAAACTTCTTTCACCAAGCGATATGCATTTAAGATGCCTCCTTATCTTTTTATGGCTTAATAGCTCATTGCTTTTTATTGATGAATAATGTTCCATCGTGTGGATATACCATTGTTTATCCATTCATCTATGGAAGGTCATCTTTTTTGCTTCCTGTTTTTGGCGATTATGAATAAAGTTTCTGTAAATATTCATGGGAAGGTTTTGGTGTGGACATAAGTTTTCAACTCAGTTGGGTAAGGACCTAGGGGACGCTTTGTTTTGCTTTCTAAGAAATTGCCAACCATTCCTTCTTGTGATGTTTTTATCTGGTTTTGGTATTAGGACAATCCTGGCCTCAGAATAAGTAAAGAAGCGTTCCCTCTGCTTTTATTTTCTAGGTGAGATTATAGTGAATTGTTAAAATTTCTTCCTTAAATGTTTGGTAAAATTTGCCAGTGAAGCCATTTGGGCCTTGTGCTCTCTGTTTTAGAAGGTTATTGATTATTGATTCAATTTCTTTAAGAGATATAGGCCTAGTCAGGTATTTCCCCTTGTGTGTGAGTTTTGGTAGCTTGTGTCTTCAAGGATTAGTACCTTTCATCTAAGTTATGTTTATGGGCACAGAGTCGCTCATGATCATCCGTTATTACCTTTCTAAAGTCCATGGGATCACTAATGTTATCTTCTCTTTCATTTATGATGTTAGTAATTTGTGTCTTCTCTCTGTTTTTCTTGGTTAGCCTGGCTAGAGGTTTATCAATCTTACTGACCTTTCCAAAGAACCGGCTCCTGGTGTTACTGATTTTTCTGTATTGGTTTTCTGTTTTCCATTTATTGATTTGTGCTGTAATTTTTGTTATAGTAGTCCCCCCTTTATCCTGTGGTTTCACATTGTGTGGTTTTAGTTACCCATGGTCAACCAAGGTCCAAAAATATTAAATGGAAAAATCCAGAAATAAACAGTTCATAAGTTTTAAGTTGTGTACAGTTCTGAGTAGCTTGACAAAATCTCTTGTCCCTCTCTGTCCCATCCAGGGTGTGAATCATCCCTTCATCCAGCACCTCCATGCTGTAATTACTACCACCTGTTAATTACTTAGTAGCCCTACTGGTTATCAGATTGACTGTTGTGGCATCACAGTGCTTGTATTCAAGTAACCCTTGTTTTACTTAATAACGGCCCCAAAGTGCAAGAGTGGTGATGCTAGCAATTCGGATGTCCCAAAGAGAAGCCAAGCTGTAAAGAGCTTCTTTTAAGTGAAAAGGTGAAAGTTCTTATCTTAATAAGGAAAGAAAAAAAATTGTAAGCTGAGGTTGTTAAGATCTATGGTAAGAATGAATCTTCTGTTCTTAAAATTGTGGAGAAGGAAAAAGAAATTTGTGCTAGTTTGGCTGTCGTACCTCAAACTGCAAAAGGTTTTACAGCCACAGTGTCTGATAAGTCCTTAGTTAAGATGGAAAAGGCATTAAGTTTGTGGGTGGAAGACATGAACAAAAATGTGTTCCAATTGACAGAGGTTGGGTTCAGTACTTTCTACTGTTCCAGGCATCCACTGTGGGTATTGGAACATATCCCCTGCAGATAAGGGGGAGGATACTGTATTTCCTTTATTTTGCTTTACATTTATATTGCCCTTCTTTCTCTAGTTTTCTAAGGTTGAAGCTTAGATTATTGATTTTAGATCTTTTCTCTTTCCTAATATTGCATTCAGTGCTACGTATTTTCCTCTAAGCACTGCTTTCCCTGCATTACACGTTTGGATAAATTATACATTTATTAAAGTAATTATACATTATTAAATTATATTTTTATTTTCGTTAGTTCAAAATACTTTAAAGACTTCTCTTGATACTTCTCTGACCTGTTTGTTAATTAGAAGTATGCTGTTTAATCTCCAAATATTTTCTAAATTTAATTCCATTGTTATCTGAAAGCACATTTTAATTTCTCTTCTTTTAAATTAGTTAACATATGTGTTATGGCCCCAGATGTTGTCTTGTCTTGGTAAATGTTTCCTGTGACACTGAAGAGAATGTGTATTCTATTGCTCCTGGGATGAAGTAGTCCATAAATGTCAATTAGATACTTTAGTTGATTGATGGTGTTCACTTCAGCTATTATCATTACTGATTTTCTGCCTGTTGGATCTACCAATTACTAATAGAGGAGTGTGTATAGTCCCTACCTCTAATAGTGGTTCTGTGTATTTCTTCTTACATTATCAGTTCATTCCTAATGAATTTTGTCACTATTTTTTTGAGTACACACTCATTGGGAATTATTATGTCTTTCTGAAGAATTGTCCCTTTTATCATTATGTAATACCTCTGTATTCCTGATAATTTACTTTGTTCTTTCTGAGATTAATATACCTACTACAGCTTTTTTTGGGATTAGTGTTAGCATGATATATCTTTCTCCATCCCTTTAATTTTAATGTATCTGTGTCTTTTAGTGAGTTTCTTGTTGACAACATATACTTGGGTCTTGTTTTCTATCCACTTTGTCAGTCTGTCTTGTAATTGGTATATTTAGACAGTTCACATTTAAAGTGATTATCAATATAGTTGGATTAATATCAACTATGTTCATATCTTTTTTCTATTTGTTGCATTTATATTTCATTTATTGTTTTTCGTCTTCCCTCTCTTCTTGCCTTCTCTGGTTTTCGTAAAGCATTTTATGATTCCATTTTTTCTCTTCTCTTAGAATGCCAGATATGCTTCTTTTAAAAAATGTTTAGTGGTTGCCCTAAAGTTTGCAATTTACAACTAATCTAAGTCCACTTTTAAGTAACATTATACTGCTTCACAGGTGGTTCATTACCTTATAACAGAGTATTTCCAATTCATCCGTTCCGTCTCTTACAGCACTGCTGTCATTCATTTCACTTATCCGTATACTATAATCACCTCCTATGTTGTCACTATTATCACCTTGAGCAGTTATCTATTAAATCAATTAAGAATAGGAAAAATTTTATTTTACCTTCATTTATCCCTTCTCTAAGGATCTAAGTTTCTGACCTATATAATTTTCCTTCTTTGAAGAATTTCTTATAATGTTTCTTACCAGGCAAGTCTCACAGGAAGAAACTCCCTCAGTTTTGTTTGTCTGAGAAAGTCTTTATTTTTCTTTTTGGGAAATAATTTTGCTGCATATAAAATTATAGGTTTGGGGATTTTTTCTTTCAATACTTCAAATATTTTCACTTAATTCTCTTTTTGTTTTCCTGGTTTCTGAGAAGACATGAAGCTTCTTTCAAATTTTCTCTTTGTCTTTGGTTTTCTGCAGTTGGAATATGATATGCCTACATATAAATTTTTTGGTATTTATCCTATCTGGTGTTCTCTGAGCATCCTTAATTTTTGGTTTGGTGTTTGTCCTTAAGTTTGGAAAGTTCTCAGTCATTATTACTTGAAATATTTCTTCCACTTCTTCCTTTCCTATTTTTCTGTCTAGTATTCCATTACATGTAGGTTATACCTTTTGTAATGGTCTTGCAGTTCTTAGAAATTCTATTTCATTACTTTCATCCTCTTTCCTCTTTGCGTTTCATTTTGTGATGTTTCTATTGATACATCTTCAGGCTCACTGACTCTTTCTGTAGGTGCGTCAAGGGCATTCCCTCATTTCTGTCACGGTACTTTGATGTCTAGCATTTCCTTGTGATTTTTTTTTTTCCATCTCCTTTCATTACCCATCTGTTCTTCTTATGTGTTGTCTACTTTTTCTATTAAGGGCCCTTAATATGTTAATCATAGTTATTTTCACTTCACTATCTACTAATTCAAAAATCTTTGTCATATGTGAATCTGCTTCCAGTGCTTGCTTTGTCTCTTCAGATGGTGTTTTTTCTTGCTTTTTTTCATGCCTTGTTATTTTTTGTTGAAAGTTGGGCATGCCACATCAAGTAATAGGAACTGAGATAGGAGGCTTTTAGTGTGAGGTGGTTTTATGTTAATCTGTGACTATGAGCTGTGCTGTGTTTGGTATTTGCTGTAGCTGTGGGTGCCAGAGGCTTTAGTTTCCTCTAGTTTACTTGTGATAACATCACCTACTGTCACCATCACCTACTGTGTTTGGGATTCTCTGAGAACTCCTTCCTAAATAGAGTCTATGGCTTTCTGCACTCTCAATTATAATCACTCTTACTATACTGAAGCCTTGTCGATGTGTCGATAAGGTGTTGTGGAAGGGAAGCTTTCTGTAATATTAAATCTCTTTCTTAAAATGGGGCGGAGTTCCTGGCCTGTGTCCTTCAGAAGTGTTTCTTAGCATTTCTTTTTTCTCTTTCATAGGAGACAGGAAAGATAGATAGGGCTGAAGTTGAGTGTTTTCTCTTCCCCTAGGTGAGATAAGGCTCTGTTGAAGTACTTTCTCCGAGAAGACAAGTTTTTGTTTTGGAGACCAGAACACTCTTCGTGTATTTGAAAATGTTTCAACTGTTTCCCTCCCCCTAACTAAATTGAGGGTGAGTGGAGGTCCTTTGATTTTCACCCTGAGAATCTCATGGAGTTGCTGAAGGTAAAGTCTTCAAAAGTGTGGGGATCCCTGTGAGACAGAGATCCCAGGACTTTTTAACTCCCAAGCTAGTCTGTACTCAGCCTCCAGTAATGCGCCATAGTTACCATTTGTTTTCTTGCAAGTTTATGGCTCTAGTGTTTCTCCTTCAGGTAAGCCAATCTCAACTACACTTTTCTTATTTACCCACATCTTTATCACTTCTGGCATTCTTCATTTCTTCGCATAGATGCAAATTTCCAATTGATATAGTTTTCATTTAGCCTGAACATTTGCATTTCATGTAGTTTCTGTCTGCTCTCAATGAATTTTCTCAGCTCTTGTTTGTCTGAACCAAAGTCTTTTCTTCTTTTTTGAAGGTTATTTTCTGTGGGCATAGGATGCTGGTGACTTTTAGCACTGTAACAATCTTTTTTGCTTATATTCTGTTTTACGTCATTTTGGACAAGTAATCTCCAGTCATGCTTGTCTTTGTTTCCCTATAGATCTTTTCCCCTCTGTTTTAACATTTTCTCTATATCACTAATTTCTAGTAATTTGATTATGATGTGTCATGTGTTTTTCATGATGTTTATCCTGCTCAAGTTTCATTAGGTTTTTGGAGCAGAAGGATCAAAGTCTTGATCAAATTATGACAGTTTTCAGCTATTATATCTCCAAATATTTTTCTTTCATTTCAATAATATGTACATTAGACCACTTGGTATTTTCCACTGGTCATTGAGGCTATGTTCAAAATAAATATAAGCTATCTCCTTTGGAGAGTACATTAACATATTTTCTGGTACTCTGTAGAATTCTGCTGATAGAGATGAGTACCGCATTCTTAATTGACATTATTAGCAGCTTTTATCACATTCTAATAGTCATTTTCCCTTTTTATTTTTATTATCTTATCTTTACCAATTTTCTTCTTCATTTCTAATTTTTCAGTTCAGATTAAATTTCTACTGCTGGATATCTCTTTCTTAGACCAGTTTGTGCTGCTTTTGAATGCGTCAATGCCTTTTATAAGAACTTCACTGTCCTTTGAATTAAATCCAAGATTCCCAGGTTTAACTTAAGGTTCTCTTTAAATCCTATTGGATTATATTTACTTCCTCCCCCTTCTTTCTTTTATTCTCTTTCCTGCTTTCCTTCCTTCCTTGGGTTCCTTGTCTTGGTTCATACTTAACACCTCTGTTGGGAGAAGAGAGAGTTCAAGTAGAGTTTCTTTTCTTTTTCTTTCTGCCTTTCCAAGCCCTTCCTAGGGCTTATCTGCTTCATTAACTATTCTTTTTTTCTAGAATACAAAAATTAGAATTCCTTTTGTAATTCCTTTTTTAATATTAGTACCAGAAAATCCTCCGAATCATCCATAGTTATGAGTTATTTTTCCCTTTCTTAACATGTGGAAGGTAGAAAAATAGCTTCATTTATGCTACTATTTCAAGAGTTAAAACTTCCCATACTCAATGACAGGGATCCCTCTTTGTAATTGGACATCTGTGTGATGTCATTTATTTGGGTATGGGCCAGTAATTACTCTGATTTGTAATGTTATGCTCATTTTCTTCTGCTGTGGACCCTGATTAATATATACATTTACCTTCTCCTCGTCTCTTAATGTGATGAAGACTCCCCCAATATGTTTTTTTATAATCATTCAGACATTTTGAAAGAACTCACTGAGGCGACACAATCCTTGGGAGTCTGGTGATTACCTTCTTGTTTTAATTGTGATGTTCTGTGTCTATATATATCCATGAGCTTTGTAGACCTGCTGGTTTCTGCGGATGATTTTAAAGTTACCATGGACAACAGAATGGAATGGTTTTTTTAAATTAAAAAAATGAATTGTGGAAATTCAGACAGTTGAGAAGGGCGAAATGATATTTATTATCCAGTTTATTTATTTATCCAGCCCCAGCCTTTAGATAATGTATGAGCTCTTTTAGCTATCAATGCAATGAGCTACTGGGGTGCCGTTTAAAATGAACGATAACAAACAGGATTGAAAGGTTTTTTGTGCTCAGATCTAAGAGATTTGTGAAACAGATCCTCCTACCTTTTTAAAAGCATATCTCTGTGGCATTATGAAAAATTCCTGGGGCTTCAAGTTGGGAGCCTTGGATTCTAGTCTGCCTTTGCCAGCGATTTGTCACAGGACCTAAGATCTCTGAAGTGTAGTTTTCTAAGCCAGTGGCTCCCAAATCTGGCCATACATCTAAAGATAATATTCTCAGGCCCCACTCCTCAAGTGTCTGATTTCATAGGTCTGTTGTGGGACTTGTAAAGTTATATGAATATATGAATAAGAAGTCACCTAAGTAGAGCCCATGTCACTGTTGAGAGTTGGCAGGTCATTTCTTCTCATGGCTTCACTGAGTGTCAGTGAGGAAATACAGAGCCTAGAGTCCTCAGGATGAGTGAATGTGCTTATGGGAGTTTAGTTGGGGAACAGAAAGCCCAAAATGTATTTCCAAATGTGACTGGTCAATCAAGAAGTGGAATTAAATACAAACTTAAACATTTTTCTCCTTTAAATTAGAATAAAAATATTAACTGGATTGGTATGAACATTAAATGAAATGCTGGTATAAAATAATGGCAGTAATAACAGATAGCACTTACATCTTGCTTCCTGATTTTGTTTTTACAAACTTGGTTATCAGTGCTGCAACTTGCTTTTGATATAGCAGTTGGTGCAGTGGATAAGACAGAAAGTAGAAGCCAAAACACAAAACCAGAAAACGAGTGGCCTGTTAGGGTATCTAGCAAACTAGATGAATGCCTTGGAGCACGTGCCTCGCGAGGTAAAAAAACTACAGCAGGGCTCAGAGGAGAAGCACAAAGCATTAGTCGATCTCTGAGATTCATTTAAGATCTAAAATAGTTTGGTCTTTTATTCTAAATGAGTCATTTTCTACAACCCTGGCCTATAGTTATGGCTTGAGGAAAATGCAAGCTAAGCTCCTTAATATTTAGTCCATTATCTACAAGAACACCTCTTTTTTTGCCCAGCGATATAGAATATTAGCATTTCTGTCACTCATCAACAAGCTCAGTAAGGAGCTGGCAGCTGTTCAGCTCAGGAGGTGGAAAAGCTGAGTGGTATTTGAAAGAGGTAGTCAGGGGACACATTGGCGATTCCACCTGCTAGACCAGCAAATCCCAAAGTGCATTCCATAACATATTAACTCCACAGTCAGGGAGGAAGAAAGCGTCATGATTAGGGATATGTGAAAACTATTGGTTGAAATAGCTACAAATCAAAACTGTATTTTTCATTTTTTGTCAAGAATCAGTATAAGAAACAATCATAATGAGAACATTTTATATTCATTAAAGTAATGTTAAAAATAGTTTTCTACTGAAATTAATGCCAACAAACTGTTTCTGTCTTATGAAGAACTGATACGCATCCTCTCAAACAATGAGAAAGATGGTATGGTTTCTAATCTAGTTATTATATTTTATTTCTAAAGTATTTTGGATGTGAATAGAGTAAAATTACAAATAATTTTTAGAAAAAGTATTTTGGAAGTAAATGGAGTAGAATGATAAATTTTATAATCTGAAATTAAAATAATAAAATGATGTCATAGTATATATTTTTGTAATAAATGGTGATAAGCATTTAAGTTTTGATATTTAGTTTACAGATGACCCCAAAAAGATACGTGTAACCAAATACCCAAGAAATGGGAATATCCCTGTTGGCACAGCTGATTTAACTGCTGTGTTGAGAATCCTCCCATTATTTGAACATCCCTACCCTGCCCCCCAGCGATGTGACACTTTATAGTATCATCCACTCAGTGTCGAAGAGCTCGAAGATTATTTTCAACAGTGCAAAAGACCTTACACTTCAGAAGCCACGAAATAAAATTGAGATCTTCCATGAGAAATATAATCAAAATGTTTGCTCCTTGTAATATTCTGAAATTAAGAAAAAATTACTTTCTTTTCATTTAAATACTAGAACACAACATACCTAGCCCCAAACATACCAAACGTAGTAGGCTTTTTCTGTGCCTACAATAATACACAAATACATATTTGCATGTCTAGGGGTTTGGGTTTTATTTTAATGGCATTATACTGTGTAATTACTCAGCTTCCTTTTTTTTCCCACATAACTGTCTACTCTGTACATGGCTCGAGTTTGATCACATAGGGCTCACACATGCTTCCTTAATATTCCTGGTTATTATAAATCATAGTTCATGCAGCTATCACCTATTAACAGACATTCCAGTTGTTTTCAGTTTTTTCCCTGTTATAAACATTGCTACAATAAACATAAATATATATATTAAAAAAAGAGAAATCCAAGTAAATTTGAGAACATGCTGAGGAGACAGTACCAAGCTGTGTAATATTCTCGAATGTGAAAGAAAAAACTGGAAGTAGCAAGAGGAAATTAGTTAACTTAAAGGCTAAATTTCTATGGAATTTTTCTTTATAAATAACTGCAGAGATAATGTTCCCCAGAGATGCAAATGCTTCAAATTGTAAAAGAGTATCATTTTTAATTAGGGGAAGACTCAGTGTGTGTTATACTAGTATTATAATATTTGCTTTTGGTCCTGTTCATTCTGTAACACACTTTGTATACCCCCCCATCACACATACACACACACACACACACAAAACAAAAAGAAAGCTCTTCAGGGTATGGTTTCATGGGACAATTGCGTGCCTAAGGGAATCTGAGACACTTCCTTGCATTTCATGCCTTAAAGCTATGGAAGGATGAGATTTTCACACAATTATTCCATCCCATCAAAACCTGCTCAAGTCAGTCTGCTTCAGAGTAATTTGTTATTTTCTATTGTATTTATAAGGGTACAAAGAGTACTCTATATGCAATTTTTTTATCTTATAGCACTTTTTCTGTATTCCTAGAAAAAAATTATAAGACAAAATTATATAGCATCTTGGTATTTTCCTCCTACATAAAGCATATACTAAGTATAGTGCTCAAAACACTCCTGAATTTGAGGGCAAAGTATTTGAAAATAGCTCTCCTAACTGCTTTGAACACTACAATTGCAAAATTTCATGTACTTTATATTCATGTAAATTAAAGGACAGAGTATTATAAAGTAATCTTTTGATGATTGATTTATTTAGGGGGAAAGCTAAATACCCTGTTAGATTTTTAGTAACAGAATGGAAAATGTTGTAGAAATTATTGATAGGGAGACACAGGAGAATGATGCTGAAAAGTGTGTTTTCAGTTTTCAGTTAATACAGAGTATATGCATAAATAAAACAATATAAATACTGTATAAATATTGATTATTAGGATTACCAATCAAGTAAAAATTGTTTTAATTTATTCTTTTTTCTCTTATTTTTAATTTTTTTGTTTAAGCAATAAATAAAAATTGCTAAGAAATGTGTAGTAACTGTGAGCAGAAATTTAGAACTCAGCTGTTTTTCCATCATCCCTGAAACCAATGGATTTGATGTTTTCTGTATTTTCTGTCAGTGCAACTGTGTGAGTGCTGGGGAGGTCGTTCAGGTGGAGACAGCTGCACACAAACATTCTTTCTTGTCTGGGGCTCAGAAGCTGGTTGCATTAGAGATGACTATTTGGAGATAATTAGTGTATTAACGGTAACTGAATATGAAGAAATCAGTCTGTTAAGAGTGAGTTGTATGCGGGGGATAAAGCTAGCCTTTGGGAACACCAAGAGATGAGGGTGTTTGGGGTGAAAAGAGCCTGTTTAGGACTGATCAGAGAAGCAGGAGGAGAATTAGGAGTCGGTTGTGTACAGAAACCAAGGGAAGCGAGCGTATGTCAAGCGTGGTGCACTCTTCTTGACTCAAACGCAGTGAGGAGTGCCAAGCACTGTGGTGTGGAGGACCCAGCGGAGGGCGGAAGCCGTACGTCTGAAGTGTGTGCCGTCGGTGTGCCTCTGTGGTTTTCTCCAGGAGGTTAAACGCTGGGTTTAGGAGTGGAGAGGGTAAATAGTTAGGTTATGTTGAATTAATGGAAGATCAGGAAGGTGAGGTATTTGTCCTGATAGAGTGAGTCAAGTGACAGACTATGAGATACAGGCTTTCCTTGGTTGTACCAAGATTTCTGATAGAAAATGAGCCAACAAAAACTAAAACTGTTAAAACTACATTTCACATGTCAAAATGTCAATTGATTTAGGATGTAACTGCCGTCTCTGTCCATTCCAGGACACATAAATTTGTCTCTAGTTTTTCCTATACAAACTTGAAATCATAAAGGGGCATTGTTTTCTGAGGGGTAGGTGGCCATTATGGACTGGTTCTGAGTAGAATTTTCTTACCTCTGGCTTGGACCATACAGTTGAATTCCCTGAATCCTAGTGATACTTAACATCTTGCATGAGGCTTTTCATTTTGAGGTAATTTAAAACCTTATTAATCCAGCCCCCATTGAGTCAGGATTTGAGCTATTCCAGACACAAGCCTTATTAAAACTCACCATAACAGTCTCTGAAAAAAGTTCCACTAAGCAAACTAATAGTGCAAACAAGATTTTAGCAAGAATGTTCAAACTGCTTAGAACAGGACTTTGTTTATAAGCACCCTTAAGTACTTCTTAAGTACTTGAGAAGCTCTCACTTACTTATAAACTATCTATATACTCATTGCAAATCACCCTTATCTAGCTATTAAATCTGTGGATTGATACTGTGTAAGGTTTTATTAGTTTAATTCCAGTTGCTCTATTTTATAGACAGTTTTCAGCAGCTCATGTCAAACATTAGCTCAAATAATTTTCTAAAAAGTAGTATTAAATCTGGACATCAGAAAACCACTTAAAACTTGCTTAGAATTAGGGTCTTTGTACTCCCTCCTACTTTATCCCATCCTGCTTATTTCCATCACTTTTCTTCTCTCCCCACACAATTTTAAGAAATGTCAGTGGGTGAAGTGTTCAGGATTTCTTCCCTGTTTCCAGACTAATAGTACAGAAATACAGAAGTTTGGTAATAACTGCCAGGCCCAGATAGTTCAGAAGGCTTCGGTCGTTAAGAGTCTCAGACCAATCCAGGGGGAAGAGTCTTTGTATCAAGTCCCCTGTGTCTAGCGGCTTACGGGCTTATCAAGAGTCCCTGGTAAAATATCTGATATCATCTAGAAGGACTTAAGATGAGAAAAACTTTTACTTTTCGAATTAGCTGGTATTGTAGTAAATTATTAAGTAAAGTGTAAAATTCAAAAAAGGGCTAAAATTGTTCTCAACTGTTGAGTCGTTTTGAAGTAGTAACAGGTAGCTGTTTTATGGTGAGGGGTGATAAATAGTGGCCTCTTGCTGGCCTCCTGAGTTCCTGATTTCCACTGAGCTCCACAGCCAGGCAACGTGCTCTGGAGGCTGCTGCTTGAAATCTGCACCTGTCCTTCTAGGGGGCAGGTATTGTGTGACCAGTGAACACTTTCTAAATCGTTGGCCTAATGGAAGGGGCTTGCCCTGTAGCCTTGTGGCAATGGGCATACTCTAAAAGCTTTTATAAATAATTTTAAATGTCAAGATATACACAGTTGACTTTTTTGTTTCAGTGACCTCTGAATGCTTCGTACTCTTTCCAACAGAAGATCCTCTTTGGCACAAGCTGAACTGTAGCTGCGGAATATTTAACTGTGTGGTGTGTAGAGTAGGACGTTATATGAACATAACATCAGGGCTTAATTTAACATGTGGTAGATATCTAAATGTCAAAATATAAATACCTACATTGATTCTTTACCAGAAATTCAGGGCAAAATAACCCTCTTAGGCAACATAGTATTAGAAAAGGGGTCATAATAAAGACGATTTTGGTGCAGTAGCAGCTTAAAATAATGGTCCCTGGCCCAGTCCAGGGCAGTGCTTTCCTTGACCTTTGAAAGGTGTAGATTTATTCCTGAACTGATTGCATCCCTCCCCATCGCAAAGCAGGTTCCAAAATGTAAGAACTTGCAAAATTCTACTGTACTCCTATTTGACTATTTTGAGATCATAAAACGAATATTTTATGATTAAGGAGAATGATAGGTCTTGCGCAGCTCCGCATTCCTAGCAAGTCTGATTTGCTAAGAAGTGCCGTTGAATTTGCTGCTGCTGCCACTTTGAAATTTCTGCTTTAATTTTTGTCACAGATTTTTTTGGGGAGTGGGTGGAGTATAAATGACAAGTACTTTCTAAATTTATGGTTTAATGGGCAGAATGCTTGCACTGGTCATTAGCTTGGCATCCTTAGTGCTTTGATTCATTGGAATTCTAAATAAATTATTTTGTTTATGGGTTTCCAGTTTGCAAACTTAAAATAGTATGTGCTCTTTCCTTACAGCAGATGGATATAAAGGATACAGATGAGTTAACATCTAAAACCTTGGGATTCCGATGCCACTATTAAATTTAGTTATAGATACTAATATATGGTATCATCATTGTCATCATCCATCAGCAACATTATCATCATGGCTTTCATTATACCTAGATTAATTATGCCTAATTAGCAAATAATTCCATGTATGGACTCTGATTTTCACTCTTACTCACCTTTGGAGTCTGTTAGCTTAGGAAACATTTACTTTATTATCACGTACTCCATTGTAAAAGATGATCTCGTAGTACCCAAGGGTCTGCACATTCAGACAGAAACTCTTCATGTTAAATTATGATTTTTTCCTAATTTTTGGTAGTTGGAAAACATGTTAAAAAATCACCAATTTTTCAAAATAGCCTGTGCACCAAGAACTTTTCCACACCCAGGTAAGAGTGATAGATTTTTCCGGCATAATTTTAAAGTACTGTTTAATCTGTGAAGACAAGAATAACTCTGTTAAGTTCGGGATCCTTTTTAATTGTAATGCTTTGAAGGTGCTAGATACTCAACAAGTCGATGTTGGATTTAATTTTATTCTAAGTATAGTGTTTGTGATTTCTATTACACTGTTAAAAAATCTACCATGTTTGGATTTTTGGCTCAGAAGTCTATGGTGTTTGTCTCTGATGTAGTTTGAAATTATGAAATAGAGCTGTATGGCCTAGAAACTTCTTCAACATTTAAATCCCTGAAATTAGGTAAGATTTCTTAACAACATATTTTTAATTTAAGAAACAAATAATAGAACTCTTTAACTTCAGATTAATACCTTTTCATTATATTCAACGTTAGTTTCTAAAATATCCCTTGATGATGAAGGAAAAAAAAGATTGTGAAAAGCATTAAAGCTGGAACATTTTTTGACAGTATGTTTCCATTTTTAATTCAATCTATAACCATATCCTTCATCCATCCTGCCTTGTCTTCATAATGTTTGTCACCAACTGATAGATCATTTTTTGTGGATTGTTTATCTCCTTCCAATAGGATAAAAGAACCATGATGGCAGAGACATTGTCTTTTTTCCCACTACTGTTTAACATATGGTAGGCATTCAACATTATTTGTTAAATGAATGAACGAATCAACCCTTGGTTTCATAAAAGATGGAGCAAGAAAAGTGTGATTCCAGAACTTTCTGTAAATCCAATTTTCTCTTCAAGACCATTTTTAAACAAACTTTAAAAAAATTTTTTTAAACAATTCTGGTTATTCACCTATGCACTTCCTCTTGAAACTCATTTGAGAATGTAATCCAGCCAGCAAATTTATGAAGCAAAATAAAGAAAACTGGAATGGCAAAACCATGATAAAAGAAATTAAATTGGTGGTAAATAGTGAATAAATTTCAGTAAAAGCTAAGGCTATGACACTTAGGTCTTTGATCTATTTGAGTTAAGTTTTACATGTGGTGTGAGGTAAGAGTTAACTTTATTCTTTTGCATGTCACTATCCAGTTGTTCCTGCACTATGTGTTAAAAAGGCTATTCTTTCCCCGTTGAATGGTCTTGGCACTCTTGTCAGTTGATCAGTTGATTGTAAATACATGGGTTTATTCCTGTACTCACAGTTTCATCCTCTTGATTAATACAGCTATCCTATATCAGCACAGCACTTTCTTGATTACTAATGCTTGTTTAGTAAATGTAGAATTTGGAAGTATGAGTTTTCCAACTTTGTTCTTTTTCATGATTGTTTTGGCTGTTCTGGATCCTTTTCAATTCCATGTGATTTTTAGAATGAGCTTGTCAATTTCAAAGACCTCATGTAAGAGCTAAAACTATAAACTCTTAGAAGAAACATAGGAGGTAGATCTTTATAATCTCAGATTTGTTAATGGATTTATAGATATGACACTAAAAACACAAGTAACAAAATTGATAAATTGATAAATTTTGATAAATTTTGATAAAAATTGATAAATTGGACTTTATCAAAATTAAAAACTTGTCCTTCAAAAGATACCTCGAAGAAAGTGAAAGGCAACTAACATAATGAATTGAAAATGGAAACTGTTTGCAAATCATATATCTGATAATGGATATATCTACAATATATAAAAACTCTTACAACTCAATAGTTGAAAGTAACATAACCCAATTAAAAAGTGGGTAAAGGATCTAAGTAGACGTTTCTGCCAAAAAGGAATACAAAATGGCTCAGAAACATATGAAAATATGCTCCACATCGTTAGTCACCAGAGATATGCAAATCAAAACCACAGGGGGATACCACCTCCTATCCAGTAGGATGCGTAGAATCAAAAAGTAGGATAATGACACGTGTTGTTGAAGAAGGAAAATTGGAACCTTGTACACTGCTGGTGGGAATGTAAAATAGTGCAGCTACTTTTGCGAACAGTCTGCAGCTCCTCAAATGGTTAAACAGAGGTACCATATGGTCCAGCAGTTCCTCTTTTAAATGTCTATCCAATAGAAATGAAAAATAGATCAACATAAAAACTTGCACGAGAATATTTATTGCAGCATCATTCACAGTAGCTGAAAGATAGGAAAAAACCCTAATGTCTATTACTTGGTGAATGAGTAAGCAAAATGCGTCATACATTAGTGTACAATGGACTATTATTTGGCCATAAAAAGGAATGGAGTACTGATACATGCTACAATATGGAGGAAACTTAACATTATACTAATGAGGGCAGTCACAAAAGACCATATTTACACGAGATGTCCAAAATAAAGAAATAGTGGCGTAAAGTAGATCAGTGGTTGTCGAGGGCAGGGAGAGGGATTGGGGTGGGAGGAGTACCTAATGATGGATACAAAATTTTTGGGGGGATGATTAAAACGTTCTGAAATTGACGGTGTTGACAGCTGCTAAAATCTGTCAATATAGTAAAAACCACTTAATTGTACATTGTAAATTGGGAATTATAAATGCTTTCTCAAGTTGTGAATATGTGAATTGTATCTCAATAAAGCTGATATTAAAAAACAAAGTGAGGCTGTGGCCGGGCCTGGCAGTGGCCCATGCCTGTAATCTCAGCACCTTGGCTGGCCAAGGCAGGAGTGTCACGTGTTCCCAAGACTTTGAGGTTGTAATGAGCTATGATAATGCCACTGTACTCCAGCCTGAACGACAGAGCACAACCCTGTCTCAATCAATCAATCCATCAATCAATAAAGCAAGCAAGCTGAACAACTGTGTGAACTATGGCTACGGATAAGAATGTCAGGGTTAACTATGTAAAAAAGAAAAAGAAAAAAGAGGGGAGTAATATTATCTCACAAGATTGGAACAGGAGATTTCCTTACCTTTCATAGCATATTGTCCTCGGCCTTTAAGTTCATAGTGAGCTGGCTCTTGGCTGCATTTGCCTCCTTCCTGTTTAGCCGTGTTAACTTCTTTGTTGCTCCCGCTTCAACAAAGCCTCTGTACTTCTGTGACCTCCACACTTCCCCCAGATATTTGTATGGCCTGTGCCTGCACACGTTTAGATCTCTGTTCACACAATGTCTCATCAAAGAGGCCTTCTGTGACGACCTTGTCTGATGTCACTGTCAGCCTCTGAGTGAAGGTTTTTCCAGGTTCTTAGGGGTCATTGGAAGAAAAGAGTTTCAGAACACACCACGTAACCTCTCTGTGCTGCAGTTTCTACGTCTATAGAATTAGGACAATAATTGTATCTGCTTTATAGAGTTATCATGAAGATTAAATGAGTTAATATAGACAAAGCTTTGAGAATGATGGCTGGCATGTGGTTACTAGTGTCTTAAATGTTATCTGTGACTCTTATTACCTCACATAGATTTGTTTATTGTCTGTTCTCCCCTACTTGAGTATAAGCTCCAGGAGGTCAGGGACTTTGTATGTTTTGTTCACTACAGTATTCCACATGCCTAGAGTAATGATTGGCACATTGTAAATAGACAACGAAATCTTGCTGAATGAATGAATTTTGTTTGATCATCCTGTCTTTGAATTCTTATTTTATAGACTTCGTGTTCTTAGTATGAAACACTTGTTAAAATGTAAGGAATACTTAATTCAAGACTATTGCAATGGGAGTATCGCAATAGGAGAGACAGATTGGTCTCAACTCCAAATACGACCAGGAGAAATGGAGATCTGTAGCCAAGGAGCAGGGTGGGGGTCATTGGATGGTAAATTATTAAGAGGAAACATTTGAGTAGGGGGCTCTTGCCTGGAGTCGTGCTGTGGCTTTTCAGGGCTGGCCTAGCTTCCTGCCGCCATTGTGCTTCACCAGTGCCTCGCATGTGCTACTTTCAGAGATGCATGTCTAGCAGAGACGTCAAGGAGTGCGCCTCCCGTCCTAGGGAAAACCCACATTCCCCAGCCTGGCACCCAAGGCTCCAGCCAACCTCTCATGCCGAGAGGTTGCCTCTCGTCCCGCTCCATGGTATCTGTATTCTTGCTTTGCCAGATGCACCCTGTGTCCTGATCATGCCTGCTCTTCCGTAACTGGTGTCTGAGGCTTGCTTTCTCCTCTCTCCGTTCGCTGTCTGGTTTAATGCAGGCAGAGTATGTATACCTTCCAGAGTCAGGCTCTCCCTGAGCCTCAGACAGTGCCCTCTGCAGTTGCGATGCCCTTTGCTTTGCCGGTTCTCCTCCCTCACCGCCTTCCCACCTTCCTTTGTTTACTGTTGGTTACTCAATCTTTCAAATTCTAAGATTTATCTAGAAATCCTCCAAATAAAATTGCAGTGTCTAATTCTGCTTGAATCCCTAATTATTTTCACTTCATACATATGGAAGCCATGATGGTACTTTGTGTTCATAATGTTTTATCTTTTCTATAGCCTACATTTTTTTTCTTTTTTTTTTTTAATTTCAGCATATTATGGGGGTACAGAAGTTTAGCTTACATATGTTGCCCTTACCCCCTGCCCCAAGTCAGAGCTTCAAATGTGTCCATCGCCCAGATAGTGCGCATTGCACTCATTATGTTTGTATGTACCCATCCCCTCCTCCCCTCTCCCACCTGCCTGACACCCAATAAATGTTATTCTTATATGTGCACTTATGTGTTGATCAGTTAATACCAATTTGCTGTACATGTGGTGCTTACTTTTCCATTCTTGGGATACTTCACTTAGTAGAATGGGTTCCAGCTCTATCCAGGAGAATACAAGAGGTGCTATATCACCATTGTTTCTTATAGCTGAATAGTACTCCATGCTATACATATACCACATTTTATTAATCCACTCATGTATTGATGGGCATTTGGGTTGTTTCCACATCTTGGCAATTGTGAATTGTGCTGCTACGAACATTCTAGTGCAGGTGTCTTTTTTATAGCGTGACTTCTGTTCTTTTGGGTAGATCCCCAGAAATGGGATTGGTGGATCAAATGGTAGTTCTACTCATATCTCTTTAAGGTATCTCCATATTACTTTCCACAGAGGTTGCACTAGTTTGCAGTCCCACCAGCAGTGTATGAGTGTTCCCATCTCTCCGCATCCACACCAACATTTATTGTTTAGGGACTTTTTGATAAAGGCCAGTCTCACTGGAGATAAGTGATATCTCATTGTGGTTTTGATTTGCATTTCCCTGATGATTAGAGATGTTGAGCATTTTTTCATATGTTTTTTGGCCATTGTTCTGTTTTCTTTTGAAAAGTTTCTGTTGATGTCTTTTGCCCACTTTGAGAGGGTTGTTCGATTTTTTTCTTGCTGATTTTCCTGAGTTCTAAATAGATTCTGGTTATCAGCCCTTTATCGGATTTGTAGCATGCGAAAATTTTCTCCCATTCTGTAGGTTGTCTGTTTGCTCTCGTGACAGTTTCT
The DNA here is from genome assembly GCA_004363605.1 of Indri indri. Classification (NCBI taxonomy): domain Eukaryota; kingdom Metazoa; phylum Chordata; class Mammalia; order Primates; family Indriidae; genus Indri; species Indri indri. Next base: position 160,328 of record RJWJ010000475.1, read on the forward strand.
TTGGCTGTGCAGAAGCTTTTTAATTTGATCAGGTCCCATTTGTTTATTTTTGTTGTTGCTGGGATTGCCTTTGAGTTCTTCTTCATAAATTCTTTGCCTAGGCCAATGTCTATAAAGGTTTTCCAACATTTTCTTCTAGAATTCCAATAGTTTCACTACTTAGGTTTAAATCTATTACCCAGCGTGAGTTGATTTTTGTGAGAGGTGAAAGGTGTGGATCATGGTTCAGTCTTCTACATGTGGCTATCCAGTTTTCCCAGCACCATTTATTGAATAAGGATTCTTTTCCCCAGTGTATGTTTTTGTCTGCTTTGTCAAAGATTAGACGGCTACATGAAGATGGTTTTATATCTGGGTTCTCAGTTCTGTTCCACTGGTCAATGTCCCAGTACCAAGCTATTTTCATTATGATAGCCTTGTAGTATAGTTCGAAGTCCGGTAGATTGCTGCCTCCCATTTTATTTTTATTGCCTAGGATTGCTTTTGCTATACGGGGTCTTCTCTGGTTCTATATGAAATGTAAAATTATTTTTTCTATATCCGTGAAAAATGATGTTGATATTTTAATAGGGATTGCATTGAATCTGTAGATCACTTTGGGTAGTATAGACATTTTAACAGTGTTGATTCTGCCGACCCACGAGCATGGTATGGTTTTTCACCCGTTTATGTCCTCTGCTATTTCCTTCCTCAATGTTTCATAGTTCTCCCTGTAGAGGTCTTTTACCTCCTTAGTTAAATATATTCCTAGGTACTTTATTTTGTTTGTTGCTCTTGTGAAGGGTATTGAGTCTTTGATTTGATTCTCAGTTTGACTGTTATTGGCATATATGAATGCCTCTGATTTGCGTGTGTCAATTTTGTATCCTGAGACTTTACCGAATTCATTTATCAATTCCAGGAGTCTCTTGGTTGAATCCTTGGGTTTTTCTAGATATAATATCATATCATTAGCAAATAGCGACAGTTTGATCTCTTCTGTCCCCATTTGGACTCCCTTAATTCCGCTCTCTTGTCTAATTGCTGTAGTGAGGACTTCCAGCACTACGTTGAATACAAGTGGAGATAGTGGGCAACCTTGTCTGGTTCCAGTTCTAAGTGGGAATGCTTTCAATTTTTCCCCATTCAGTATGATGTTGGCTGTGGGTCTGTCATATATGGCTTGTATCATTTTTAGGTAAGCCCTGTCTATGCCTATTTTGTTAAGCGTTCTTATCATAAAAGGGCGTTGAATTTTGTCAAATGCTTTTTTCTGCGTCTATTGAGAGAATCATATGGTTTTTGTTTTTGCTTATGTTTATGTGGTGAATTACATTTATAGATTTGCGTGTGTTGAACCATCTCTGCATCTCTGGGATGAAGCACACTTGGTCGTGATGGATTATTTTCTTGATAAGCACCTGGATTCGCTTTGCTGGGATTTTGTTGAGAATTTTTGCATCTATAGTCATAAGGGATGTTGCTCTGTAGTTTTCTTTTTTTGTTGCGTCCTTTCCTGGTTTTGGTATCAGGGTTATGTTGGCTTCATAAAATATGTTGGGGAGGATTCCATCCTTCTCGATCTTGTGGAATAATTTCTGCAGGATGGGTACCAGTTCTTCTTTGTAGGTGTGGTAAAATTCGAGTTTGAAACCATCTGGTCCAGGACTTTTCTTTTTATGTAGGTTTTTTATTGCTGTTTCAATTTCAGTAGTTGATATTGTTCTGTTCAGGAATTCTGTTTCTTCCTGGTTGAGCCTAGAGAGGCTGTGTGTTTCTAAAAATTTGTCAGTTTCCTCCACATTTTCCAGTTTGTGTGCATAAAGGTTTTTGTAGTATTCATAGATTATATCTTGTATCTCTGTAGTATCAGTTGTAATTTCTCGTTTTTGTTCCTGATGGAGCTTATTAGAGATTTTTCTTTCTTTCTTTTTTTTTTTTTTTTTTGTTTTTTGAGACAGAATCTCGCTTTGTTGCCTGGGCTAGAGTGAGTGCCGTGGCGTCAGCCTAGCTCACAGCAACCTCAAACTCCTGGGCTCAAGCAATCCTTCTGCCTCAGCCTTCCGAGTAGCTGGGACTACAGGCATGTGCCACCATGCCCGGCTAATTTTTTCTATATATATTTTTAGTCGTCCAGATCATTTCTTTCTATTTTTTAGTAGAGACGGGGTCTCGCTCTTGCTCAGGCTGGTCTCGAACTCCTGACCTTGAGTGAGCCACCACGCCCGGCCTTAGAGATTTTTCTTTTCTGCTTTTTGTTAGTCTAGCCAAAGGCATGTCAATTTTGTTTATTTTTTCAAAGAGCCAACTTTTTGTTTTATTAATCTTCCATCTAGTTTTCTTGTTGTCAATTTCGTTTAGTTCTGATTTGATCTTATTAATTTCACTTCTTCTGCTGGGTTTGGGGTTGGTCTGTTCTTCTTTATCCAGCTCTTTGAGTCGATTCATTAGGTTGTCTATTTGTGATCTTTCTGTCTTTTGGATATAGGCATTTATGGAAATAAACTTTCCTCTCAGGACTGCTTTAGCTGTGCCCCACAGATTTTGGTAACTTGTGTCTCTATTGTCATTTAGTTCAAAGAATCTTTTGATTTCCATCTTAATTTCCTCATTTATGAAGTAATCGTTCAGCAAGGTTGTTTAGTTTCCACAACTTTGTGTAGAAATGAGAGTTTCTGTTAGGGTTGATTTCAACTTTTATTCCACCGTGGTTTGAGAAGTTACCTGGTATAATTTCTATTTTTTTAAATTTTTTGAGACATGCTTTGTGTCCTAGGATATGGTCAATCTTAGAGAATGTCCCATGAGCTGATGACAAGAACGTATATTCAGTGGTTTTTCAGTAGAACGTCCTGTAATTGTCAGTCAGGCCCATTTGTTCTAGATTTCTGTTTAAGTCCATTACGTCTTTGTTAATTTTCTGTTTGGAGGATCTGTCCTGTGGTGTCAGCGGGGTGTTGAAGTCTCTGGCTATTACAGTGTTGCTGTTTATCAATTTGTTTAGATCAAGTAGAGTTTGCTTTATGAATCTGGGTGCACCTAAGTTGGGTGCATACATGTTTAGAATTGTTATGTCTTCTTATTGAACTGTACCCTTCACCATTATATAGTGACCCTCTTTGTCTTTCGTTACTTTTGTTGGTTTAAAAACTAAGTTATCTGAAATCAAAACTGCTACACCAGCCTTCTTTTGGCTTCTGTTTGCTTGAAATACTGATTTCCACCCCTTTACCTTTAGTCTAAATGCGTCCTTGCAGGTTAGATGTGTTTCCTGAAGACAGCAGATACTTGGCTTGTATTTATTTCTCCATTCAGCCAGCCTATGTCTCTTGAGTGGGGAGTTCAAGCCATTCACATTTATTGAGAGAACTGATAGGTGGGGCAAATCTCTGTTCATCCTATTGGGTGGAAATTTGCTGTTTTGTTTTCTCTCTTGAGCCATCGTGGTATCTAGTCTTTGATCTTTAGCTTTTGAGTGGATTTACATTCATGAGTGTTTCTTGTGCTGATCCGTGTGTAACTCTGTTTTAAGTACTTCTTGGAGGGCTGGTCTTGTCTTGGTGAATTCCCTCAGTCTTTGCTTATCTGAGAATGTGTCTTCTTGCTTGTAAGGTTTAGGTTGAGAAGTCTGGCGTTATTTGGATGGGCTTTCCTTTGTATGTTACTTGTTTCTTTCAACTTACAGCTCCTAGAAGGGCCTCTTTAGTTGATATTTTGGTCAGTCTGATGACTGCATGTTGTGGTGTCTTCCTGTTTGCATTGAATCTCCCAGGGGTCCTTTGAGCTTCTTATACTTGGATATCTAGATTTTTAGGAAGGCCTGGGAAATTTTCCTCTATTATATCTTCAAATAGCTTGTTGAATCTTTGCATGTTTTCTTCTTCACCCTCAGGGATGCGTATAACTCTCACGTTAGGCTTCTTCACATAATTCCACATTTCTTGTAGGCTTTGCTCTTTTCTCTTATTTCTCTGCTCTATCTCTGTGACTGACTATTTTAATTGGAAGGTGTTATCTTCAATCTCTGAGATTCTTTCTTCTGTTTGATTTACTCTGTTCTTGAGGCTTTCCACTGTGTTTTGTAGTTCCTTGAATAAATTCTTCATTTCCAGGAGTTCAGTTTGATTTTTCTTTAATATTTCAATTTCTTTAGTGAATTTTTCTTTCAAGTCCTGGATTTTTTTTGTAGTTTCTTTGTGTTGGTTATCCATTTTTTCTTACACATCATTGAGTTTTCTTACAATCCATGTTCGAAATTCTTCTTCTGTCATTTTAGTGTTCTGAGTTTGGTTAATGTCCATTGCTAGAGAGCTGTTGTTCCTCTTTGGAGGTGTTCTTTCCGTTTGATTCTTCATACTTCCAGACTTCTTTCGCTGGTTCCTTCTCATCTGGATCAGTTGTTCCTTCTTGCCTTTAGATTTTCGTTTGGATAATGACACGCCGTGTTTAGTCTCTGAGCCAGTAGGTGGTGTTTGTGGGTGAGATTCGACCTCACCCTTTATGATGAATCAGTAGATGCAGTAAAAGGGTGTGCAGAATGACCTCCCTGCCAGTAGGTGACACTTGCCAGGAGGAGCAAGCTGCAGTGCTGTTTTGGGGTCCCGTGGCTAGCTCTTGTTCCTCTGGAGAGGCCCTCTTGTACCTCGGGTGGTGGTGGAGCCCTGGGACTTCCAGGTGTGTCCTTATTGTCCACCTCAGTGGGGGCAGGTCTGGGAGTGAGTCTGGGCGACACTGTGTTGGGTAAGCCTGCCCTCAATCTGCACAAATGCTGTCAGCAGAGGTCGAAAGGCTGTTCTCTGCTTCTGTGAAAAGCTGCCGGGAGGGGCTGAAGTGGCTCCACTCAGCTGAAAAGTCTGGGCTTAGGGGGTGGGGCTGTCCGAGACCCGCACTCTGGAGCAGGTCTTGCTCCTTTCCAGCCTCCCCTATTCTGTGGTTTCTCCCAGGCCTCTGCCAGTAGGCAGGACCTCAGGCCAATGGATCTCCCCTGGCTGTGACGTGGGCCGGGAGGTTCCCTGCCCAGGATTGCACCCTGAGCTGGGTACACAGCCCTCTTTTGGGAGGAGGGTTGCCCCTCAGGCACATTGATCTGCCCCTGAAGGCACACTCCTCAGCAGGCTCTTTCACAGGTATCGCTTCTGTGCCCCGGGGCAGTGTGATCGTGACCCGGGTGTACGGGGTCTCGTCTGCAGGCCTGTCCCCTGGGCCCTGGAGATCAATCCCTGACCCTGCCAGGGGGAGGGGTGCTGGTCTTGAATCACCTACAGGGTGCCCAAGCTGGATTGATTTCACTCCACCTCGGGATTTGCCCCGCTCTCCTGGAGTTCCCAGGCAAGCAGCACCTGGGAGGGCTGGCAGGTAGGGAGTTCGCAGTCTGAGTACCCCTCAGTCTGCTGTAGGCCCCCAAAAGGAAAGGTCCCATTCCTTGGAGATGCCTCCATGTGACAGCTAAATTGTCTCTCTGGGCACCCATGGGTAGGGAGGGGGAAGGAGAGAATGGAGCACTGTGGCGTCTGCCGATAGGCTCGGGTCTGGGCATGGGGAGGTGCCCCGAGGGAGCTGGGAGCCCAGTGCCGTGTCCGCAAGAGGCCACTGCTCACTGGCGGCAGCCGTCTCTGGGCTGGTGTCGGCAGGTCTCTCCAACCGCTCAGGAGCCCGCCAGCAGTCCAAGATGCAAGGGAGAGGAAAGTTATCTGCTTCACCTACCCTTGTCGCTGGTCTCCAAGCCTCTCGGAGGCCTTTCTCCTTCCAGTTCTCCTCCGCAACATCTTCCCGTGGAGTCTCCTGTAGTTTCTGGCACCCTTCCTTCCGACCCTCACCTGATCTATGTTTCTCTGCTAGTTTATTTTTTTCTCTTTCTTCTAAAATCTGTCTTTTTTTGCAGAGACACTCTGGCTGGCGGCTTTTCTCGTCTGCCATCTTGGGGCTTCTCCAGCTTAAATTTTTTTTTTAACTTTATAAAATACCTTTTTCCTGATTAATTCCATTTTCTTGAATTGCATTTTATTTGATGCCAATATTACCACTTTTATTTTGTCAGCATTTGTTTATCCCTTTGTTTTTAGTCTGCTTCATGGTGTATTGGATATGTATCTTGAAAGTAGCATCTAATTAATTTTCTTAATATTCAAATAACTTGTGTGTCTTAATAAAATAATGTGAGACATTTACATCTATTTAGAGTATGGATATATTTGCCCTAGTATCTATCATTGCATTTTTTTTGATTTTAAAATTTATGTTCTCTTTTTATTTTTTTTTTCCTGTTTCTGATCTCTGTTATTGATTTAATTTTCTTTAATATGTATTCCACCTCCAGTTGTTTTAGAGTTCTACATTCTAACTGTATTTTGTTGGTTGTTTCTCATAAGAATATTTGAACCTATAAATTTCAAGAATTTAACAGTATCTTCATCCTACTGCATCCTTGCCAAGGATATAAGGAAATCTTGTACATGCTTTTAAGCTTGTCTGCTGCCTTCTACTTGAATCCTGGGTTTTATAGAAATCATTTATATTTTAAATACTAGATCAGATTGCACAGTATTGCTTTTCTCTTTTAATATCTTTCTCAACAATCGTAGTTAATTCTTCAGCTGCATTATTAAACATGGTTTGGGCTGGTTATAATTGTTATTATCTTTATTGTTTACCACCTATTGCATGTCTTATTTATTTGGATTTTTTTTTTTTTTGCTTAAGTAGTTCAGAAGTAATATATTGATGGTATAATTTCCACATCTTTTTGTTTTAAAAAAATGGTTTTCCTTTATTTTCACAGTTAATATAGTTATCCCTCAGGAGCCAAGGGGAATTTGCTCCAGGACCCTTCTTAGATACCAAAATCCACCAATGCTCAAGTCCCTTATATAAAATGGTTTAGTATTTGCGTATAACCTATGTACATTCTCCTATACACTTTAAATCATTTCTAGATAACTTATAATACCTGATACAATGTAAGTACAGTGTGAACAGCTGTTATGCTGCATTTTAAAAATTTATAATACTTTTATTCTTATATCATTATTTAAAAAACATTTTTTTCCAAATATTTTTGATTCACGGTTAGTTGAATCCTCAGATGAGGAACCTGTGGATACGAAGGGCCGACTTTTAAATATTTTCTTTCCAATCTGGAGTTATAATCTTTTTCCTCAGATTCGTGTAATTGTTCCTTTATTCTTTTTAGCATTTAGAATTGTCTTTCCTCTCTCTTCCCTCCTCTTTATACCCCTTTCATTCCCTTTATTCTCTTCTCTCCATTTTCTTCCTGCCTTACTTCTTACTAGGGAGCTCGGGGTGATATTCTCTGTATCTATGTCTCGAAAGCCCAGCGGGAGTTTGGGCACACGTGATCTGTCAGTATCCTTGTCTGGTGCTTCAGGGGCTCTCTGTCCTCAGGGAAACTTTCCATTTAGTTGACTCTTCTTTCTCTTCCATCCATTCAGTTACACAGTTATGGGGTCTCCTGGATATGGCATTTATGTTTCTCATTTATTCTCTCATTGTTTTTCCTCTGTGTTCTACAGCAGCGGTCCCCAACTTTTTTGGCACTAGGGACCAGTTTCATGGAAGATGATTTTTGCACAGATGGAGGGGCGGGGTGGGGGTGGCTTCAGGATGATTCAAGCACGTTACATTTACTGCGTAGTCAACCTCTCTGCTAATGATGATCTGTACTTGCAGCCGCTCCCCAGCACTCGCATCGCCGTCCCAGCTCCGCCTCAGATCGTCAGACATTGGATGCTCACAAGGAGCCACAGCCGAGATCCCTGCAATGCAGAGTCTACAGCAGGGTTCGCGCTCCTGTGAGAATCTAATGCCACCGCTGATCTGACGGGAGGCGGAGCTCAGGCGGTGAGGCGAGTGATGGGGAGTGGCTGTAAGTACAGATGAAGCTTCATTTGCTCACCTGCCATTCACTTCCCTCTGTGTGGCCCTGTTTCTAACAGGCCACGGACCAGTTCTTTCAGGTCGTCTCCTAGATCAAGAATCCAGTCCTACCCTATGTTCATTTGTTTACCTAAGATCTTCAGAGAGTGTCTTACCAAAGCAACTGGGTTTGAGTTTCCTAGAGCTCTTTCTCAGTCCTCAGTTGCTCTTTCTTTTTCATAGTCACCTTGTCCTGCCTCTGAGAGGCAGTGTCTTCACATCTCGCTGAGGATACCGAGGAAGGGCCGTTTCCCCTGCTTACTCAGCTTGGCCGCTCTCCCATTTTGGGGTGCCCGTCTTCATCCAGTGTTCAGGACTTCCCATGGCCTGCTTCTTTTCATACAGGGGGTGTAAACCGACTGGTGTTGGAAGTGGGCAACCGCCCCTCACAGCAGTTGTGGAAATCTCTTTTTGCTTTCTCTGAGGGGGGCTCTGCCACCAAATGGTCATTGGGGATGAACATGACGGGTCCACAGGCCAAAAGGTGTCTTCCCTTCCAGGTGTATCTCCTAGGAACAGATGAGAAGGTCATGACCCCTCTAGGAAGGCACCATAGGGTATTGAATGGGACATTTTCTGTTTTTGCGTACTGGTAATTTGTGTCCAGAGCAGAGGTCCTAGAGATGTGAAGTCTTTAGGTTATTAAGGAAATCATAAACAACTAAGACCTCATTCCTTCCTGGGGGCTTAAGAGTCAGCAGCGGAAGCTCAGAAGCAGCTTTGCCATCTCCCAGCACTTTGTCTCTTCATCCCCTACCCCGCTCTCCCCGTCTGTCGGAGCAGACTGAGTAGGAAGAGGGGGAGAGGGGCTGAGAATCCTTGGCCCACTGGGGAGTGCTGTGGCTGTTCCTTCCTTGTACCAAGCTGAGAAGGGGTGAGCATTAAAAGACTTACTAGGAAATATTGGTGGTACTTTTAGGGAAAAAAAACAGGCATCTTATTCCTTAGTTGAAAATCTGTTTAGGTAGTATGGCAAAAGCTATTAGTTGTCCCTCAATTTCTGTTCTTCCCCTCTGTGTAATGGAATTCTTAATTTTTATCTCAGTACATGTTCTTTCAGAATAACTATATTTTCCAGCTTCCTATATAGCTAGGGTGGACATGTGACTATATTCTAAGAAATTGCTTTCAAAAAGATATAATGTGTTCATTTGCTTGGAAGAATCCATAAAGGGGAAGGGAAGGAATCCTCTTGATGGGAAGGTGGATGTGATGGCAGGAATTTTGATGGTCATTTTGGACCAAGGTTTGGAAGCCATATGATGCAGACAGTGGAGAAATAGAAAAAAATATGTTCCCTAATATTAATAATTGTGGGGATATGATACTAACCCTTTCTGTCTACCAGTAGACTTATGTAATTGAAGGAGAAATAAACTTTCATCTTATTAAGCTTCTCTTTCCTGGCTTTGTTTTTTTTTATTTATAATTCAACATTTTATATCAGAAAAGATCAGCTTCCCAACATTGCATCGAAAGAGTGCACAGCATTTTCATAAACTGTCTCAGGGCTACATCAGTATAAAATAGTTTAAATAAAGCAATTTCAAAAGGAAAATCATCGATGACTTCAGGGTAAATGCCAACACCACTTGGGAACAGAGGACAAAAGGTAGCAATGTGGTCACTGCATGAGGCGGGCACAAGCAAGCAGGTACACTGTCATCGCTGTCCCGCAGCAGTTGGCCCCAGCCTTCAGGGCACCGCCCTCTCCAGGACAGAAATGAGCAGCACAGAAATGTCACCTTGTTTATGCTCAGTGGCTCATCTACTGGGACGACACTTCCATCTCGGCCAAGTGAAATACTCTGTAGACTGCGCAGCGAGGCCCAGTCCCTAACCTGTCTACCTAATCACACAACACAGGGCGGAGCAGTAAGAGAGTGCTCCACGGGCAAGAGAGGTGGGGATAAGGAGAGCTGAGCAGAGGCTTACATGGCAAAGGCAGAATCGAATCCTCTCTGTTCATGGTCCAAGACACCTTTCGTTTGGCCCATGGTTTTCTTCTGTCCGGGAGGCTCTTTTTAACCTCCAGGTCACACAGTGCCGATGGGAGGACCACAGCAGGGCGGGGTGTGATGAACTGGAAGAGCACAGCGTGTTCGTGTGTGTGTGTGTGTGTGTGTGTGTGCGCGCGCGCGCGCAGAAGGAGGTAGGGCCATCACCAGAGCTGGGACCCTGCTGGTGATGCCCTTTGCCTCTCCTGCCTGTCTTGAGAACATTTTTAAAACACCAACAAGTTAAAAGAAATGTAGCCCTCTTTATGTAGACACCATGGACACTTCTTTTCCCACCAAGACGCTTATAACTTCTGTGTAACACTATATTCCTTTAATAACAAAATTTCCCAGAAGGCTCACAAATAATGTTGGCAGTGCAGCCTTTTCAACCTTGACACATCCCATGCTAAGGCAGTCTGCACCGATTTTGTTTACTATCCCTGGCAGTCAGGCTAAGATTCTCCTCATGTGTATCCACCCACTGTGATGTGTGCACCAGGTACTCTGTGACCCACCTACTACTTGCTAATGACGCACCTTCTGAGAGACCCTTGCACCCTCACTGCACGTTCTGCCACGGCAGGTGGCTTGGTGTCACCTACTCCCTGGCACCAACTGGCTCATGCCATGTTTAGAGTTCATCATGTTTGGCTTCCTGGTCTTTGAGTTTAAATTCCTCAGCCATGACCTTCCCGTCTCTGTTCCGGTCTTGGTTGGTGAACGTATTCTTCACGATCATTTCAGCATCAAAACCAGGAGCGAGTTTCCCTTTGCCAGATGCCACCTGGGCATGAATGTACTCTGAGAACTCTTCAAGGAGGGCTTCTCCGTTGCTATCCTTGTCAATTTCATCAGAGAGGCTTCTCACTACTCTGAGTCCTCCCTGACTCCTAGACGTCCTCCACAGTCCGGGAGGACCACATTTCATTCCTTGCTGATCCTTACCGCCCCCAGCACTGTTCTTCACAAGCGCAGCTGGCCCGGGTCTGCTTGGGATTTCATAAAGTTTTTCAGTTCCTCACCTGTATTATTTTTTCTTTTCCAAGCCGTGTACGTACATCCTATCTCTCCCTCAAAGCTAGGTAAGAAACATTTAAAATATTTCCAAATCTGTTTCTCATTTTAAAATATTGATTTATTTTTGTTTTTAAACATTGACAGCATTTAAACCTATCAGTATCGTCATTATGCTCTGATTGCATGTTTGTGTAGTACAAAATAATTATTTGGTGTTACATACATGTGACATGGCATTATTGCAGATGGCGTGCATATTCCCAAAATCCACATGGAGGGGTGTTCTACCGAGGAAGAACATGCTTTCCGGGTGAGATTGACAGGGAGCCTAAGTCAGAGGGTACTTTCGGCTCTTGGCTTTGAAGCCCCTAAGAGGGAGTGGCCAGGAAGCTCTTTTATCCTAAAGGGAGGAGATGAGGGTGAGATTGGGCTGGAGAAGGGAAGTGCAGTTGCAGGGAGGATGTATTATTGCACTCTGTCCTCTTAACAATTGTATTTGTGTATCTATGTAGCTGCGTTCTGAATCAAATGGGCGTCTGTGAAAGCTAAGCCACTACTTACAATATTGCGTCTATGAGAAAATATACTCTGAATTATGAAAAACCATTCTAAAAATATGCTATTACAGGCAACCTGATTCTAAATCATGGTCATTTTAGAAAAAAATTAAGTATCATCTTGCTATTAAATTGCGCAGAAAAATTAGGCTGCCAGCTCTGTGTCTAGTTTGTGGTTATGTATAGAAAATATTAAAGAATGCATATAGGTTGTATGTACACGCATGCGCACATATCTATATTGGTGGTGGTTTGGTTGTTTCCCTTCTATTATTATATTTTCCCCAGTGTTAATTGCAGCTCCACTACTTATTAACTGTGACCGTAAGCAAGCTCCTTCATTGCTCTGAGCTTCATTTTTTCCACATGTGAAATAAATATAATAGTAGTCCCTGACTCACAGACTTGTCATGACACTTAGATGGCGGAGCGCTTGTAAAGCACTTGGCTTGGTGCCCAGCACACGCCAAGTTCCAAACACTTACAAATGCTGTGACTTCTACTTCAACTATTTCTTCTTCGGTGCGCACTACATTTCTGTTATCATGTTTAATTCTTTTGCTCAGTAGAGTCTCACCACATTTAAAAGTCAACCCAACACCCCCCATATCCATCCCTGCTTTATTGTCTCCATGCTGCTTGTCACCATTGCGCTTACTGTATGTTTTACTTCTTTGTGGTGTCTGTTCTCTTCCCTCCCACTACGATGGAAGCTCTGTAGGGCAGGGCTTTCTGCTTGCTGCCTTCACTCCTGTGTCTTCATGCCTAGAACAGTGCCAGGCTCTTCGGAATTGCTCTGTAAGTATTTGTTGAGTGAACATAAAGAAGACTTAAAAACTATCAAGTGATGGTTTTGCAAATATTGTGACTCTATGTATCTGAAGGAAAAAGTGAAAGTAAAATAAAATGAGAGAAAACTCCACACCAATTAAAGAGATAGTGTAACTTTCAGTAGGTTTTAAATTTTTAGTATGTTTTAAATGTATGTATATAAATAGAAAAGAACAAAAAATAATTGAAAAAAGATTTTAAAATTCCTTTCCCACATTTAGTCTCAGTCTTCTTTTTCCCTTGACACAAATAAGGAAAAAATGAACGGGCTATCTTTTTACATCTTCATGCTAATGTTCTCTGGTGAGTTCTCAAGTCCCTTTTCTGCCCCTTAACTCCTGTGTAGCAAGGAAGTTTCTGGCACAGCTGGATCTGGCTTGTGTAAGCAAACTCACAGAGTACCGCCATGTCACTCACCATGGAGGGAACAGAGTTGCTTCAAACAGCAAGACCTTTTCTGGCTCAGCTGCTGGTTTATTGTGCTTTGTGGTGTGAAATAAAGAGAATAGTGCTTAAAATATGTCCTTTGGAAAAATGTTATATATTGCTTCTTAGTTTCACCCTCATTCTTACCCTCCATCCCCACCCAGACCCCTTACTCTCAAATCCTGCGTAGCTTACAGCTAAAAAAGTTTTGAATAATGGATTGGAGATTATCCTGGAGGATAAATTGCTTTTACCACATATCCCTGACAGCTCCCTAGACCACTAAATTAATAGCAATGAATGGAGAGATAAGCAAAACTAATGGCAAGCTTAAAGTTTTTTGACAGAGGTTTAGAGTCATCATGATTCTTGTGGTCTCATGAGATCACTCCTATACCCCTCCTTTCATTCTCATATTGTGGTGTTTGTTTATGTAAAGCCTACCTTCACGCAGAAGTCTGAAGATAAGCTGTTAATACAGATTTGTGATTATGTAGCACCGCATTCTTAGGAACTTAAGGCAACTCTCTTAGTTATCTAATTCTTAATATATTTTCTACTCTCTTTAAGGTAATGAAAGACTAGGTTTCATAGGGAAAGTAAAAACAAATGGTTGAAACTTTTCACAGATGCAAGTTCTGGGTCATTGTTGATGATAAATCAGTTTAGAAGCTTCGTAAGTTTTTTTTCTGCCACTACACAGCATGTCAGTGTCTGGCATTGATGGAGGTGGACTGTTTTCACATGATACCCATCCAGACTGTACCACACTTCCCTGAGGAGTTAATCCGGAAAGAACCAAGAGTGATTAGAGGTAGGGAAAGCAGGTAATAACATCTCATTTGACTTTAGAAAACTTCCAGGGAAGATCATTTTCTTAGTTGTTTTTAAGAATACGAAGAACGTCACTTACAGATTACCTGTGATTCAAGACTTCATCTTATCGTAATAAATCTTCAAGGAAAGCAATGTTATTTTGAATAAAAGAAATGTTGAAACTTGAAACTATGGGCACTCACTAGTTTTATAGGTCGTCCATTCCTCAAACGGTCATAAATATGCCAGAGAGCCAGGCTGGGCTTTGTGCACCATGAAGATGCGGAGGAGCAAGTGGTTCTCCTTACAACGTAGAAACGCGCCAGTTCCCAGATGCCACCGTGCCAGGTGCACACTCTGAATTGCCTGTCTTCCCGCAAGGTGCGCGTCGAGGGTAGCAAACTTCTGGCAGCGCGCGAGTATCGCAGTTCTGGCAGCCCACCTCCTCCTTGTTGGATTGCCAGCCATGCTTCCTGCTCTTGCTCTCTCTTTTCACTAAACTTGGGTGTTTCTGGCCACATTCCTGATGCTCTGCTAGACACTGAGGTTGAAGACATAAGTCTTCGCAAAATGGACCTATTCTTTTAGCATCTGTTCTTGCCATGAGGTTTCTAGGTGTACTTTCTAAAGACTTGTGCTTTTCTTCAGTCCTCATATTTTGGATTTTGCTTACTGTTTTATTTCCGGAATTTTAATTCTTTTTCAAATCTGTTCTTGTTTTATTTTGGCCTGTTTTAAAAAATGATTCCTTGTTTTTGGCTAATGTTAGTTTTTTCATGGTCTTTTTGAGATATATTTTAAAGTTGGCATTAAAGAGATATTTTACAGTCATTTACAGAATACTATCTTATTTTTATTTCCTCTGGAGTAAATTCGTCCTTCAATTGTAGATCTCATTCGTTCTCTTTCTTAACCTTAATGTTATTTTTGAAAAATTTGGTTTGCAAGCCTGTATTAAACAGGAACCCTACCCCACTCGCACTCTTACCCCATGTTGTTAATGGTTCTGTGGCTGCCACCATCCAGCCTCTAAGACGTTCTGGTCCAGAACCAGTTCTGTATTGGTGGCTTAGAGTTCCCATCCAGCTTTGATACAGGAGCTCTAACAGACCCAGTCGGTGGCAAAGCCAGCAGGCCTCTGGAGCAGATCCTCACGTGAAGCTTTGCTGCTGTGCGCCTCTCTTCTTTAGACATACAGCTTTATGTCAAACAAAAAAGAAGCAGCTTTTTTTATCTTCCTTTCGTGGGCTGGGAAATTCTACCTCCACCCTTGGTTTTAAGCAGCAAGCCTGGCTCAAGATTCCCTCCTCGTTCGGTGCTTTTAGCCCTGTTATCCTGTTACTCAGGAGAGCTGGAATTCCACCTCTGCCGTGACATCCACCAGGTTTGCAGCTCTAGCTTTACTGACTGCTTTGGGTTTCAGTAGCCTCTATTGTTGTGCGTCAGGCCTACACAGCCATATCTTTTTAATTTTCTCCTTTTAAATTTCATCTTTGCTTTGCTTAGAATGGCAGCGATGGGGAGTTGTGGCCTTAAAATACGGCCACATGTTTACCATGATGACTTGAATTATTTAAGCTGAGATGTTTGAAGCTCATCTGAAAGCTCTGGGGAGCCATTACTTTTAGGAGGGTGTGACCTGATTCTATTTTACATTTCAGAAAGATAATTCTGATGGCATGGAAGATGGATTGTAGAAAGGCCAGGAGAACTGTTTGAAGAATATTACCTATAGGGCAAAGGGTCATGAGAGGTCTGTGGTATTAAGGGGGTAGATTTATAAAGGATTAATATCTCTAATGGGTCATAGGGAGCAGTAGCTGTCTCCTAGGCAGTATGTTCGGTGATGCCTAGATTTCCTGTCCTCACCCTCAGGGCCAACCTTACTTCCTGATTGTACCTTTCATTGTATTACTCACTGGCTATTATGGACAGAATACTCAACTTCGGTTTTCCTTGCTTCTTCTTATCCTCAAATTAATGTGTGCTAGATACTTGCGTGGTATCCTCAATGGCGTAGAAGCATCAGGGTTGGAAGGGACTTTAATATTTAAGAGAACGAAACTGGGGCTTAGAGAGGCTGATTTCTTTGTTGGTTACTGGCAAAATAAGAGCTACAGCCCTGGAGTTTTAGTTAATTGTCATAAATTGCTTCTGGTGTCAGTTTCTTCTGGTTTCTCATTCATCAGTCACACATACACAAGCGTCTTTTTCCTTACCCAGCAGAATTACTGTCATAGCAAATTAGTATTTTTTTGCATCTGAGAACTCACAGGTTCTAATGCCTTGCAGGTTTTTTTTGCTGAACTCGAACTTAGAAAGTGATTATTTCCCGCTTTTACTTTGCAATTAATTTATTTTTCTCATTTCCTCTGCTTGCCTTCAGTGTGGTAGGTGCAGGCATCATTCTTGTCCACGCTCCCATCCTCAGGAGCCCTGCTTGTCTCACGTCAGCTCACAAATCCCAAGGAAACAGACACTGACCTACGTTGCAGCAGAATAATCATGGGCAGTATTCAAAAGGAAATAAGACATATGTCCTGCTCAGTGTGACCTGTGTTTTCCTGCAAAATCTGAATTATGTACTGCATTGCAATTTAAATGTGAAAAAACTTGAAAACATAGCACTTATGTTTTTCCATTTTGAAAGTATGTGGCAAATACCTTCTTATATACCTTTTGTTGTTATAGAAAGATGCTACTCTTAATGTTTAATACTACTAAACATTAATACTAAAAGCATTGATAACAGAATATTAATTATTATTAATATTTTTCTCTTAGGAAATAATATATCTCGCTGAATTGCCTAATCATGTGCTTACGTCAGGGTTGTTACATCATGGTTTATTGTGGAAATGAGTCCTCATCAGAACTGAGACATGGAATTTAGAAAAAGGCATCTGGAGAAGAATGAGCCAATTTGGAATCACTGTCTTCTCTGAGGATATCTGCCGTATTTGGTGATATTGAAACACTCTCTTCTTATTTATTTATTCCCTCAAGAAACATTGCCAAATGCCTGTTCTGTGCTAGGCACTGGGTTAGGCACATAGTGGTGAACGTGATGGAGATAGTTTCTGTTACTAACTTTGCCTCTAAAATTAATGGTTTCCTTTTGCATAATTTGCTTCTATTAAATCAATAGAATGGGTTGATCCAAAAGGAGCAGATTAAGCACAATGTTCTTTGAATATTAGTCAGTTGAAGACAGACTTCTATTTTGTTAATTTAGCATTTAATCAGACTTAAACAAAGGGTATGCCTTCATCCAAGTCGTCTGAACTTGTAATAAGCTGGTCTGTGATCTTTCTATCCATGTTCTTTATTACTTTACAAAGCCTAAGTCATTGTACCTACTTCCTGGCTCACAAACCAAAGACGTTTGACTTCTTTTTCAGCACTCTCTTTATATGATAGCTACTGTTTCCTTGAGGATTTTCCTTGTGCTGTAGATACTCTTCCACTTCCAGTGTAGTTACCAGGACTTTAGGCCTCCCAAAGGTGCAAGCACCCCAGGCTTCTCCAGAGGGATCCTGCTTCTGTCCTGTTTATACTCTGTTCTTTTTGTTGAGACTCCACATTTTCTTGGCCTTACCAAAGCCTGGTGTCTTCAGGAAACTCTGAGGCTATTTCAAGCCCTGAGGATGCGGGTCCAGTTGTTCTTTTTTTCCTCCCTCCTGTTTTAAATGTATTGTCTACAAATGGTCCAATCCGAAGTTGCCATTTTTCAAGTCCTTTAGGGTATCCCCAAGAGATCTCGCGGTTTTACTATTCCTAATGTGACTTTCCACTTTTCTGGGAAAACGTTAAAACTTTTGAAGATTTTTCACGGTGTATTCCCTTTCCCAGATTGTTTTCAAAACATTAAATAAGAAGAATCACTAACTAAGTGACAGGATTTACTTTTTATAATTCACTCTTCTAGCATGGGTGTTTTTACTTCTACTTTTAGTTTTCTGTCTGAAAGTTCCTGATTGGGGTGGGGTGGGAGGTGCCTTTGGTGATTAGGGGGGAGCCATTCTCCCCGTGAATGCTATTACTTCCTTAAACGCACTTTGTTGTGGCACTTGTCAAGGCTCCTGACAATCCAGGTGAGATAAATCCTTGGGCTTCCTCCTCTTCCTTCCTTGCTTATGTATCCCTTGAAGAATTTTGTAAAAATAGCATGGAAATGTTGACTCTCACAAAGCCACTTTACTTTGTGCCATGGCATTATCGTTATTCTTGATTCTGCCTATTGACATGGATTTGCTAGATTTTTCCCTGTGGAAATGACATCCAACACCAGCCTGGCGATTTGAGTTCATCTTCAATGTAACTGTCGTTACCTTTTTATAGACTGAAGTCACTCAGTGTAGTAATCTGCTGGCATTTTCGTTATAGTACGTATAGTCCTGCAGTATCACTCATGACTCCCTCAATGTCAGTCTTAGTGATTTGTGTGCATTATAGTTTGTTAAATCCAGAAACTCCTTGGTATTTACTATGGCTCCTGCCTACCTATTTCACACCGTAGTTTGAGAGTTGGAACCTGCCTCGTGTCTTCCAAGCAAGTGGAGAGAATGCTCGTGCGTGTCTCTCTCTCAGGTCTCTCCATCTCCCGGCGGCTGCCTGTGACTGGTTGCTCTTTGTATTCCCACCCTGTCCTTTCTTGAACGTTATTTAAATTTTATTCCATGTTGATGAAAGCATATTCTTTGCCATTTTCTCTCTCTCTTTTTTTTTTTTTTTTTTGCCACATAATTCTTGTTGTTTTGGGCTCCTGTTTCTTCTTTCCAGGGTTTTCAATAAAATATTTGCCATAACACATCTGAGTCTCTCATGAGGGGTTACTTATTTTTTTTTTTTTTTTTTTTTGATACAGAGTCTGACTCTCTTGCCTGGGGCGAGTGCCGTGGCATCAGCCTAGCTCACAGCAACCTCAAACTCCTGGGCTCAAGCGATCCTCCTGCCTCAGCGTCCCAGGTAGCCGGGACTACAGGCATGCGCCACCATGCCCGGCTGATTTTTTCTGTATATGTATTTTTAGCTATCCAATTAATTTTCTTTCTATTTTTGGTAGAGATGGGGTCTCGCTCTTGCTCAGGTTGGTCTCGAACTCTTGAGCTCAGAACGATCCGCCCACCTCGGCCTCCCAGAGTGCTAGGATTACAGGCGTGAGCCACCGCGCCCGGCCGAGGGGTTACTTATTTTAAAAGGCCTTTTGTATATTTCTCCCACAGCGTAAATATTTTTTCCTTAATATTCCTTCTAAAATTGATCCGCTATATGCTATTTTAGGGAGAGAGAGGTCAAGAGAAATGGAGGCGAGGAAGAAGGAAAAACAGATTATTACCCACATAGTATGATGTTGCTTTGGCCTTTCTTGTTGTATGACTTACTCACAAACACATGCATATGCCAGTTTCCAGTGGGGTTGAGAGCTCCCTAAACTGAGTTATTCGTCCTGCCTGGAAGCTTCAACTCTACTTCTTACCTTAAATGAACTCTCCCCGTGTGGATAATGTTGGAACCTCAGGCCACCTTGTAGCATCGCAAAGCCATTAACCATTGCAGCGAGTTCTCGTTTTTTTGTTCATTTTGACTATTAACTAAAGAATTGTTAGTTATTTAGATGCCAAAGTTAGTGCTGTGTTCTTACTGTTACAGTAGTGGCCATTCCAAATGTAATTATAGTTGTTATAAAAGGAAAAGTACAACTTTATAATAATAATGATAATAATAAGGACTATGTTTGCTGTGTTTCAGTCTCCTTATATACAACCAAAGTCACTTTTCATTATTTTGTCTGTATAGAGAACACCGAAAGTTACCATAATCTAGGCGGTAACTGGCAGCAAACATTAAATCCTATAGTTATCTCTGGTTTATCTTTAACAAATAATTTTAATCCCTTGGTTTAATATTTTAAGGCCCTTGGCTAAGTACCCCTGATACAATTAATCCTTCTGTTCACTCCTGTGACATCATCCTCTTCCAGCATAGAACTTGAGGAATGCTAGCTCATTTTGCTATAGGTATGATCAAAATAACTTAGAAGATTAAAGTTATAAAAATCATAAAATACATTTCAAAGCTAATTTGAATGTTAACTTTTCAGTTTATATGTATAATTCTAGTGTCACGTCAATGCCTTAGTGTACTGATGCACTTTTGAAATTTTATCATCAAGGTCAGGAATCTATTGAATGATTCAAACCATAGAACAATCGATTATGTAACGATAATGCTTTTAGGTTATGTGCATCCAGAATTCAAAATGGCTGACGAGAGCTTGTTCATGTTACTGGATGTTAGTGGGGAGCAAGATTTAAGGCTTTTCTTCTGTAAGCACATTCTAAAATACTGAAACTCTGTCACTACCACTTGATCTAGAGGAGACGTTTGTTCTTAACCTGTCTTATGCCATGGACTCCTTCAGCAGTCTAGAGAAGCCTATGGATGTTCTCAAAATACTATTTTTAAAAACGTAAAACAAAATTCTTAGGATTACAGAGAAAACTGACTCTGTTAATATGTCACAAACTTAAAAGCCAGGTTTGTGATGCAGTAATGTGCCATAGTAACACGTCATAGAACAAGACCTGGCAGTGGGCCTAGTGACCGATGGAATGGCACAGCAGTGCTGGCTACAGTGACACTTCTTGGCATCTGCAGTGACTGCACTATAGTGTCCAGGAGGCTCATATCTTTATTGGTGAAAAGGTCACAGATAGTAATACCACTACTGAGGATTGCGGGTTGCATTCAAAATGGAAGGGAATTCTAAATTTCAGATAGAATTTAGTGAAAATGAAGAAGTGTTTTTTTTTTTAAGTCCAAATCCCATGTCTCCCCCCCGGCCCCCAATTCTATCCATGGACCTCATGGATGCTTGGTTAAGTGCCCCTGATGTAATTCATTTCATTAGGTCAGCTGGCTTGTTATTTCTGTTTTTCTGTAAGGAATCTCTGTGAGGTTGCTCAAGAAATAACTGGGAAGTTACTTCTGGTGCCATTTTCTCACATAGAAATCACAATAGGTTTTTCTATGTTTATCATTGGCTGCTAAACCTCTGTAAAATGGGCAGAGAAAAGATGTCTGATGTGGCTAATTTCTGATAATTGGAGTCACACAGTATTTTTAAATTAAGATTTTCTATAAACCCAGAAGACTTGGTTTAATATTTGTCCTAAAATAATTTTAATTAATTAAAACAAGTTAATGCTTGCTTTAAATTTAGATAATATTTGTTTTACCTGAAAAAGCAGGAAAGACTTTAGGGAATGGGACCAGAAGTTCTTGGAAAATATGGAAGTAGCAAAGAATTATGACCAAGGAGGTATCACTAAAGCGGGGTGGTGGTGGGGGGAACAAAACAAAAAACACATTTTGGAGATGAAGGTTCTCACACTCAGGAATATCCTTGGGACAACTGGTCTTCCTTTTGGTGTCACTAAACGAGAGGGTCTGGCAAGGTGTTACAGTGTAGTTGGCCTTCCAGAACAGGAGTTGAGCCCTCAAAAAAAAGCAAAACTTTAGAATGCTCTGAGGGCAGAGCACCCTCTATGTTTTCTACTCTGATTAGTAAAAGTTTCGATTTGCTTCTATGGCTAAAAATGTAAGCTCATGGCAGAAAATTCAACACCATTCACTCAACAGATGTTTTTTGAGTGCTCCTGGTACTAAGCAATAGGGATGAAAGACGGAAAGCTGCGGCTCCCCCAGTGTGGGCAGTGGACAGACAGACAAGAGCAGCATGTCTGGATGGCAGTGACTTCTTCAGGAGTCTTCGGAGCAGGGTGTATTTAGGGACAGTTACTTTGTCCTGTATGACAGATGTTCTGATTCCCTATGAAAGCCCTTAGTCTACTTTGAGCATTTCAAAAAATTTAATGGAAACTACATCTTAATATACCTCGAGCGTACAAAGGCAAAGGTAGCACGTTTGTGTAGTCTGCCTAGAGTCTATCACTCTGGTGGAGTAACAGCCTTATAATTATTTAATAATATGTGGTCCAAATTAGAAATGTTTTGAACAAAAATATAACTGCAGTAGAACAAGGAAAATCATACACAGTTGGGATCATGAGTGTGAGGAATAAAAGTTTTCGAACTATAGAGCTGGGCCTTGGGCCTTGGGCAGGCAGAAGCGAGGCTGGGAGTACAGCACACCTGGAGACGGCCCAGGTGAAGTGACGTCGTCTTCCCGAGCAATCGCTGGCTCCCAGCGCCCTCTGAACAAAGCACAGACTGGCGTAGGCCTCCTTACTCCATGCACACGGCCATGCGTGTGTCCTTCCTTTTGCGCACACTGGCCCCTCTCCGTTAGAGCGCCTCACACCCCCGCCCAGCCTCCTCAGTGGGCCTTGCTCTGATCTGCCCTTGTCATCCGTCCCTCCTGTAAGTCTCTGTTCCCCAGTCCCACCCCACACTTTGTGACCGCACTCCTCCCTTAATCCCTGTGGCCTCCCTTTTGTAGCCTCTTTGTGCCTCTTTCTAATCTACACCCATAAGGGAACTCGGGGCGGGCAGGGTTCTGTTTCTGTTCACCTTTGTGTTTCCTGTAGGCAGGGCCTGCCCCGCACCCTCTCTAGATGCTCTCCTTCCCGCCGAGCTGTAGCGCTTCTGCATCCACTCCTGCCTGACTTTAGCCGTGGAAGAACAGATTTGCATCTGGGACCAGCTGCTCCGTGAAGGTCAGCTTCGCTGGGCTCCTGCTAACTAGAAAAGACTGACTCATAATGGAAAGTAACGTTTTATTGTTGCTCCCCTTGATTAATAACTTTCACTTACAGAGGAACAGTAAACAGTTGGGCTGCTTGTGTGGTCTTCGGCATTTCCAGCTAGTTGGTATCACAGGCCTCCTTATGTATCTGTGAAATCAAATGTTAAAGGAAGAGTTCTGCTCTTTGGTTATCTTTTACCACATTTGGTTCTTTTGCAGACAGATCTCTTTTCTAAGGCAACATTTGTAATCAGGAAACTTTGGTTTATTCATTGAGATTTTTTAAATGGGATTTGCTCCATATGTGAAGTCTGTTCCATTATTGATTGTAGTACTATAATAAGGTCGTGAGGAAATTACCTGCCTAAACTTCGGGGTTAATGCTGTCTTACTCATTCAAGTGAGTACCTTCCACGTGACAGGCACTCTTCTAAGTGGCAGGAACAGGAACAATGAGAAAAGCAAACAAAGCCCCTGACCTCACTTTGGAGTCCAGCACGCGGGGTGCTCTGAGCGAAGCTGCCAGGAGAGCTGGGGTGGAGGGCACTGTTCTCCGATGAGCCCCGGGAGGCTCTCTGGGAAGAAAAGGGCAGGGGTGCTCTGAGCGGAGGGAGGCGCGGACACCCGGGCCCTGGGGCAAGGCCGGCCTGGAGGCAGGGGTCAGGCGGCTGGAAAGGCCCCCAGTGAACCGTAAGGGTCTGAAGAGGCAGGCAGCAAGTTACAAGCAGCGTTGGCTGTCTTTAAATTCCTCCACATATCCTTGCTGTTTCAGCTGAAGAGCCTGGAAGCAGTTCAGCCTTACTCCTCATTTTGTTGTAAACTTCCCGTTTGCTGTATTGAAAATGTTTTTCCTTACTAAAATTGTTATTCAAATACTCTTTCCCAATTCGTTTACACTTTAGAAAATAATAGTTCTATTAAAATTTGTAGCATAATTAAATGTGTATTCCATCGAATTTGCTGTAAATAAATGGAACTTTTCTTCAAATGGCTTGCTTTCCATTTTAAAATTTCAGATGCATTTTGACCTCTGTGTCATTCTAGGGGGTTTAAGGGCCTGCCCCTCTGCCCCTACAGTCCAGTCAGTGGGTGGATGGGAGGGGGGGTATTTTTGTTCCTTTTCGTTTGTCGCTGTGTTTGCTTTCAGTAGGTAAAAGCACAGCATGTGAGGGGGAGCGGGAGGGAGAATCAGCGAGGCAGTCCTGGTGACTTCCTCTGGTGACTTGAGCCGTCTCCCTTGCTCTGGGCTGCAGAACTTAATGCCCAGACTAAGGTTTAGCGCAGCGTTCCTCCTTGGTCTTCCCATTCTCAAAAAGGGGCTTTGTCCTGGGAGATTCAGGATTTGTCCATGAGAGGTTCGGGACCAAGGAAGGAGGTGGAGCACTGGGAGCCCCGCCGGGTGGTGGCCTCCCGAGTGGAGTCTGATCAGCAGTCTCTCGGGGACCATCCCAGGTCCCAGGTTGGGGAGCTGGCATGCCATTTGCTGCGCTTCCTCGTTAAAAGAGTCACAACGTGTGACGTTTCTGACCTCGAGGATTCAATTTCAGGGGTCATTTTTAGTAGATAAAGATGTGAACACTACAGTCACCACCGCACGGCAACCACTCTGCTAATCAGACTCGGTTTGTCTTCTCTTGTAATCATCTCATATAAATAATGTTTTCACTGTCACTGTTACCAATACAGTTAATTTATCCTACTTGATTATAACACCCTCCTCCATCTCTGTTCAGTTTTCCTGTAGTTATTAAATAACATGTAGTTATTTTGACTTTGAAGAGGAACGAGGGCTTTGAGGGTAGTGGAATTCATCATTATTTGCTGGTTTGTTGTGAGGCCGAAGCACAGTGAGCTCAGGCCTTCCGTAATAGTCTGATACAACTTTTTTTTGTTGTTATTCATAGATTCATCCCTCTCATTCCCCCCCAACCAGATGGATATCCTCGCAGGGGTCACCCCTTAACCACTTTTATGGGCTTATGGCCAGTGGAGACAGAAGCTCAGCAGGCAGAATAGGTGCTCGGTGGACGGTGGTCACCGTGGCAGCTGTTGGAGTCGTTCGCCAGCCTGCCCTGCTCTCCACTGTGCAAGCACAGGGGCTGCACTCCCCGTCCTTCCAGAAGGAAAGTGGTTCCGTGTTGCGGCTTTGGCCTGTGCAGTGGGAGCAGTGGAGACGTGCATCTCTTCAAGGTGGAAGGTTTAAAAGCCTGAGTGTGGTTGGCCTCCTCTCTCTCTCTCTTTCTTTCTTTTTCTTTTTTTTTTGGATGGGAACCTGCATCATCCATGCATCAGGTGCCATACTTTCACGGGGCCCCTCTGTGTGACAGAGCACCAGCATGCGGGTGAGCCGCAGACACCTGGCCCATGTGGGCCCAGGCCAGTTAGGGAGGCTGAGAAGTCCCATGTCAAGGGGCCACATCTGGTGGGAGCCTTTTTGCTGGGGGGACTCTCTGCAGAGCCCTGAGGCAGCACAGGCTTCACGTGGTGAGGAGGCCGTGACCCAGTTTTAAAAGCATCTATGATTTCCATCCCGATGCATAGACTGTGCAGAATCAGAATGTAAACCTTCAGCATGTGTGTGTCACCCACCGCCCGTTTAGGGGATCATTTCTAACTTTGTTTGTTTCAAGAAAGACCATGATTTACGGCGCGTAAATAAATTAGGATAATCCTTCCGATATCTGTTTTTATCTTTGAATGTTGATAAGTGCAATTGGCTTTGTATTTGAACTTAAATTTCCCATTTGCCTTCGACTTGAATTCTGTCTCTGATTTCTCTGGCTTTACTACTCTTCTCTAAGATTATTTTTGGATGTTTTAGTAACTAGCTCCTCCCACCCCCGCTTCATTGATCATGGTCTAAGATGGTTCTCCTGTATTCTGGATTCTGACTTTCTATATAGTGTGACTTTGTCATAATTGTTAGGCTAATGCTCTGAAATTTATGTAAGTGTTTTTTCTGTCTTGCCCTTCAAAATTTTACCTATTATTTAAATAATATGATCATCCTTCTCCTATCATTCTCATTGCCTCTTTTCTACTAGTTTTTGTGCTTTTATTTTGATATTTGTGTGTGGACATTTAAATTCCAGCATTTACATGCTGTCTTCATTCACTCAGCAAATAAGGTACCAAGCAAGGTTTCAGGCATGGGAGACGCTGCAGAGAACAAGATAGGACCCAACCCTCACAGGGCTCACATCTTCATGGGGGATATAGATAATAAGTAAGTAAACATAAAAAATGCAAGTCTCAAGTGAAGAAGAAAAAGCAGGATAAAGATCGAGATGATAAGCCTGGGACGTTCTTAGGGAGGGAGGGAGGTGGTGAGGAGCACGGCACGCAGAGGGGACAGCCAGCGCAAAGGCTCCAGGCAGGGACGAGCTGGCACCCAGCTGAGCACAGCAGGACTTCATGGGAAATACATTCTATATCGCAGCGTTTGGACTTTGCTGTGACCGTGTGAAAACACCCTTAGAAAACACATAAATGAATGAACGTGTCTGTGTCCCATAAAACTTTATTACAGAAATAGGCAGCGGGCCGGATGTGGCCCATGGGCGGGAGCCGTCCAAACCCTTGATGTTTTCATGTGCTTCAGAATCACACTGCCAACCGCTAGGGGTTGATCAGTTATAAAATGCTGTTCTGATTTTTTTTTTAAAGGAAGCCACTCAGTTTATTAGTTTATTATACAACACTTTGCATACAATTGGATTTAACCAGTCAGCCTTATCCTTCAGCGTGTTCAGTATCAAACATGTGCTTAATCCTTGGTGGAGTTGCCTGTAAGTCTGCAGACACGCGGCCGGCCTCCACCCTCCCTGCCACCCCTGCCTTGCTTACTGCTTCAGCCTCCCTGCTTTTACTGCTTTTCCATGAGCTCTGTCCTGCGAATAACTGTCCTGTCCTACTGCTTAGCTAAACTGGATTCCCTAGCAGAAGCAAAAGCATTTAAGTTGTAAAGTTTCCTTATGCTATGTCCCATTGTTCGAGGTGCTTACACAGGGACCTTTGGTTCACTGTGAATATAACATATGCATATATAATACAGCCAGTATGTATAGCATTCATCGTACATATAGCGTGATACTGCCCCTTGTTGTAGCTTCACTGTCTAGTTTAAATAAATACTTACCTGTTCTTGGTACTAAATAATATATACATACAAAATGGTTAGAATGATTTCTGCCTGGTACTGAGTACGTAAAAAATACTAGGTATTCTTTTCATGGAGCTCTTTAGGCATCATGTAGGTAAATGAAAAACTAGCGAAGGAAAGAAAAAACCCACAACATTCTCTTTGTTAATTAGACTTGACTGATCTTTGAAAAAGACTGCAAATATCATTGGATATGAACTTACGAAAATGAAAAATATTTTAAGTACTGGCTTGACAGATACTTAGTGTCAGAGAAGATCTTAAAGACCATCTAGTTCAGGGTTTCTTAATCTGCAATCCATGAATCCCAGGCAGTGATAGGCAACTGTGTGTGTGTGTGTGTGTGTGTGTGTGTGTGTGTGTGCGCGCGTGAGAGAGAGAGAGAGAGAGAGAGAGACAGACAGACAGACAGACAGACAGACAGACAGACTCAGCGTGGCTGAATCCTGCTTTTGCAGTGAGCACCATACAGGAGCAAAGACCTGCTCTAAGTCCTGGTTCTGCTCCTCCTGGATAGTGTGACTTCTAGCAACTCCATTTCTCTGAGCCTCAGGACCTACCTGGTTTCTCTCTCTCCTAGAATTGTTGTAAAGCTCGAACTAAAGCACTTTTGAATTATAATGTATCATATAAATATATAGTTGTGACCCTATTATGGTGAGGAAACTGTGGCCAGAGGAAGCAGTTGAGTGGTCTGCTCAAGGGACACCACCAGGTGGTCCCAGAGCCCTTACATTCCCTCCCCTGAGGCCTTCTCAGTCTACTGTTTCCTCAACATGGGGCACGGCTTTTCCTGAGAACAAAATTTCCCAGTGCCAAGGCCATGCAACAAAGGAAAATTGGCCTTTTCAACAAATGGTACCAGGACAACTGGGTATCCGTTTGCAGACAATGCAGCTGGTCCCCTAAACATTCACAAAATTTAACTCAAAATGAATGAGAGAACTGAATGCAAGAGATAAAACTGTGCAACTCTTAGAATAAAAATAGGATTAAATCTTAATGATCTTGAGTTAAGCAAAGCATTAAATATAACACCAAACACAAGTGACAAAAGTAGATAAATTAGACTTTTGTGATTCGTAAGATACCAGTAAGAAAGTGAAAAGATATCAGTGAAAAGACATTAGGTATGGTGCAAGCCTGTATTCCTAGCTACTCTGGAGGCTGAGGCAGGAGGATTGCTTAAGAGTCCAGGAGTTTGAAGCTGTAGTTTGCTATGATTGTGCCTGTGAATAGCCACTGCACTCCAATCTGGACAGCATGGTGAGACCCTATCTCTTAAAAAAAAAAAAAGTACAATTACAATCGTCATAATGGGCAGAAAAATTGCAAGTTATATATCTGATAATGGACTTATGTCTGAAATATATAAAAAACTTACACAACTCAGCAAAATGACAGATGACCCAATTTAAAAGTGGGTAAAGGATTCAAATACACATTTTCTACAAAGAAGAAATAATATGTCCAATAAGCACATGAAAAGATGCTCAACATTACTCATCTGGAAAATGCAAATCGAAACCACGAGATACCACTTCACACCACTAGGATGGCTGTAATCAAAAGACAGGCCACAACAAGCGTTGGGTAGGATGTGGAGAAATTGGAACCCTTATTCATTGCTGTTGAGAATGTAAACTGGTGCAGCTACTTTGGAAAACATTCTGGCAGTTCCTCAAAATGTTAAACATAGGGTTACCATGTGACCCAGCAACTCTAGTCCTGGGTGTATACTCAACAGAAACGAAAGCATGATAAGTGGAAGAAGCTTGTCATCAAAGGCCACATATTGTATGATTCTTATTTGTATGAAGTGTCCACACCAGGCAAATGCATAGGACTAGTGGCTGTCATGATTCACAAGCCTAGATGACATGACTTTAGTGGTCTCAGTGGGGTCCCTGGTGAGCGGCTGCCGGAATGCCGTGGGCATATACAAAGACGCAGCTTCTGCTCAGGGGACTCTCGGGACCATGTGGTGATGAAGGCTGGTACCCATGCCCACCCAAAGAGGGGTTTTTCCAGGTGAGGTCTGAGGTTATTCACAGGGCAGCAGGGGAAGCGTGTTTGCATTGTGCCTGGCTGTATTTAGCCTGTGTGTAAACCAGTGACAAAAATTTTCAGCTTCATTATTTTCGGGAATCTAATACTAGGTTAATTTGTTCATTATGTATATGTAGATATAATTTAAGAAGAAAGCATATCAGTCACATTTGTTTTTTAAAAGTACTTTATGGAACTACAAAACATTGATTTATTCCTCAACATCCACTTAGAAGTTAGTCATTTTACATATACACACGTTAATATCTTGCTGTATGCACTGTACCTCATAATACAAAAAGATTACATGTGTGTATAATATACTACAAAGTTATTTCTGTATCTTAATGTAAAAGCAGAAAACGGAAGAATCCTTTTAAAAATCAACTGTGTTCTAGGCTAACGCACGTGTTCTCAGTCTTCTGTATATAAAAATCAACTGGGGCTCGTTAAAAATGTGTTTCCTGGGGTGCCAACCTCAAGAGATTGGTTCAAACTGAAATTTTAAGGAACACCTCAGATGATTCTGAGGACCAGGGGTTCGCCCTGTGATAAACTGTGTCCTGGGGACTCCAGCCCGGAATTAGCAGGTAATAGAAGTGTGGCTAAAGTGTCCTTCGTGTTACCATCGGTAATTGATAGGTATGAAGATATTTTCTAGCCGTCCAATATGGAAATAGATGACACCCACACTCCTAACATGCCGTTAGCAAATGATGGCACTCACTCACCAGCGTAGCCCGGTCTTGCCGCCCGCCGGCCCCCGCGTGGCGCTGTCCCGTTCACGCAGCCCCGTGTCCGCCCGCTCTTTCCAGATTTCCTTTGACTTAGCTGAGTACACGGCGGATGTCGACGGCGTTGGCACCTTACGGCTCCTCGACGCAGTTAAGACCTGTGGCCTTATCAACTCAGTGAAGTTCTACCAAGCATCAACAAGTGAACTTTACGGGAAAGTGCAAGAAATACCCCAGAAGGAGACCACCCCTTTCTACCCCCGGTCACCCTATGGTGAGAATGCGGTGCCCAGCGTTCTTCGTGGGCGTTGGTGTCTGTGTTTCTTCTTTCCTTCTGTCTCACAGCTGAAGTCATTTGGGCGCGAGATGAGCATTAAGATAGGCTAAAGTGACTAGACTTGTTGAGAAGCGTACCTTTGTACCTTGCTAACTGCAAGTATTTGCAGCCATTGCCTCCGGGGTGAAATTACCACCTCACTTCACCAATCCGTGTTCATTCAACCCTTCCATACAGATCGCTTTAGAAGGAAAATTAGACTCAACACGATTCTTCCCCTGAACTATTGTGAGGTTGTGTTGAAGTGATAAGGTTTCACGTTTTTTATTTCCCTGAGCACAAACCTTTAAAAAAACAAAAAACAAAAAACAAAGACTATTACATGTAATATATTTGTAAAGAACATGTTCATGGAAGACTTCAGTGATAAAATTTCAAAGCAGTTTGACTGTTAAGCTCCCCAACTTTTTACTTTCTAATTCTTAAAAAAGGGAAAAAGACCTAAGAAAGGTCGGCTTGATATAGTGCACATTATAGTTGAATCAGTTAGACTGTGAAAGAATGCACTATGGGCAATGCAAAAGTAAGAAATTCTTAGATATTTTTCTAGTGAACAGGATTAACTGGCATAGGAACCTTTATTTTGTCTTTTGCTTTTGATGTATTTTTTTCTATTTTGATACATTGCAAATATAATTTTGGTGAGTTGTTATTGTTTAAGGTGAGTGAAAAATCACTGTCTTTTATAGTAAACTCCATTGCTTTTTAAAAATTATTCCAACAGGGGCAGCAAAACTCTATGCCTATTGGATTGTGGTAAACTTCCGTGAGGCATATAATCTCTTCGCAGTGAATGGCATTCTCTTCAATCATGAGAGTCCCAGAAGAGGTTAGTAAGTACGCTAATTGAAAAGAGAACGTCAGACTTTAACACCAACAACAAATAGTTGTGTGTATATTCCGTATAGAGCCTGTGAAAAATTTTGCATATGGTTTCTATTATGAATGTCAGAAGTTGTAAATGAAGAAATGTAAATCCGGTCTTAATTTTTAAATTTTATTTTAAATTTGTGGGGGTTTCTAATTCAACATGTAGAACTGAAATAGTGTTCCAGTTTTACCATTTTCATTAGTAGGACTTATCAAGCATGTTTTCAACTTAAGTATTAGGAAGCTTCTGTATGAACACAAAGGAATAAGTAGTAAACTGATGGTTGTTTCTGGAAGTTACTTGTGATCACACAGACTAAATTTATAGAATCTGTATTATTTTTTACTTGGAATCAGTCGAATATTCAATATCTTTTCTTTATATTCTATTAAACAGACACCTAGAAATTACTATGCATCTAGAGTATTTTAAAATAAATTTGAAATCATTTTATTTTTATTTTTTTTAATTTTTAAAAATTGTCACATAATAATTACACATCTTTATGGGGTACATAGTGATGTTTTGATACATACAATGTATGGTGATCAAGTCAGAGTAATTAGCATATTCATCACCTCAAACATTTATTACTTGTTTGTGTTAGGAACATTCAAAATTCTCTCTTCTAGATACTTGAAAATATATAATAAATTATTATTCACTGTAGTCACCCTACAGTGCTGTAGAGCCACTAGAATTTATTCCTTCTATCCAGCAGTAATTTGTATTCTCTAACCAGTCTCTCCCTGTCCCCCTCTTCCCTGAAATCAGTTCTTATATTTAGAAGCATTATCAGGTTTTTTTTGAAAACCGTATTTGTTTGCATTGGCTTGTTGCCTTTTCATAGTTGTTGATGGGATTGTAGCAATGTGATAGCTCTCTTGTTCCCAGTATTAGGTTCTAAATAACAAAATGTGTACTCCTATTATTGCTTCTGGTTTACTGAAGCATGAGAACCCATTACAAAGCAGGCACACTCTTTACCAAGTAAAAATTATCTGTATAATTTCCCAAGAAGTTTTATCGAATTTCACTATCATTTAGTCTTTCATTCTGAGAACAAGTGAGAAGGCTAATGTTGTAAGTTGTGTCATGCCCAACTAATAATGCTTATAACTTTTTCAGTGAAATTTTATGTGACTGTATAGCTACCTAATTAAACTAACAACTCAGGAGAAAAGATTAAAGTGACAGGTTTATAAAGATATCTTTAACGTCAGTACATTTTTATTTTATAATTGCTAAAGTTAAAAATTTCCATGATGGGCATTTAAAGCATGAAAACCTAGCCTGTCATCTTGGTTGCCCGAAAAGAAAACAAGTTCACGAGCAGCCAGAAACATTTCTTTAATTAATTTTATGTTTCTGGGTGTCTTTCGTAAGGGGAAAGGGAAAAGGAAGATCTTAGCTATCTTTGCCCGAAGCGCTTGGTATGCAGGATGCTCCGAGAATCCGATAGTAAATGGTAATCCCTGCCTCTTTTCTCACAGACACGTCTATACACGTCGTTTGGGTTTCTGTATTCTTCCCCCCTCAGCTTTTCCACCTGGAAAAAATATAAGTAGAAGTTAATTGTTGTGGATCAGGTTAGTCTAGGGAAAAGCCTTCTTAGGTTGTAGAGTAAAAAAATAAATTTAAATATAACTCTCCTCAGTCTTCTATTTGTGTACTGCTTTTTGTCCTTGTGGATATTAATCACTTTCTTTTAAAAAAACATTTTAGAAACTTAATTTGAAAGGAAATTGTAAAGGAGGGTATAAGGAGAAAAAGTTCTCTCCCTCATCCTGTCAACCCTAACCTCAAACCTACTGCTGACATTCCTTGAGAAAGTTCCATGTATCTTTAGACGTACAAAGAGGATTGTCCTATACATATTGTTCTTTGGGGCTTCTGTTAAATATTTAAGAACTTGACCTTGTAGCATACACTATTTTGTTTTGTTGTATTATATATCCAGAAATCAATGATATCCCATTTTTACTCTATATAATCAAATAATGAAAAAAATATAGAAGTATATGTGAAAATGATTTTTAATACTTTTATATCTGATACCTAATATTTACAGCATTTCTTGAAACTTGAAAATTCATTTTTAAATTAAATTTATCTGATACGATTGTTTTTTTTTTTTTTTTTTCTGGGTAGATTTCTTTGGCAGACTGAGAATTCCTTAGTGGCAGGACTGTGTTGTATTCTTAAATCTCCAGCTTCAAAACAGTGCCTAATTGGCTAGTAATCATTCAGTAAATATTTTTAAATGAATGAATGAACAAATATCTTCTGTTTCAGTAAAACTTTAACTTGACAGGTAGGTGATCTGAGTTAAACAACAGTAGAAATTTATGAGATAATTTTAATAAATATTTCATTAATATGCATATAGTAATTAAAACTAATGAAGTATTCTAAAGTAAAGATTCAGTCTGATACATGGTAATAAGCAGATAAACTTATTTTTAGTTAATCTTAGTTTGTATACCTACAATTTGCTATGATACTTTGTGAGTTTATTTTCATGCATTGGTTGAGCATTTATTACGTCAATCCTCTTATGCCCTGTTATGAGAGGGAAGTGACACTTTTTTTCTAGATGGTGCAGTAGGACACCTCAATCTAGTCCTAGGTATAAGATCACAAATGTCCAGTTAGTAGAGCCAAAGTCGATGGAGTTTTGGGGGGGACATACACTTTTTCTCTAACAAAAAATAATTGACAGGATCCCTTTTGATTGCCTGAATAACATTCCATGAGAGTTTCTGACTTTAGAAAGTATGGAATAAGTATTTTTTTAATGTAAAGATAGGCTATACCAGAGATTGCCAAACTATGACTCAAGGGCTGAATCCAGCCCACCAGCCCATGTTTGTAAATAAAGTTTTATTGGAACACAGCCAGATTGATTTCTTTACATATTGTCTGTGGCTGCTTTCTCACTGTAGAGTCCTGTACCCTGCAGAGCCTAAAATAGTTACTGTCTTGGCCTTTAAGAAAACATTTGCTGGTCCCAGCTTTAGCCAGTTAGATCCTCAAAATTTAAGAAGTTTTCAGGTGTTTAATTGGGTTTCTCCCAAGGTGGCAAAGTAGTGTTTTAGAAAAAATTTCCTGCAAACGTTAAAGTCAAAGCGTCCACAGTGAACTAATCCTTAAGCAGAATTCCCGAAGTGTTTGGTCAGTTGGGGTTCTGTTGTCCTCTGCTGCTCTGCTTAAGTGAGCAAATCCTCTGAAGGGCCAAGCACTGTGACCAGGTGCTCTAAGGAGGAGCTGATTGGCGGTGAGGTACGGAATCAGCTAGTACCTGGCCACACATTTGCAGCGTGGCTCGTCCCAGCAACCACAGCTCCTGAGCTGGGCTCTTTCTCATGATGTGTTTGAGTGCCTGAAGTGTGCATGTTAGCATCAAACCACAGCCAGCAATCACTGATGTGTGGAATGAAGCTGATCATCCACCGATTGTCCTCTGCGTCCCTCACCAGCCACCCAGCCATCACTGAATGCAAGACAGTGGACACACTCATGCTGCAGGCTTGCTTTTTACAAAATAGAGGCACTTGAGTTTAGTAATATTTCCTACAAAATAGGGAATAATAGTTAAAATTTTAGAATTATGTGTGCATAAGGCACGAAAATGTATATATCAATGTATGTTTTATGAATGACTATTATTATATACTATATGCTGATCCTCACAGACATTAACTAGGTGGCTGTATCTTATACAGTCAGTATTTTAAAAAGAAAGAATAGACAGTTACATACCACACAACAGTGTTTTTGGTCGACAACAACTGCATGGTGGTCCAGTAAGATTATAGTACAATATTGCTACTGTACTTCTTCTAAGTTTAGGTCTGCCCAGGTACACAAATGCAGGTAAGCTCATTTTATTGCACCTCTTAGATACAGCTTCCCCCCTTTTCTTAAAAAAATTGAGGGTTTGTGACAACCCTCCCTTTGGAAAGTCTGTGGATGCCATTTTTCCAACAGCACGTGCTCACTTGCTGTCTTTGCATCATGTTTTGATAATTGTCACAATATTTCAAACTTTTTCATTATTATTATATTGGTTGTGGTGTTCTATGATCCGAGATCATCGATGTTACTATTGTAATTGTTTTGGGGTATCACAAACTTCAGCCATAGAAGACAGTGAGTATGATCAATAAATGTTATCTGTTTTCTGACTGCTCTACTGACTAGCCATTCTCCTGTTTCTCTCCTTCTTCTCGGGTGTGCCTAAGACAAAACGATATTGAAATTAAGCCAATTAATAGCCCTACAGTGGCCTCTCAGTGTTCAAGTGAAAGTGAGAGTTGCACGTGTCTCACTGCAAATCAAGGCTAGAAACGGTCGAGCTATGTGAGGAAGGCATGTTGAAAGCTAAGATAGGCTGAAAGCTGGACCGCTTGTGCCAAACAAGTAGCCAAGCTGCAAATGCAAAGGAAGAGTTTTTGAAGGAAATTAAAAGTACAACGCTAGTGAACACACGAATGATAAGAAAGCAAGACAGCTTTATTGCTGGTATACAAAAAGTTTGAGTGGTCTGGATAGGACATCAAATCAGCCACAAATTCCCTTCAGCCAAAGCCTCATCCAGAGCAAGGCCCTAACTCTTCAATTCTGTAAAAGCGGAGAAAAGTGAGGAAGCTGCAGAAGAAAACCTTGAAGCCAGCAGAGATCACTTCATGAGGTTTAAGGAGAGAAGTCGTCTCTATAACGTAAAAGTGCAGGGTGAAGCAGCAAGTTATCCAGAAGATCTAGCTGAGATCATTGGTGAAAGTCGCTACGTTAAACAATAGATTTTCAATGTGGATGAAACAGCCTTCTATTGGAAAAAGTTGCCATTCTAGAACTTTCACAGCTAGACAGGTGAAGTCAATGCCTGGCTTCAAAGAACAGGCTGACTCTTTTGCTAGGAGCTAATACAGCTGGTGACTTTAAGTTGAAGCCTATACTCATTTACCATTCTAAAAATCCTAGGGCCCTTAAGAATTAAGTTAACCTACACTTCCTGTGCTTTGTCTGTGGAACAACCAAGCTTGGGTGACAGCATATCTGTTTACAGCATCGGTTACTAAAGCCCAGTGTTGAGACCCTACTGCTTAGAAAAAGATTGCCTTCAGAATATTTATTGCTCATTGACAATGCGTCTCGTTGCTCAAGAGCTCCCTGATAGAGATATGCGAGGAGACGAATGCTCTTTTCTTGCCTCTAACGCGATATCCATTCAGCAGGCCATAGGTCAAGAAATAATTTTAACTCTCAGTCTTATTATTTAAGAAATATATTTCATAATGCTATTAGCTGCCATAGATACTGATTTCTCTGATCTGGACAAAGTAAATTGAAAACTTTCTGGAAAGGAGTCACTGTTCTAGAGGCATTTAAGAACATTTGTGATTCATGGGAGGAGATCAAAATGTCAGTATTAACAAGAGTTTAAAAGAAGTTGATTCCAGCCCTCATGGATAACTTCGAGGAATTCAAGATTTCACTGGAGGAACTAACTTCAGATGTGGTAGAAAAAGCAAGAGAACTAGGATTAGAAGTGGAGCCTGAAGATGGGACTGAATTGCCCCCATTTCATTACAAAACTTGAATGGATGAGGAGTTGCTTCTTATGGGTGAGCAGAGAAAGTGTTTTCTTGAGATGGAATCTACTCCTGGTGAAAATGCTGTGAGTAATTTTGAAATGACAGCAAAGGATTTAGAATATAGCATAAACTTAGTTGGTAAAGCTGTGGCAGGGTTTAAGAGGATTGACTCCAATATTGAATTCTGCTGTGGGTAAAATGCTATCAGACAGCCTCAGATGCTGTAGAGAAATCTATTATGAAAGGAAGAGTCAATTGGTATGGCAAACTTCATTTTTGTCTCATTTTAAGAAATTGTGCGAGTCACCACAACCTTCAGCAAACCCCATCCCAGCCAGCAGCAGTCAACATGGAGGCAGGACCCTCCCCCAGCAAAAAGATTACGACTCACTGAAAACTTCGATGAGCATTGGCATTTTTTAGCAATACAATATCTTTTATTTAAGTTATTATGTACATTATGTTTTAAAACATAATGCTATTGCACACTTAATAGACTACAGTATAGTGGAAACGTAACTTTTTTATGCACTAGGAAAGCAGAATAGTTGTGTGACTTGCTTTATTGTGGTATTTGCTTTATTGCTGTGGTCCGAAAACTGAATCTGAAATATCTCTGAGGTTTGTCTATACTTACCATTGTGTTACAGTTGCCTACAATGTTCAGTGAAGTAACCCATTGTACAGATTTGTATCCTCGGAGCAACAGGCTATACCATATAGCCTGTGTGCTATATCATCTTGGTTTGTGTTAGTATGTTAGCACGATGACAAAATTCCCTAAATATTTATTTCTCAGAACTTATCCCTGTCATTAAGAAGCACATCACAGTACTGTATATTTTTTAATTGAAAGAGTAGAGTAGTCTGTCTAGTTATCTGAGGTTTTGCTTTCTACAGTTTCAATCCCTTGAGTTCAGATTCAGTTTGAAAATATTAAATGTAAAGTTCCAGAAGTAAACAATTCACAAGTTTTAAATTTCACACCCTCTGAGTAGCGTGATGAAACGTCCTGAGTCCTGCTTTTAGTCGTTCAGTAGCCGTCCTTGTTATCAGAGGACTGTCCCACTATCGCAGTGCTTGTGTTGGAGTAACCCTTATTTTACTTAATGGCCCCAACACGCAAGAGTAGTGATGCTAACAATTCAGACATGCACAAGAAAACCTGTGAAATGTTTTCTTTAAGTGAGAGGTGAACTCTCAATAAGGAAAGAAAAAAATTGTATGCATCCATCCATGAAATTGTGAAGAAGGAAAAAGAAATTTGTGCTAGTTTTGCTGTCGCACTTCCCACTGCAAAAGTTAAGGCCGCAGTGCGTGAGAAGAGCTTATTTAAGATGGTAAAGGCATTAGATCTGTGTGGCTGGAAGACAGGAACAGAAATGGGTTCTGATTTGGTGGCAGTCAGGTTCGGTACAGGAGATCTTGGACTGTATCCTCCTTAGATAAGGGGGGACTACTGTAAATGCTTTATTTCAATAATAAATTGCACAGAGCTGGACATGTATCTGAAAAACTTTTTCCTCATTTTATTTCTCCAAGCTTGACATTTTATGTGTACCTGGCTGTTTCGTTTACATATTTCTGTATTTATATCTACATAAATCCAGTATTCCTTTTGCCAAAAATGTGGATATGGTGACCCCTTTCTACTGGAAATGCAGATTTATATGTTCTTTTTTTTTTTTTTTTGAGACAGAGTATCACTCTGTCGCCCAGGCTAGCCTGCCGTGGTGTCAGCCTAGCTCGCAGCAGCCTCAAACTCCTGGGCTCAAGGGATCCTCCTGCCTCAGCCTCTCAAGTAGCTGGGAATACAGGCACGTGCCACCACACCTGGCTAATTTTTTCTATTTTTAGTTGTCCGATTAATTTCTTTCTATTTTTAGTAGAGACAGGCCTCGCTCTTGCTCAGGCTGGTCTTGAACTCCTGACCTTGAGTGATCCTCCAGCCTCGGCCTCCCAGAGTGCTAGGATTATAGGCATAAACTACCACACCTGACCTATATATTCTCTATTTTGGGAAGAAGGTTTTGTTTATTATCTAGAACCATTTGGTTTCTGTGAGGAAATCGACATGTACAAAACTTTCTTGCCTTTCTTGTTAAATTTCTTAAAAAACTAAATAGTAAGACTGATATACAAGGATGTGAATTATGTAAGTTCAACTATGGGAATAATACTAAGAGATTTTTAATTATTTTAAAATAGCTCATAAATAGGGATATTCAAATTTTTTGAAATAGGTTTTTTATCTGTCATAAAATCTACTTTTAAATTTAAGATTATCCTATATATTGAAGCATTAAAATCAAAGCTATTTATTGAAGCCAATAATAACATTTCTAGTTCCGGTTGTTCATTATATTAAAAAGAAAAATGACAAGAATAACTACATTCATCACCTGCGTGGTGTAATCAGTTTGCTAATCATGTCCTAATTCCTAACATGTTGGCAGAGTACTTTGGCATATTATGAATACAAATTGGTGACCTTTACAAATTATAAATAACGTTAATGTGAGTATATTTTAAATTAAAGAAAACATTTTGCATGATATTTGAGGAAACAGAAAAGGGTATCCTACATTCTACTTTCAGGAAATTTGAAAAATGATTAAATTAAACTTGATTTCCTGACTTCGATGACTGTAGCCATTGTTAATAAAGGGTGAAATAGACAATATTCAGGGTTCTTTTTTATTTTTGTTTTCATTTTGAATGTGAATCATCAGTTTTCAATGTGAATGTAGAATTAGCAGCTTAGGTTTCCTACAGCTAAGGTTTCTGACTTTCCAGGGTCCACATCCTGGAGCAGAAAGCCCTGGCCAAGAGTGCTCCGTGGTCTATGTTCTCTGCTGCTGGGTGCGGGCAGGCCTGGCTCTCACCCTGAAGGCACTGGCTTTGCAGTAGGACATCAACTGAAGATTTCCAGCCTTTCAGTGAGGATAATTTTCTTATGTTGACTCATCTTAGGCTTTCAGTCATTAGGAAAGTCTGGGTAATATCGTGACCGCCACTTCCAGAATCGACTGAAGAGGTAATGTTTGGCTAGCGAGGCTACCTCACAGGCCGTTGGTTACCAGTGGTGAGTCACTCACGGCGATTGGCTCCATCCCTGGATACCTGTAGCCTGAGTAAGAATCATGCTGCGTGTTGGCCGTGCGTTTCTTCCGTTCTCCTCCCACTCTTTTTCTTCTCCTTTTTAAGTGTTTAAGGATGAGACATTTACTCAGCTCTGGATGGAGTATTATCTCTTCTTCCCTACGTTTTCTCCTTTTCTTTCTTCCTCCATATTCTGCCATCCCCTAGGCGATGCTCTCTTCTTGCCAAGTGTCACTGCGCTACCTTCCCTGTGATCGTGGGGCCTTGTAAAGGACTCCATTACACTACCTTCCTGCAGGAGCTCCGTTTAGAATTCAGCAAGAACCTAGTAAGTGCCGCTGAGAGGCTGGTGCCCATGATCATTTTATTTCATATTTCATTCTTAGTCAAGAAGTATTCTTTATCATTTGAGGAATCAGGGTAGTTTGGTTGTCATTGTCATCACCGTCATCATCAAAACAGTGAAAAATGTTATATCCATCAGTTGTTTGTATTGCATTTGACATAGTAATTTAATACTCTGAAGGTACTTTCAGAGACATTTGACTAACTTGTTTAACCTAGACATTTCTTTATGTCTATGTGGAAATAAAATTCATATATACATTTATTTTTCTCTATTTTTTAATTTTAAAAATGTATATTAACCCATCATATACTATTCATGCTTTGGAGGAACTTCTAGGGCCCAGCCAATTCACGTCCACTTGTATGTATTCTACTGAAACACCCTCAGAATCTATGAGATAGATAGGAGTTTAAAGATCATTCCATCTCCTTTTGTTCATAAGTGAAGAAACTCAAGCAGCATGATATTGAGTTGTCCAAGGTCATAAACCTAATAAATGCTGGCACTGAGGTTAGACACAATCCTAGAGGAAGAAGTCATGTAA
This sequence comes from Indri indri, assembly GCA_004363605.1. Classification (NCBI taxonomy): domain Eukaryota; kingdom Metazoa; phylum Chordata; class Mammalia; order Primates; family Indriidae; genus Indri; species Indri indri. The sequence goes on from RJWJ010000475.1 coordinate 200,341, forward strand.
GCATTGTTCATATGGTGGAAATAACGCATGTGTGCATCTTAGAGCTGGAACTGGAGCAAATCGACCGCTACGGGGCAAAGTGGATAATTGGACTTTGCAGTGAGGTAGCGAACAAGTTGAAAATTTCACATCTCAGTTGCTGTTATCTTTGCAAAAGATAATTAGATTGGTTAAAGGCAATGTTCCTTTTCGATGGTTAGCAGAAATAATCACTATAAAACATTAGTTTTATAGAATTTAAATATAAATGTGATATAAAAAATATGAGTTTCATCAAGAAGTTACCAGTGAGAAGAAATAGAACTAATGTAAGATACATTAAAAATCACATGGCAATAAGAAGTTATAAAGTACTTTAAATATACCCATAATTAACAGTTTGAGACTACCACAAATGGATAGTGTACTACCACTGTTTAGATACAGAGCCGTTTTTAGATGATATAGCACATTTCTCTAAATATGGGCTTCATAAGAAATCATATATATCAGTCTAAACACAGTATTCACCTGACTGAGAGAATATGACATTTTAAGGTTCATGAACTTGTGGTTTTGAGTTTTAGTTCTGAGCATTTTTTTTTTTTAGGTGCCAAGCATTTTACTTTGTAAAATGTCCCACTATATTTATTATCATAAATTAATCTTCAGAATCTTTAAACTGTAATTCATGTAAAAATTAACTGCTTAACCCGTAGTAAAATTTTGGATAATTTTCCTCTTGATTTTTTTCTACGGATTGTTCTTTATTTGTTGCTGTAAAGATAAGATTAATGCTCTAGGATAGTGGTTCTCAAGTGGGGGTGTGGGAATGAGGGGTAGGGAGAGAAGGACTTGCCCCCCAGAGGATATGTGGCAATGTCTGCCATATTTTTGGTTGTTGTAACAGAGGAGGGGGCTACTACTGGCATCTGGCAGACAGAGGCCGGGATGCTTGCTAAACATCCTGCAGTGCACGGAACTCTGCCCCTCCCCGTCCCCAGCAAAGAATTATCCAGTCCAGATTGTTGATAGTGGTGAGGATGAGAAATCCTACCTTAGAATTTCACCTCTCAAAATGTTACCACAGAATCTGTATGAATGCCATCATAATAGGATCTTATTTTTCTTTTTGTATCACTTTTACTTTGCAGTAAATTCTTCCAAGAACTTTAGCAAACATTTACCTGAACACAGGAGGAAAACATTCTGATTTACATAGCTCCCTGTGAAGCTCTTAGACCTTAGGTGTTCTGGTCTGCTGCAGGTCAGACCCAGTTCTGGGAAACCCAGAGAGCAGATTTGAAATTTCAGGACTCCTCTAATCATCGGAGGCCGAACCCTCACTTTAGCAACACGTCGATCCACAGAGCTAAGTTGAGGTGGGTCTGGGACCACCTCTCACCTCCAAATTCAATGAACATGTTTATCTTTTGTTATTAGTTATACTGAGAACAAATTTTTCATTTGGGATTAACTTTTAGAGTCTAGCTTTGTAACAATTAAAACTGGTTATTATCTTTCAATGCATAGGATTACAGTAGTATCAGTGTGACAGGTTCACTGTATAGGAGAATTTTCTTTTAAAATTAATTAGAATTCATAGATATTTTAGTGCTTTAAGAGGTAGGTAGTGTGCATGATAGAAACTGAATAACTGGAACTTGTTTTTGTTTCATCACAAGAGGCAGGAAACACTTCTTTCTCTCTCTAGATAAGTATTATATATAATGTATGTATAAATAAAATCTTTTGAAAAATTATTAAGTTAGCATTTGCTAGTCTGAGTAGCAAATTGAAATCATGCTGCTATAGAAGTATCAAGAAACAAGCAAATCAATATCAAACAGCTTGATATTTTATTTGTATTTGTCTGTCAGAGGTGCTTTGTGGTATTTTTAGGTGAGCATCAGAGCTTTAACTTATTGAAAAAAATTTTAGCTGCCCATTGTGAAATCAGGGGATGAAGTAATCTTCTGTTAGAGTTCAGTAGAGCGTTATAGATCTTACACAATACCATTTGGTCTGTTCATAAGTGGTGAGATTGTTGGCCACTAATCCTGGACCCACCAGGTTCTGGGTGGCCTTTCTGGTTGGGGCACAGAGTGACATCATCTGGTTCACCATCACATTTGTAGACTATGATACTTCACAGATGACATGAACACTTGGCGATTGCAAAGCCGTCTGGCCCATGTTATTCTCTGTGGAGAGATGAGGTGTAATTGCTTAAACATCAAAGACTTCTGAAGCAATCCTTGGTCTAAGGGAGGTGGTTATTACCACCAAACAATATGAAGTCCCTCCCGCCTAGTGTGGTGCGACTTTTGGGATTTTAAAATTGAATTCAAGGTTTTTCTTTAAAATGTTTCATAATTTATGTGACATTTATGTTTGAAACAAAACTGATGACTGTCACACAGCAGGCTCCCTGCAGTATAACAAGGCAGTGTACACGGAGCACTCGGCCACTCACCAGCGCTGTGCACTTGGGTGGGTTCCTTACTCACATTTCAGGTCCTCATCTGCACGTGGAGAGGATGAGAGTGCTCACCTGCCAGGGGCCATGCGCGCATCATCTTTCTTATCAGTTCACTGTGAAGGTGCCGCTCAGAGCACACCTGGAAAAGGTTAATCCAGTGCCTGGTAGAGTTGGAACATTTGTTTGTTTCCTTTCCTTCGTCTTCTCTTCCCTCTTCCTGTATTTTCATTGCTGAGTCCTGGAGAATTAGTTTCTTTGTTCCTCCCCTTCCAAGGCGAAAGACCCTGTTGGAGCAGCTCTGTTAGGGGACTTTGGTGGCTACTGGTATAAGACGGGGACAGTGAGAACTGTGACTGCTACAGGGCCAGCCCGCTGGGGATGCTCCTGAGCTAAAAGCCAGGAATCTATCGGTGATGTTTGCAGATGAATTAGAGCTGTTACTGATATGTACTTGAATAGGTAAGATGTAAGGAGGATTAGAGAATTGCTGGAATCACAGGAAAAGCCATTTACAGAGATTTTTCCAGGTAAACCAGTTAACATCTGAGTTAGGGAAGTCAAAAAGAGATGATGATGAATGATAAATACCAAAGACCTGTGAAAGACTCATGAGAAAATTAATGAAACCCTCAAATGTTTTTTAAAATGATTCATGTACTTTTAGTAATGTTCCTGTGAAAATCTTGCACAAAGTATGTATAGTTGTGTCAAAAATATTATAAACCAGAAAAACATTATTTTTTGGCTATATTAATAAGAAATACATAGGTATAATTATAATTTAAATTTTATTAATTATATGATAAATTGCAAATTTTTTCAAGATAATTCTGGGTTTCTTTTCAAAATTTAGTTTGAGTCAGAACTTTCTTTTTTGCTATTAGTCATGGAATTTTGTTCTCCCTTTTAATTCGTTCAGATAAGGATATAGAAGTATTCAACTACTTAGATTCCATCCAGGTTCTACCACTTACTAGCTGAGTAACTTTTGGCAAGTTTTGTAATCTCTCTGACCCTCGGTTTTCTCATCTGTAAAATGGGATAATGATAGTCGTCAATCACAGTTATGAGCATTATAGGAAATAGTGTAAATAAAGTCATTAACACCACTGCTATGAATATGTCACCTAGAGATGTGGGTTTGCTTTGTACCACCTTGCAATTTAAAATGCAATAATAGTAAAGGGGAAAATGAATAAAGGGATCCATGACTTGTGTTCCCTGAATAAGTTAAAAAGTTAAGCTTTCAGAGCTTGGTATGTGATAAAGTGGATAAGATCTGATAAAGTAACGTATTACTTTATTGATATTGAGCATGAAGTGTTAGAAGAATGATGGTCTGTGCTTTTGTTGTTTATGGACTATTTAATTCCCAGAAATTGTTACACAGACATTCCTGGCATAGACAGACCCTAATGATGAATAGAATAAAAAATTCCCAGAGTGAGCTAATTTTATGTTACAGAAGGCTTATTTCTGCCTTCTTTCTTTCTTTCTTTTTGTTTCTGCTGTTAAGATTTCTTAAAACATGCTAAAACAGGATAACTAGCCCATGAGAGAATGCAAGTAAGGAAGCGAAATTTCAACCCGGTCACAAGGAAACCTTCCTGGCAGTGAGATAGGCAGATTTGCAGTGTGATTTTATCACTGGAGAAGGGAAGCCCCAGTGCCCACACGGCATTTAAGAAGGCTGGAGAGAGGCACGCAGGAAACAGCTCAGTCCTGGCCCGGGTACCTCTTAGGATCCTAAGAGTTAAATTGTACAAAGGGAATAAACTTTTTTTTTTAAAGGAAGAATACATTTCTCAGAGGAGCACTGTTTCATGGTGTTTGGTTCACAGAAGCTGTCCTGTGAGAACCATGTCAATGATGTGGCTGGGTGATAAGTGCCTGAATTTTTAAGAATTATTTCTATCATTTGTATGTTACATGTGATGGTTAAATATGCTTTTTTGTGACTCTGTTGACAATATTTGTTCTTAGCTGCTTGGAAGAATGTTGGGTTTTGCAGCTAACAGACATTGTTTTCATGCAAATCAAATAAGGCCCCGAAGGGCCATAGGTACAGACTCAAATTCAAGCCAAGGCTTCTAGAACCAAAAACAAACAAACGAGAAAAACAAAAACTTGCGAAACAATTTATCTCCCTACAAATTATGGTCTAGTGTCAGCATGTCATAAAAACATCTCTTCTAGCACTGACCAAATGCTGCTTTTGCTCACTGCCTGTTCCAGCAGGCGTGCCTTACGCTTCGCTCTTGCTTCTGGTGCAGGCACGGTTTCTGCCACTGGTCTGGCGAGCCTCCTGCATGCTCCCTCATCTCCCCAGGCCTCTGGCTGAGAACCCCAAAGAGATAAGGAACCTCAAGCAGGTGTGGATATTATTTGAAGAGAGAGACTAACTAACAAGAAAGAAAGCCCTAATTTCTCTTCCTTATGTTTTTCATTCATGTATGTATTCTATATAAACAACCAAGGCAGTGTTCGCTAACTGGCATACAATTCTTAGAAGTCATTCTTTATTTCTAATTATTCTTGCTTTTGGAATCTGACCCTTCTTGAAAAACTGTTTGAAGTCCAAATCAAGTTAAGTGTCAGCAGCAGTTATTACAGATGAGGCAAGGTTACTTGCTTTCCTTAGGTGAATAAATTTATCTTGCGTGCTCATTTGTTTTCCGAGTATTGCATGTACTTACTTTTCTGTGATGGAAGAGAATAACAGAGACTGTATCATGAGAGCCAAGTAAGATTATTGTGGAAGGAGACACAGTTGCCTCAGTTTGTAGACATTTATCTTGTCTCCATTTTCTATCAGACGAAGAATTTGAATCAAAGGCCTTTTGAAGATTTTCTTGCTTTGCAGTCTTCATGCTAGCGTGGCTATAAGCCAACACTGTTTTTTAAAGTTACTTTGAACGTGAAATTTGTATGGAGTGGCCCTGCTTTGCTTCTTAAATGTCACTGCACTTCTGAGTTAAGATGGAAGCCAAAGAGACGTTTTAATCCAAGAGGTTTAGGTCTGAGCATTGTCAAATAGAAGTACAAACGTTTTGTTTTGTGAAATAGCTATTAATTTCAAAATAAAGAAGAAACATAATATAGAATGATGTGGGATAAGTCATTTTTTAAAATGCTAATAAGTCATTTCTACAAAAAAGAGTAGATTTCAAAAGATGATATACATGACTATTATTCCCATGAGTCGTTCGTTCTTCTGTGTATTGACTGTATTGAATTTGATACTGTCCCACGACAGAAAGCTCGCTCCTTCTCCGTTATATCCTTCCTCTGCCCACACCACCTCTTGTCACAGAGGCGACAATCATACGCAGAGGTCCCTACAGACAGGCAGGCAGAGAAGAAACTCTTCAGATGTGTCAGAAGAGAGACAAGCTAGTATGACCAGGTAATTTCTGTCTCCTTAATTGGCATCTGTGCTGCTACCTTTGTGTTTACCTAGTATGCATGTCCTTGAAAAACATCCGCTGAAGAGTTTAATCATTTCTGAGAATCTGGAATTATGGCAGAAGGAATAAAAGAACTACGCTCCTTATGTGCTAAATTTATAAATGGAAAGATATCTTACTGTCTAACTATGGGGTCGCCCCGCTTCCCTCCTTTCCTCTTCAGGAAATGTCGACTGAGCTTCTCTTATGTGCTAGGTACCATGTTAGACCCTGCTGAAAGAGACAGAATATAAGACTTGTCTTTTTTGTTTTGTTTTGTTTTTTTTTTTTGAGACAGAGTCTGGCTCTGTTGCCCAGGCTAGAGTGCCGTGGCGTCAGCCTAGCTCACAGCAACCTCAAACGCCTGGGCTCAAGTGATCCTTCTGCCTCAGCCTCCCGAGTAGCTGGGACTACAGGCATGCGCCACCATGCCCGGCTAATTTTTTCTATATATTTTTAGTTGTCCAGATCGTTTTTTTCTATTTTTTAGTAGAGACGGGGTCTCGCTCTTGTTCTGGCTGGTCTTGAACTCCTGACCTTGAGTGATCCACCCACCTCGGCCTCCCAGAGTGCTAGGATTACAGGCGTGAGCCACCGCGCCCGGCCAAGACTTGTCTTTACAAGCTCACAGTTGTGATGAGTAAGCTACGAAGTGCAGTGGAGTGTGGTGCGAGCAGGTGGGCTCTGCGAGAGCCGATCCAGGAGCACCAAGGAGAGACAGGCGCCGGGCGGGGGAGGGCTCAGGACACCCTGCCACTGGCTGAGACCAAACAGGTGGGCAGCAACATGTGGATGCAGAAATTTCTCACAAAGAAAAGGGGGTGTCCAGAGAAGGAGAAGAGACTCGTATGTGCTGAGGGATCTGCGCACAGTAGGATGTCACTGGAGAGGACCGTGAGGGGCAGGGCAGGAGGAGATACTGGGAAGGCGGCAGGTGACAGATCACGCAGGAACCTGATGGCCGGTTGGCAGTTTGTAGGCACTGAAGAAAGAGAGGGTTGTGGTTGGATTTGCCTTTGGAAATCGTAAGGTTTTAGTACAGAGTCTGGGGGGAAAGGGACTCAGGGCAAGAAGAGCCCTTGGAAGCAATGACAGTCCAGAAAAGAGAATGGTCAGGGCCTGGGCCACATGGACTCGTTTGTAGAGTTGGGACTTGTGCATCTGTCGGGACTCTGGGTTTAGAAATGACAGAAGACTCATGCCGGGTTCGTGTAGAATAAGTGGAGATAGACATAAGGTTGTATGGGTGTAACTCAAGTGTGGGACTGGCAGGGGGTCTGGTCTCAGGAACAGCTGGAACCAGACACCACATTTCTTCAGGGTTCCTCCTCTTTGTCTCTTACCTCCACTCGACTTTCTGTCTTGGCCTCATTTTTCTTTCTTTTGTTTTTTTTTTTAGAGACAGGGTCTGTCTCTGTTGCCCAGGCTGGAGTGTAGTGGCGTGATCATAGCTCACTGCGACCTCCAACTCCTGGGCTCAAGAGATCCTCCTGCCTCAGCTTCCCAAGTAGCTGGGACTACAGGCACACATATCCACGTGTGGCTAATTTTTAATTTTTTTTGTAGAGTCACGGTCTTGCTATGTTGCCCAGGCTAATCTGGAACACCTGGACTCAAGCAATCCTCCCACACTGGCCACTTCAAGTGCTGGGAACTCCATTTGGAAAAGGCCTGGGGAAGAGCTTTATTTGGCCTGCCTTGACCAGTACCTCTTCCCTCGACCAGTCATGGTAGCCAGGAGAACGTGGTTCTGTGAGCCAGCTCAGGTTAGGCTCAGACCCTTCAATTGATCAGTGCGGTCAGAATGGCAGGGTCAGCTGCTCCCATTAGGACCCTGCACAGAAGGGAAGAACACAACAGTGCCCCTCAGGGGAATCTCCATGTTAGACAGCCACCCCAATTATGGCTTACTAGAGGCTGGGTATGGGAGTTACTTAGGACTGCTTAAGAAATAGAGTCAGTGGATTTCATGAGCAGTTGACTGATGGAAGAATGTGAAAGGAATCAGAGGAGACTCTCAGGCCACTGGGAGGAGGATGGGACCATTGACCAAGCAGTGCCATCCAGAAAGTCCTGTCTACTTGGAGTAAAAGGAGAAGTGAATGAGAGTAAAGGTTATATCCCCTGAGGGGAAGAGGAGGGCGGCCTGGGAAGTTGCGAGTTGCGTGACGTGATGACCAGGCCATGGGGACTCAGCTTGAGACAGAGTAGTCAGGGCAGGTGTGCAATGGTTCTGCCACAGCACCGGGCCACAGCGTAAGAGCAAAGGCAGTGGGAGAGCTGGTGGAGACAGGGCTGCATCGTGTAGTCAGGGTCGGGTGCTTGTCTAGGATTTGAGGGCAGAATCGAAGTCCTCGGAAAGAACATCTGGACACTGCCTGCCTGCGTTTGTGTTCTCCCTGCCTTCTCCCCTGTGCCCTGGGATGAGCTGTCCGCGGAGCTTCTGTCTGTCACTGCCTCACTGAGGATTAGACTGTAGCTGTATTCACCTTTCTCCTGGATCGATTTCTCCCTCATCACTGGATCTTTCCAGCACCGTATAAAGATGCTGCTTTCTCTCCTGTCTTGAAATGAAATCCTCCTGATCTCACGCCTTCTCTACCGTACAGCAAAAGTTTTCAGAGTAGTCGTCTGTGCTTGATGTCTCTGAAATCTCGCCTCCGTTCTCTCTTGAACCCGCTCCGCCCTTGGACGTCCGTCCACATTCCTGGGAAGCTCTCTGGTTAGGGTCCCCGGGTGCCTTCGTGCTGCTGTACCACGCGGTCACTTGTCTGTCTCCTCCTCTGACCTGGCAGGCGTGGCGATGACCCTCCTGGACACCGGCTTTCCGGACTCCAGGATCCCTCCACCCGGTGCTTTCCTTCAGCCTCACTGCCTTCTCCTTGCCCAGCTTCGTCACCACGTCCTCTCGTCCGCCTGACCTCTAAACGCTGCAGTGTCTGTAGATTTGGTTCTTCGACCATTTCCGTTTTCTTGCTCACGTCGCTTCCTTGGTGGCGTCAGCCTGTGTCAGGACTGGCAGCACCATCCACATGGCTGGTTCCCACATGAGTGCTCAGCCCAGACCCTCCTCTGCAGGCCAGGCCCGTGGGTTCGCTCTGACAGATGAAGCCTCACCTTTGTCTTCGTCATGATTTAAATACTTCATGTTTATTAGTTCCCTGATATTTTAGTTAGTATATCAAATGAATGGAGACGCTTTACCATAACACAGTGTGTCTGTGGGTAAGGTTAGCTTTTATATATAAATCTGTTTTGATTTTGTGGAATTTTGTCTTTGTTAAGGTTGTTTTGTTTGACTAGGGTGTTGGTTCTCAATTGGAGCAGTTTTTTCTCCCCAGGGGGAAGTTGGCAATGCCTGTACACATTCTTGGTTGTCATAATTGAGGAGCACTACTGGCTTCTAGCAGGTAAAATCCAGGGATGCTGCTAAACACTGGTTATGCACGGGACGGCCCCCAACTAAAAGGAATTCTTCAGCCCCAAATGTCAATAGTGCCAAACTTGAGAAACCCTGAAATGAAGATTTACGAATTTGAATTATCTCACTGTCTAGCAGAAAATGCGCTGAACATTTGATGCAAATAGCAAAGTAGTTTGAACCTTTCTCTTTACACACATTTTTAAAGAGGTTTAAATAGTTGCCAAAAGGTGGTGGCTGTCCCCAACAAATGTACATTGTAAATTGTCCTCTTTTAAGCCTGAGATCCTTTTAAACGTGCCCACTGGATCTTGAGTACCTGCAGTTAAATCGTGTTGCTCTTGGCAGGGCTTGGTGAGCAAATGAGGTATGATCTCTCTGATCTCAGCAGTCTGCTCAGTCAGCCGTGACCTTCTCAGTGTCTCTTCTTTCTACACCGTGTCTGCCCTGAGCCATGGCCCAGGCAGTTCTCAGTGGGGAGGCCAGAGATCACCACAGGGAAAAATGCAGGGCCCCAAGACAGAGGTTCATGAGGGGTTCAGGATAAATTGGAATCATTTCTATTTTCCAGTGAATACCATCCAAACTGTCTTTGTACTTTATCTAACTCCAAAAATATCTTTAAATCAAAAGCTTTTGGATGAAGTACTGTGAAATGGAACAGAGTTTTTATTAGGGCAATTCTAGTTACTTCAAATACCATTTGGATGCTGATGGATGAATTTCCCATGTATGTATGTATGCGTGTGCGTACACAGTCATATGTATGCATACACACGCTAGCAATAAAAATTACACACACACAGCATGCCACAGTTTCTTATGGGTTAGACAGTGTAGTTTTAGGGCCGTAAGAAATGTACGGTTGACAAGACACAACTTTGTGTAATGCGGGAGGCAGCCGGCTTGTCCCTAGGAGGACTCACTGTGCCTCCGCGGCATTTCTTCCCTTATCTCCCCTGTGTCACCGCAGGGCACCCAGGGTTGCGTTTTGTCTGTAAGAAAAATAGTCTCTAGTGAAGTAACGAATTGTGGAAAAGATTGTGATTTAACAGTTGATCAAATTCATTACTTTTGATAAGAATGCTACCGTTCATGTCTTAAAGGCAATTACATTGTCTCGAGCTTAATGCTGGCAATTTAAGGTGTGTGTTTCATAAATTCAGTCAGTTCTTTCAACTTTTGTTGTAGAAGACATTTCACTGTGGGGATGTTATGTTGGTGTACTTTATGATAGCATCATAGAAAGTTTGAATTAACAATGACCATGTGTATATGTGGCCACGTGCACACACACCGATGTGAGGATTAAACGGAAGAACAAAGCCAGGAAATTGGGAGTTTGGCTCTGGTTCTGTATCTGAGCCGCCTCCTGGTGTGCCGGTGCTGAGAGGTCCCACAGCAGTCTTGATCGTGTGTGTTCAAGGAAGCGAGGCCCAGCGTAAAGGGTAGAAGCACAAAGACAAGATGATCTTATGATTCAGAATTTCATAAAGCAAAAAGTGTAGTTTGCCTGGTATGTGGAAAAAAAATCATTACAAATAATTGTATGTGAGTCAGAGAGATGTGGGCAAAAAAGTGAGACAAATTTTAGGTTTATATATGTACACATAAACTCACTGTATACACATACCCCATATAAAATAAAATATAAAAATCAAAATTTTCTTAATGTCTAAAATGAAAATAAAACTAAATATGTTCGTGGTGGCACAATTATTCACATTATATCCCGGTGTACAGAGCAAACGCAGTTTCTTTGTTTCTTTAATCTGTCCTTTCCTTCCTAAACAGCCCCCTCCTGCTGGCAGGTGGAGCACTAAGGCCTCCAGAGTAAGTCTAATCACGCTCCCTTAGGGGAAGCAGTAACTCTCACCGGCCTTTAGAGAACGCTCAGCCACTTTACTCAGTAGCTGGCAACCAGGTAGAAGAGCAGAACACTGTTAATCTGGGCATTCTGAAAGTGGGGATGGAGATCGCAGGTATCAGTGTATCCTGGCTCCCAAGGTAAACACACTGTCCCTCTCGGGAGGAAATCATCATTCTCTGATCTCCAGCAAATTATGACCACTAAACATGAACTTCTACCCAATGCACAAGGAAACAAACCACCATCAGTAAAAGTCAACAGAAATACTAAATAAGAAATTTTTCTTCCAAGAACTTCACATATTGGAATTATTAAATTCAGAATATAAACTTGCAAAAACATGTTAAAATAAGAATGACATTAGGAAAAATAAGAGGCAAACAACAACAGAATATAAAAATACCCAGGCACATTTGAGAAAGAACCAAAGAGAACTTTAGATGTGCAAAAAAATGATTGAAATAAAAAATTACACGGCTGACCTAAAGATTAAATTAGATTGCTGAAGGACAATTAGATGCACTTATGCAGCAAAACTATCTTTCAAGTATGAGCCAGATAATTTCTGTACATTAAAGGAACTTCTAAAGAATGCATTTTAAGAAGGGAAATTATGTCAGAAGAAAGATGGAAGAATGAATGATAAGAAAGGAAATTGGTAAACACAGGAATACACACAGCACTCTCAGTCTGAAATTATGATTAGATGTATATTCTCTAAAGAAAGAGACCCAGGGAGCCATTCAAATTAATTGGGCAAACTTGCAGTGCTAAAACAGAGGGGAAACTTATTTTACCACCGCTTGGTTAATCTTGTGTAAGTGGCAACCCTGTTTGACTATTGTGTTCATGAAACAGATAATTGCCCTTAAGATGATACTTACGTAAGGAAACAATGCCCCGTTCATGTTTTATTATATATCTCAATTATTCTAACCCTTCGTTCTTACGGCGGGTTGGGTGGTAGCCCCCAGAAAGATACGTCCACATTCTAATTCCTGGAACCTGTGGAAGCGACCTTATTTGGGTAAAGGGTCTTTGCAGTTATAATTAAGTTAATGATCTTGAGATGCAGAGATCATCCTTGGTTATCAAGGTGGGCCCTAATCCAATGACAGATAATCCTCATAATAAGCAGAAGAGGCAAAGACACACACACAGAGAAGAAGCCAATGTGAAAAGAGAGAGAGAGATGCGACCACAAGCCAAGGAACTTTTGCAGCCATCCTCTACTTAAGAGGCATAGAAAGGTTCTCCCCTAGATCTCCTGTTGGATCTCAGGCTTCTAGCTTCCAGAACTGTGAGACATTTTTTTTTTTTTTTTTTTTCCGAGACAAGGTCTTGCTCTATCACCCAGGCTAGACTAATGTAGTGGGGCGATAATACCTCACCGCAACTTCAAACTCCTGGGTTTAACCAGTTAGCCTCCTGAGTAGCTACAAGCATGTGCCACCACACTCAGCTAATTTTTTTACTTTTTGTAGAGATGAGGTCCCGCTGTGTTGCTCAGGCCGGTCTTGAACTCCTGGTCCCAAGCGATCCTCCCGCCTCAGCCTCCCGAAGTGCTAGGATGACAGGTGTGAGCCACCCCGCCCAGCCAGTTTTTGTTGTTTTAAGCTACCTAGTTTGTAGTAGTTGGTTGTGGCAGCCCTAGGAAACTAATGCAGTTCTTAAAAGTTAATTTATATTTTTTTTTTCAAAAAGCAAAACTTAAAGGGGTGGTTGGATGTCTGCTATAACATCATGATGAAGCTAGTTTTTCTAGGTATGATACCTTCCCTCATTTCTCTTCAAGACTGCATCTTGGTGTAGTCATGTATCGCTCAATGACAGGGTACTTTCTGAGAAATTTGTTGTTAGGCAATTTCATCATTGTGTGAACATTATGGAGTGTACTTGTACAAACCTAGATGGCATGGCCTACTCCACACCTGGGCTGTGTGGTGTAGCCTGTTGCTCCTTGGCTACAAAGCTGCACAGCTCTGTTACTGACTATAGGCAACTGTGTAAGTATTCGTGTATCTAATGTATCCAAACATAGAAGAGTACAGTAAAAATACTGTATAAAAGATAAAATATGGTGCACCTGTTTAGGGCAGCTCCATTATCATCTTACGGGTCCACTGTCCTTAATGCAGTCCATGCTTGACCTGAACGTCATTGTGTGTCACATGACTGTATATGTGACACAGATGTGGCTTATATGCCCCGGTTTGACAGGGGCACCTGGCATCCTCAGGCCTGTATGTCACACTCTGAATGCCTCCTGGTCTTCGCTGCAACTCGCTGGTCTGAGCTCCTCGCTTGCCTGGTGGCCATGGAGGACATTAGACTAGTCCCAAGCCTGGCTCTTCCTTTGTCTGCCATTGGTACTCACAGGCTTTGCTTTCCCCAAGATCCTGTGGTGAACCAAGTTTGCTCCTAGGTGGTCTCACCTCCAAGCCTCAGCCTACGGGATACCCTCCCCTCACATTTCAGGACCAGCTGAGGGTCCGTGCAGGCTAGCTGGCCCCCTTGCCACCGTTTGGGCCCATGGGAAAGTCTCGCTTCACTGCTTAGTGTAGCATGATGCAGCCGCCCCAGCTTCACATCTGAATAATTTCTAAAATTATGTAGAAAATTATTTTTCTCCACGAAGCCTTGCTTTCAAACTTAATTTCTTGTTACACAGTCCTATTTTGAATGATGGGTTTGAATAGTAACTATGTTTTTTAATTTAATGTAGCTTTCCCCAACCTTGGGCTTACTATGGAAAAGGTCATGTAAAGAAAATGCAAAAGAAAAAAAAAAGCTTCGCTGTTTTAAAATATTTATTACAATAAAAATATCCAACGGCAGCAAACATTTATAATGAGAGAAATACTTTATGTTGATTCAGTGTTCTGCAGTCTTTGAAAGGTAGTAGTCCTTTGATCCTTAGAGTGGATTATGATCCCACTTAATGAGTAAGACAACTGACAACTTAAAAACACTGGTGTTAGATAGCAACACTAACAAAAGCAGCAGAATTATGAATAACACAGTGCGTTAGCTTTAGTTCCTTGGATGAAGATCTCGTCCTTTGTCTCCGCCTGGACGTTGGGCCGACCCTGTTTGCAGAGGCCTCCCCTTCTCCCTCCAGCCAGGTTCCTCCACGCCCGGCTGCGGCTTGTGCTCCGGAGTCCGCCTTCACCTGGGGCTTTCCTCTGAGTCTCAGCTTTGGATTTAAGGAAATAGGAACAGTAATATTTTACCCAGCATATACCGATGTTTTTTAATGTGGCAGTTTTCCTTGCTTGCTGTATTGTCTGAACCAAAGTTCTATTCTTTTTATTCTTTCAATGCTAGCACAACTCACGATCTCAATCTTAGAACTGTTTAAACTAAAAACCACCACGATTGCTCTCTTTCTTACGCGTGTACATTTATTTGGGTGCCCTCTCTTTCCTAGGTTAATGAGTTGACGTTGAAAAAGTAACCCCAAAATGATTTTAGAGATTTTTTTTATTGCTTCCTTTGTGTGAGTCCATGTACCTGCTTTTGTCAGTGGCTGTTTGTTTAGATCTGTTGTCAGTCTCAGACTTTCAAAATCAGAGATTTAAGAGACATAAGTTATAAAAGAACTAAGAAATCTTAACTTTTCATTTAGACTTAATTATAGATACCATTAACATTTTAATGTAAAACTTTTAATAATGGTTAATTAACACTTATGGAGTACTTACTAAAAATCATTACCTGGTTTTTTCCTTTAAATGTCAAACCTACCTGGTAATTACCATTATTTTCCTTATTTTATGAAAAAGGATGTGATAATATTCCTTATGTTTTCATAGTGATTTATATTCTGCCATGCCATTTCATCCGCATTAGTGCACCCTGTGGTTTGGCATGGCAAGTATTAATATGCAAGTACTTTATAAAGGAGACTATAATAACTTCATAGGTGTCAAATAGTTTGTGTAGGATAGTACAGTTAGTAACTAAGACAGCTGGCCTTCCTGCAGTTCACTGGGATGACCTTTCGTAGTCCTG
Organism: Indri indri; assembly: GCA_004363605.1. Classification (NCBI taxonomy): domain Eukaryota; kingdom Metazoa; phylum Chordata; class Mammalia; order Primates; family Indriidae; genus Indri; species Indri indri. Next base: position 215,553 of record RJWJ010000475.1, read on the forward strand.
TGCCTAACTAGAGTCTTCTAGTTTAAGGTTCTTAGAAAGCAAGTATGTATTTAAAATAATTACGGGGGTTGCATTGTCCATATGTGTTGTAATGTGCAACCACCAATGTCGTCTTACTGCGGGAGGGACTCCTCCTGCATTGCGCTGTTTCTTAGTGGAACAACCGTGGTTGGAAAGCAAGTGAGACAGGCCCAAGTTCAGCTTGGGAGCGTGTCCTGACTTGGACAGGGGCTCTGCCTCTCTGTGCCTCTCTTTCTTCACCTCTCACTTTGGATGGCTGGGCAGTTAACCTCTGTGCTCTCATCTTTGATATTCTATGCTTTTATACAATTCTTTCCTACAAACAGCAGTCTTATTTGCAGTAAAAATGAGAGTGAATTTTTTAAAAATCCTTTTAAGCCTCTCCTAAGAATTAACTAGGGAAACATATGATTGCTAAATTGTTTAAAATTAATCTGAAAGTGAAATTAAGACAATTCTATTTATAATAATATCAAAAAGAATAAACTTTTTAGGAACAAATTTAACTGAAGAAGTACAAAAATCATTCTCTGAAAACTACTAAATAATGTTGAAAGAAATTTTTAAAAGCCTAAATAAATGGAAAGACATCTGTGTTCATGTATCTGAAGACATAATACTGTTAGGATATAAACGGTCCCCATAGTGATCTACAGATTCGATATAATTCCTGTCAAAATCCCTGTTTTTGCAGAAATCAATAAGCTAATCCCAAAATCCATATGGAAATTCAAGGTACAGAGGATAGCTAAAACAATCTTTAAAAAGCATAAAGTTGGAAAGCTCGTACTTAACTGGATCCAAATGTAAGAACAAAAATTATAAAATTCACAAAAGAAAATATAGGGGTAAGTCTTCATTACCTTGAATTAACAAAGCCTTCTTGGATATGACACCAAAAACACACACTCCGAATTAAAAATAGACAATTGGACTTCATCAAAAAACTTTTTTGCTTCAAAGGGCACTATCAAGAAAGCGAAAAGACAACCTACAGAATGAGAGAAAACATTTGCAAATTGTATATCTGATAATGGACTTGGATCCAGAATATATAAAGAACTCCTACAACTCTATAAAAAAGATAAGTAACTCAATTAAAAAAATAGGCAAATGGTCTGAATAGACATTTCTCCAAAGAAGATATACAAATGGCCAACAAGGATGTGAAAAGATAGATGCTCCATATCATTAGTTATCAGAGAAATGCAAATCAAAACCACGATGAGATACCGCTAGGTACCCATTAGGATGACTACAGTCAAACAGACCATAACAGCTGTTGGGGAGGATGTGCAGAAATTGGAACTCTATTTCATTGCTGGTAGGAATGCAAAGTGGTGCAGCCACTTTGGAAAACAGTCTATAGTTCTTCCGTAGGTTAACCATGGAGTTACCGCGTGATCCAGTGATTCCACCTCTAGGTATATACCCACAAGAAATTGAATCATGGCCACACAAATACTTGTACATGAATGTTTGGCATTATTCACAATAGCCAAAAGGTAGAAGCAACCCCAGTGTTCATCTGCTGACCAGTGGATACATAAAATGTGGTATATCCATGTAACAGAATATTATCTGGCTATAAAAAGAGGAATGATGTACTGATTCAAGCTAGAACGTGGATGAACCTCGTAAATGTTATGCTAAGTGAAAGAAGCCAGTCGCAGAAGACCAGATGTTATATGATTCCATTTATATGAAGTATCTGAACAGGCAAATCTATAGAGATAAAAAGAAGATTAGCAGTTGCTCAGGGCTATTAAGCTTGGGGAGAAACGATGAGTGGCTGCTAAAGGGTACAGGGTTTCTTTTTGGGGTGATGAAAATGTTCTAAAATTAATTGTGATGGCTGTACAACTCTGTGAATAAACTAAAAGCCATTGAAATGTATACTTTGCATTGTATGGTATATGAATTATATCTCAATATAGCTGTTCTAAATAATAACTGTTAAAAGTTAAATTTTAAGTACTAGAAATTTTCATTAATTGTGTCTAGTTATCCGAGAACTTTTGGATGCAGATAAGAAGGGATGCATACTTATAGCATGACATTTAGTTCCAATAATGTGATAGCCTGGGCTTTGTAGTAACATAAGTCTTGATTTGAAACCTGTTTTAGAATGGCCAGTTTACATAGCTTCTCTGAACCTCAGGTTCTTCATGTGCAAAATGGCAGTGGTAATATTAATAGTTCTTAGCCCATGGATTGCTCTGAAAATTACATGTTACCCCATCTAAAGATCTTAGCACAGTGCCAACAGGGATAGCCATCGCTGGACATGCCACAGTCATAGTAAGGTTGTGGGAAGGGGTAAATGAGAAAGGCCCTTCTACAACTTTGCACTTGCTGTTCCTTCTGCCTGGGATACCATCCTGTTTCATATCTTGATTAATGCCTTCATGCCGTCACTGTTCGATTCAATCCAGTGGCCATTTCTCAGGTGCTGTGTCCAGCTACCACATGATGGGCCCCAACTCTTTCCTTCCTTGCAAAGCAGTCATTTTACTGGGTTCAGCCCTGGGCTGTGGGCCCATCGGCCCTCTGTGTGACACCTGAGAGCCAGAGCTGCTGCTTCACCCCCGATCCCCAATGCCCGGCTCAGGGCTTGGTGCTTGGCAGGTGCTCAGTTAATACTGGGTGAAAGAATAAATTGTTTGAACAAGCCATAGGCTTTTATTGGGCTTCTAAACATTAGATTACTGGTGAGTAGGTTAATCTGAATTATTTTGTGCTGGGAACTTCATCTAATAATTCGGCATCACTACTGTACTAGTTTACCTAGAATACTTTGGGATGATAGTATAGTCCTGATGTTGAAATAATAAAGATAAACATCAAAAAACCTAAATTTAATTATACATTTAAATTTAATTATTACAAGTCAACAGAAACTGGAAAAAAAATTTACTAACTAGTAATAGATTTAGAAGAATTGTGTCTAATAAGTATTTCTTCATTTTGAAAGGCTCTTTTTTGAAGTACCTCTGTATGTTTTATAAACTTAGAAAGTTGAAACTTTAGATTTCTTAATGTACCCTGTGAATTGATAAGGGAAATTGAAAATTTGGATTTCCATGGTAGTCTCATTGTATTTTTTTTTTTTTGAGACTGAGTCTCACTGTGTTGCCTGGGCTAGAGTGCCTTGGCGTCATCCTAGCTCACAGCAACCTCAAACTCCTGGACTCAAGCGATCCTCCTGCCTCAGTCTCCCAAGTAGCTGGGACTACAGGCATGCGCCACCATGCCCAGCTAATTTTTTCTATATATTTTTAGTTGTCCGATTAATTTCTTTCTATTTTTAGTAGAGACGAGGTCTCGCTCTTGCTCAGGCTGGTTTTGAACTCCTGAGCTCAAACAATCCGCCCGCCTTGGCCTCCCAGAGTGCTAGGATTACAGGCGTGAGCCACCGCGCCCGGCCTCATTGTATTTTTTAATGACATGGCATTGGTATAAATGTGTATACTGAGTTTGTGTATTAAGTGAATCCGATACGTGTTCGAACTTTCACTAGGTCATATTCTGGCCAGAATTTAGAGAACCCATGTCCCCCTTATTCTCAGGCCAGTACTCCGTAAGCCAAAAGCTTTCATCCATTGCCTCCCTGCTTCATTAGCAAAAGAACCAAGGTAAAGTTATTGATATATGATAAGTTACGATATTAATGTATCTAAACTGCATGAAGCCATGCTTAACTAGCTCATATATGTATATTGCCTTGAGAATTTGGCATGGAATGGTGTTCTTCGATAACCTTGCCTAGGCAGAGGGGCTTGGATAAAATTATCTCAGAAGTACCTTTTAATTTTGTGATCTTATAAAAGTAGATAGAAGCTTTCATTAAAGACCAGAGAATATTAAAACAATTTCTGTACTTTCTTCAGTGTATGGCACCTTTCATCCAGTCATTTCAGAATATTTATACAACATGCAATGGCCGTTTCCGTAGATAGCACTTTCACGAAGGCAGAAGGGGCATTGCGGTAAGCATAGCGTTGCGAAAGAGAGACTTTTGACTAGGAACCGTGCCGTACCTTTTACTTGGATGGCTATGTAGGTTTCTAAGTGGGAGTGATCGCCACTTATTTTAAGAGAAAGGCAGCTCAAATAAATTCCTTTTTTGTTTCCTTTAACTAGTTATACCCAGTGAACTAAGCTACTTTCCCCCCTCTCCCCATGAGCCCCCAAATAGTTTTATTAATAGGAATCTATGATGTTTGTGTTCTTAAAAAAATCAGGGTGGTCTTAGATGTCTGTCGTCCATTCTGGCATTTCCCTTTATACAGCCCTTTTGAATATTCTGTTTAAAAACTGGCATTCTGACAGCTTTTCTTTGGCCTAGTGCCTGAGTTGCATATTGAAGCAGCAAATTAGGAATGTTAAGACATCCTCCAAAGAAAAATATTTGTTATGAAAGTAGAGCTGATGTGACACTTAGAACTAGAGCTTCTTAACTTGTCTAAATGACAGTTAATGATCTTTTTCTTTTCTTTTATTATTTTAAATGGGGCGGGGGACGGGCAAGAAATGCCCAGAGGCTGAGCTTGGGTTTGGTTCACCAAACCATTAAATGTCAAATGTACTCCACTGATAATACATCTTTTGCCTCTTTTTAGGAGCTAATTTTGTTACTCGAAAAATTAGCCGGTCAGTAGCTAAGATTTACCTTGGACAACTGGAATGCTTCAGTTTGGGAAACCTGGATGCCAAAAGAGATTGGGGCCATGCCAAGGACTATGTGGAGGTAGGAACTGACTCTTTACATTCTTTAATGTACCTGTACGCGTGATGTTTTCGGTGCTGGGACTACAGCGCGTGAGTCCTGAGAGGCGGCACGCAGACCTTGCTGATGCAGGCGTTGGGACTCATGCTGCTCTCAGTTTAAGGCTCGCTGGTTTAGGAGCACATGTGGCTTACACTGAATGTTGCTTGGATGAGGAAATCTTTCACAAATATTCTTTTATTTTTTAAAAACAAAGTGCTGGTCAGGGATGTGGATGATGGTAGATGGAAGGAAGTTTGAGTGGTGCTCCTGCTTCCTTCCTGAAGCTTCTTACCACTCACCACCTTCCACCTTCTCCCTCGTCCCTGCCTGATGCACACATGACCAACTGTGAAAGTTCTCAGATCTTTAAGAAATACTACCCAATTCCAATTCATGTAACCCGAGTCCTTCAGATTTACACGATTCTACTAAATTCTGCCAAGAGTGATGTTCTTATGGAAGTCCTGCTTTCTGCCGCTGCAGAGTCGGGTTAATACACCAGATGCTTCTTAACGTGTTACATTGCACGCCGATGAGCTGCGCCCATTACAGAGAGACAGAGATGTTAATAATGATACTATTGCAGAATGATGGATAGAATTAAAGGGAAATTTAGATTTTCAATCCTGGGATTCCTATATGCATTAAGTTTTGTTTTTGGTTGCATATCTATGTATACAAGTAGTGTGATTTTTATAAATAAATGATTACATTTTACTTTGCCCTGATCAGCATGTTTTTATTTTCTATTTTTATTTTTTTAATTTTAATTTATTTCTTTTCTTTTTTTTAATTTCAGAATATTATGGGGGTACAAACATTTTGTTTACATATATTGCCTTTGCATCACCCAAGCCAGAGCTACAAGCATGCCCATCTCCCAGACAGTGCGCTCCGCACCCATTAGTTAGGAATTTACCCATCCCCTCCACCCCTCGCCCATCTGCTTGGCACCTGATGAATGTTACTACCATGTGGGCACCTAAGTGCTGATCAGTTAGTACCAATTTGATGATGAATACATGTGGTGCTTATTTTTCCATTCTTGTGATACTTCACTTCGAAAAATGGGCTCTAGCTCCACCCAGGATAATATGAGGTGCTAGTTCACCATTGTTTTTTCTGGTTGAGTAGTATTCTGTGGTATACATATAGCACATTTTATTAATCCTCTCATGTATTGATGGACACTTGGGTTGGTTCCACATCTTTGCAACTGCGAATCGTGCTGCCGTAAACATTCGAGTGCAGATGTCTTTATTATAAAATGACTTTTTTTTCCCTTCGGGTAGATGCCTAGTAGTGGGATTGCTGGATCAAATGGTATTTCTGTTTTTAGTTCTTTGAGATATCTCCAAATTACTTTCCACAAGGGTTGTACTAATTGGCAGTCCCACCAGCAGTGTATGAGTATTCCTATCTCTCTGCATCCACGCCAACATTTGTTGTTTTGGAACTTTTTGGTAAAAGCCATTCTCACTGGAGTTAAGTGATACCTCATTGTGGTTTTGATTTGTGTTTGCTTGATGATGAGAGATGTTGAGTACTTTTTTATATGTTTGCTGACAGTTATTCTGTCTTCTTTTGCAAAGTTTCTGTTCAGTCCTTTGCCCACTGTTCAGTGGGGTTGTTTGATTTTTTCTCATTGATTTTCTTAAGTTCTATGTAGATTCTGGTTCTGTGGCCAAGTGTGAATGAGCATGGTAGTGATGTCCTTTTTCCTGGTATTGCCTGTCCTTGTTCAGGAGCCCACAGATTTCCTGTGCTCAGACAACTATTTCTGTCCTGCATAATTCCTCTCTGGGAAACCGGATCTGTTTCCTTGGATCTGGCTTCCTTGTTCATCCATGTGATTCAAAAAGAAACTTGAATATTTAGAAAAGAAAGCAAATAAATTCTCTTGCTAATGCAGGGTTTAGCTTCGCTTGTGATTTTATGTTTATTTATAACAATTAAAAATGTATGCGTACTTGAGCATCTAATACTGATTTATATTATGGACAAAAAGTTCTGATTTTAAATTTTGAACAGTGCAACATTTAGATCGTTTAAATATGTTCTTCTAACCTATAATTACAAAGAAGCAAATTTTATGGCAGCAGTCCTTAGGTATATTTTAACAATATTACATCAAAAAATATATAGGTCCACACTCGTAGAAATTATAAGAGAATAAGAGAAAGGAAATGTTGGCAGGAATAGCTGAAACTTTCTTTTGTCTAACCTAATAGCCCTTCCTACCGAAAAATATGAGGCAAGTTTTGTGAAAATAAATACGTTGTTTTTTCAATAATATCATTTTGTCGGATGACCTTTTAGCTGTCTGCATATACTTAGAACTATCTAGGTACTCCTCTCTATCAAAACTCTTCTCCAGATTCAAGAACCAAATAGATTAAGTTTCATTCTTTTTTTTTTTTTTTGCACTTATGTAAAAAAGAAGTTTGTGTTGGAATTCAGAAATCAAATAGATTTTGATTGTAGAGAAATACTGTACCAAAACGCTGATGGATTTTTGTCACTGGTTATGTTTATTTTCTTCTTTATACTGTCTGTATTTTCCATGTATTAAAATAAACCTTTGCAATGCGGATGGGGAGAATGACATTTTCAAAATAGACCCAAAAAAATCTAATGAGAAGAATGAGGCTGTTAAGTAATGAGAAAGCCTTTTGTGAACCGGTGGATCTGAAAGAAAGGCTGCCTTCCCCCGTCTCCGTGCCCAGGCTAGCGCTGCTGGAGGGCATAGCCCAAATCTTGGCACAAAGGGCCCACATTTGAATTCATATAAAATAAAAATATTTTACAAACATTTTGGCTCAAATACTTCAAAAAGGTCATTCCAAATTAAGTCGTTTTTACTATTGCTTGACGAGATGATGTCAGTACAGTGTGCCCAGAAGCCAAAATTCCACACAAGAGTAAGACACTCTTTTTTAACAGAAATGTGAAATTGTCAGATTCCATAGAGAGACATGTAGAAAGTTAAGTCATTCTGTTTGGCATCCAAGACTTGATTTGCTCTACAATACAAGTAAGTGGGTTTTATGTATTAAGGATTCTCCTGGGGTTCTAATACGTTGATGATGTAAGAAGCATTTTATAGTTCTCATTTACGTGTTCTGAAAGAACTCTAAATTTCTCGATTTCTGAAAAGGTACCATTATTAAGTAAGAATTTATTATTTGCTACTCTCCATTTTAAGAAATATTATCATTCCTTGCAATTTTGAATGTATTAAAATAAGGTTACTTCAGAGATTTATGACTAAAAGTAAATTTGTTGCCAAAATTAAAGTCAAGGTCATAAAAATGAAAAAAAGAGAAGCATCGTTTATTTAAAACACATGTATCCTGACACTGTAAGCAGCTTTAGAATAAAGATGCTTGCAAATATGGATCAAACGAGCCATAATGGCATCTCATTTATACATGTATTAACTATATTAAATATAATCCCTCTGATTTATACACAAAAATATTGGTAAATCTTTAGATTAAGGTACTTATACTTTTTACTTTTATATGAATTTCCCTAATGAGCAGTAGAGAGCATTTTCTCCTCATGCTGTGAGGTGGGGTGCAGGTCACCCTAGCTGTGCCGGTGAATTGCTCCTGAGCCTTAGACAAGTTGTTGTATCTCAATTTACCCATCTGTGAAAAGGACATAATAACAGCACTGTAAAAAAATAGTATTAATGTGCTATACTTGTATGATTAGAGTTTACCTCTGTCATGTAAACATTTTTGCAATAATTTATACCAAGTCATTTCCTGTTGTTGATTCTGATTCATTAATATCCATTTATAGTCTTTCTTCCTAGATCATAATGTTTTAAAAGTTATTTAAATGGGTAAAAAGTATTTCAACTTGAAAATAATATATAAAAACTGTATTAAATTATCTTGTACTTCAGAATAAACAAGTCATAATGAGATCCTTTCCAATGTTTTATTACATTTTTAAGCATACAGAATAATTGAATAAATTTTAGCAGGAATACCCACCACCCAAATTCTGTAATTAACATCCACAATTACTGTTGCATTTTGAAAAAAAAGTGCTAGTTAAACAATTGCTATGATGCAAATGGCTCACAGCTGTAAATACTCAATTTACACAAACATAAGTTATCAATCATTTGCATTTCTTATGGGATATAGATAGATAGCAATTCAAACTTTTAAAATATTTTCTTCTTTAATATTTTCCTGGTCCTTCTACAACCTGTTTGCATGCCTGCTTCCCTCCGTATACACTGAAGCAACTCGTGGTGTTGATGAGAACCCATTGGGGGAACACACGCCAGAGTCAAGCAAACTTGAACAGTCAGTATTGTAGCAGTGGTGGCTGAAAACAGCAAAGGAGAGAACCTCTAACTTCTCAGGGTGACATTGTTTATTCAATGTATATTCTGTTGAGCACCTGCCATGGTCACAATTCCAGTTGCCATAAATGACAGTCTTCTAAGCATCGTCGAAAGCCACACGAGCCTGGAAAATGCTACATTGCACAAAGTTAAGCAGATTTCTTTACCACAGGACTGAGTTGCCAAAATACATGATATGTGAATGTGTACTATAGCCAGATAAGATCGATACAGGGTTTCCCAAACTTATTTGGCCTTGGAATTCTTTGAATGAAAAATTAGTATTAACAGCTAGCAGTAAAGAGTTGGAAAATGGTGCCATCTGCTTAAATAAAATTTATGGTAACAGTCTGGTTAACAAGGCCCTGTGGTAGTCCCACTTTGATAAAAGTATCTGGAACACAATTTTAGCCAGAAAATATTGAGAGATAAGTTAATTAGTAGAGGCTGGGCTAGAAGTGTCTTTAAGATTTTACCACTTATAGAGAGGTCCCTTGCTCTTGCGAGACACAGGTAGTCAAACTCTTTCCAGGACTCAGCAAAAGTCATTCGCAAGGTGGCAAGAGGCTCTCCTGGCAAGAGCCAAGCCCTCAGATGCTCCTGCAGGCCCCGCAGGCAATCCGGGGAACATTCACGTCATTAGAGACAGGCTGGGAAGTACATCTGAATTTAACATCATATTCAGCCACATTTTTTTGGACAATAAACACAGACTGAATAACAATAAAGCTACTTTTAGGAATAATAATTGCTGAATGTTAGGTGCTTATTTCCTGCCAGAAACTTTTGAGGACTTTATATACACTGTCTTATATAAAAGGCACAAAAATCCTGAAAGGTAGATAGCAAAACCTGATTTTATTGGTGAAGGGCCTGAGGATTAGAGGGTTTCAGTTACCTATTTGCTCAAAGCCATGGCCAGTAAAGGTGAATGAAGTAAGAACCCCAGGCCCAGGCCCAACACCTCCACCATGCTCATAACCACTGATTTATGTCAATGTGAGAGGAGTGTGGATGTTAGCAGTAAGATCTGAGTAACATTCCACTTCCAGGGAGACCGAAAATTAAGCTTCTCTCCCTTTTCTCTTCCTGCTTTTTATGGTCCAAGGGGAAGAGAAACATCTGAAAGACAAGGGTCTGGCTGAAACACGTGTCAGATCTCCCTAAACCCATGATATTGGCTGTGTCAGGCAAAAATGGGGTGTGTTTGGGGAAAATAAGTGGTTAGATCTCTATCCCCCAACCCGCTGCTGCACACACACATACAGAGACCTGGAGGAAGCCGGGAAGCCTCTGGCAGGGTTTGGAAAGTGTAGTAGACAGAGCTGGGAGAATTAACCACTGTTTCCCACTTCTTTGTCATCTGTCCATTTGCTGCTAGCATTTTGCATCCTGTTTTACACCGATCTGGAAAGAAGAGGTGTTGTTTAAACTTTCTGAGATCCTAGTTAAGGGAAATGTGCCAGTTGCAGCATCATCATCAACAAAGTGTTTTTGTTTATATGCAGGAGAGTAGCACGTAAGAGTAGCATCTTTCTGTGTTTCAGTTATCTAAAGTGCCCATGGTTCCAGACTTGATTCTTTAGTAAGGCTTTACCTCCCAGAAAGAGAAGGTGAGTTGTATTTATCTCATAAAGTGACAGGGGCCAGACAAACCAGGACTCTGTTGAGAGCTGTCTTAACAGCGTCATTCCCACCCTTACTGTGCAGAGGAAGGCGTCTTATAGAACCTGCAGAGAGTTCCCAGGGGAGTTTCCTAGAAAACCTACTCTAATAGAAGCTTTGCCAATTGACTGTTAGTTGGGAAATAAGGTCAGTAATAGGATTTCTCCTCACTCCTCAAGTCTAATCCCGTTTTCTCACGTAGGAGCCTATGACGTTCTTGCTTCGGAGGAAGATACGTCAGTGGCCTGCTTACTGATATGTGAGTGTTGTTACACTCACTGATTTTTTTATTTTGACTTTTTATATTGACTGGCGAGGTATTGACAGTGTTTTCCGCTGCAGGGAAAAGTCTTCTAATCTTCTAGAGGGCCATTTTATATAGTCTTTTAAAAATATTCTAAGAAAAAAATAAAAATAACTGAGTAGTTTCTTCTTTATCTGTATTTAGAAGAACATGGTTTCTGTGTTGTTTCTAATAAACCAAACATTTATAGAAAGGCAACTCAAGGGACTAACCTAATAAAGGAAAAGGAAAGAACAGTTTTAGTTGTAGGAAAAGAAAAGCTTATAACAATTTCCTACATCTTCGAAACCTAAAATGTTTAGACTGTCCAACTATTCCTGTTCCAAAAGAGTGCAGTATTTATACTGAAGTGAAGAAAAATCCCATTTCCTTGGTCTGGCTGTGGAAAACTCTATATAACGAATTCAACTTGCCATTTCCCCCTTTTTTCTTCATTCTGTCATCTCTGGTTGTGCTTTAACTGTTTTACAGAAGACTTTTAAGTTTTCAGTGTATTATATAAAGTCAGCTAAGAAAAATGCAGACGGTCACCATTGCCTGTTTTGTCTGGCCAGGTCTTGCTTGGTTGGAATGATACCACGGTAGTGATCGTGCTGCCAGATCAGAAACTGTATTCGCTGTTTAAACTGTTTTCTTAAAGAAAGATGCCTGTACCATCCATATTTCTAGGATGGATTATCAAGTTTTCATCCACAGATAACTTAGAACATGAGAGTTGGTGAATTTTTTTTTTTTTTTTTGAGACAGAGTCTCACTCTGTTGCCTGGGCTAGAGTGCCGTGGCATCAGCCTAGCTCACAGCAACCTCAAACTCCTGGGCTCAAGCGATCCTCCTGCCTCAGCCTCCCGAGTAGCTGGGAGTACAGGCATGCGCCACCATGCCCGGCTCATTTTTTCTATATATTTTTAGTTGTCCGATTAATATCTTTCTATTTTTAGTAGAGACAGGGTCTCGCTCTTGCTCAGGCTGGTCTCGAACTCCTGAGCTCAAACCATCCGCGCGCCTTGGCCTCCCAGAGTGCTAGGATGACAGGCGTGAGCCACCGCGCCTGGCCGAGTTAGTGCATTTTAGATCACATTTTCAGTTTGATTTTAAACACACAAAATTGAGGTTATGACATTAAATTAGGAAATCAGTTCTTGGCATGAGTGTGTGTGTGTGTGGAGAGAGAGAGACAGGATGAAAATGCATATAGAATAGAGTCGGCACGATGCCTGTGGACATGGATTATGAAACTTTGTATAAATGCCATTTATGTTCTAATGGGTAGCAATTAACCATATTAAGGTGGAAGCTTATACTCCACCCTTTAGTTACTCCCATTGATGGGAAGTGTCATCACACCACTGTGGATCGTGAAGTGACCCTTTGTACCTAAGAAAATCGTGGGGCTCATCCTGAGAACAAATGTCCTAGGGAAACAGTATAAGAAGGTTCTTTTCACACTCACTTTTATGTTTACCAGATACATGAGACTTTTTAAGCTTTCTCCACCCACCCAGCCCGGTCTGCCCTTGCTCCTCCTGGCTGGCAAGGTCATTCTGTTCCTCCTGTCCCTGCTCTGTGCCCGCCCTGCTCTCGGCTGTCTCTTCTTTGCTGGTGTTTCCCACTTCACGGCAACTTCCACCCACAAATGCAAACTGACTATTTAATTTTAATGACAAGACTATTCATGTCATATGGATATAATTGCCTCTTATAAAATGTGACATCACCTAAATTTAGTGACGCTTTTGGTTGTAGAAGGTATAAATATTTAATATTCAATGCTTCATTTTTATGCTGCTGTACTCTGGAAGGAGCAAAAGGTATTTGCAATCAAAGCAGTCTTTTCCTTATCTTTTGTGCTCTGTGCACACTAACACCACAAATCTCTCTCTCAAACACACATAGTCACACACATACACAACAAGCTAAAAGTCAAAGAAATGCATTCTAAAGTACTATTTGGTTTTATCCTACTTATTAGTACCTTTATTACTGGACATCGTTTACTAAAATTACATGTTTTGTCCTCTCAGAGCCCCAGGAGTGGCCTAGGGGCTCTGCTCCTTCGCTGTCAGGATCACGAGTGCCATGCCCAGGCTCCAGGTTCACAGGCTCGGCCTCGGGGGGACTCTCTGATACAAACGTGTTCATTTTGCTTTTGCATGCAAAGCCACAAAACAAAAAACCTTCTCCAAGTTGAATGTTCCTTAAAAAAGGAACCCACCCATTTCATTTTCTTCCCCTTTACTCCATGCTAGAAAACCTCTCGTTTGCTTGTGCTCTGGGAAGGAATCGAAGCAATGAACCACAAAGATTCTCCTTATCCTTTTTCCCTAAGTAAAGAAAAAAGTTTGATCCCTCCTGTGAACGTTCAGTTATTTGCATTTTTAAGGTCTGTTCCTTCTTTTTCTCCCTGTGTAAAGCTGGGATAATTCATGGCTTTGTAGAGCCAATTTGATTCTGAAATCTCTGCAATTGATGTCATGATCTGTCGAGCTGATTGTTTGATGGCCTAGGGCAGCAAGGGTGAGACTAGAAAACATGGAGTAGAAATTATAGGAAATGGAATAGATATTTTGCAGGTATAAGATGTTTGACACTGTAACTTGCTAGTGAAATAACTTAAAAATAGGCTAATGAGTTTGTTCCATGTCTTATTCTATACCTTATTGA